>JAOXOE010000001.1:110748564-110761796 GCA_028565055.1 Phoeniculus purpureus
TCCCTAATGATTGGATCTAGGGGATCCTGCTGTGGCAGGGGGATTGGACTGGATGATCTTTCGAGGGCCCTTCCAATCCCTAATGATTGGATCTAGGGGATCCTGCTGTGGCAGGGGGATTGGACTGGATGATCTTTCGAGGGCCCTTCCAATCCCTAATGATTGGATCTAGGGGATCCTGCTGTGGCAGGGGGATTGGACTGGATGATCTTTCGAGGGCCCTTCCAATCCCTAATGATTGGATCTAGGGGATCCTGCTGTGGCAGGGGGATTGGACTGGATGATCTTTCGAGGGCCCTTCCAATATTCTGTGATGCTGTGATGCTGTGGAGAATGGACTGTCTGAAGAGGGTACAGGGTATGAAAGTCCTCCAGACTGATGAGGCACCTGTCAGGAACGATACTGATATGGTGTATCTGCCTTCAGCCAGTAGAACACGGTACATGACTTCATGGCACCTCACAGGAGGAAGTTTTCATTTTGAGGAAGAAAAGGAAAAGGATCAGTAAACACAGTTTTGCAGGGCTGCAGTCAATGAATACTCCTCAGTTCATATGAAAGCACCCACCTCTCCCATTCCGTAATGCAACTACTCAAAGCGCCCTCCACACTCACACCATAAAACCGCAGCAGGAGGTCTGAGAGGATTGGGTTTGTCCCGACTGTCCTGCCTGCCCCGTCAGTCTTTTCCCTGGGTAAAGTTAAGGAAATCTTAAAGCCCCTCTCATGAAGAAAAAGAGGTTTATTCTATGCTTACCCTTTTGTGTAAAAGCGACCAAGGCAGGCTGGCTAATGGCTGGAATGATCAGAAAGCCCCAGCGATACCTGAGTCCAGCCTGGAGCATGTCTCAGTTGATGTCTTTGTCTGCTACACAAAACTACACAGGAATAGCTTGTGTGAGGATTAGATCTTTGCAATTCAATCCAGATTATCGCTTTATTATGGAAAACCATCTCTCTCTCTACCACCCAGAAAGTCAGCCACCACAGGATGAAGCGCTGAGGGCTCCTGTTCAGCCCCTGCTGAAGCTGCAGGATTTAAAGGCAGAGTGTAAAGAAGACGTAGAGCTGCTACAGGAGACGGGCTTAACAGCGTGTGAACGCCGTGTGCTTGTAAGGGTATTTAAAGGATTAGGGGAGAATTAAATGCTTGTCTGTCTTTGGTGTTCAGCACAGCTTCAAAGCTGGAAGATGATACCAAAGAAGATATTTCCCCTTTTTGAATACCGGAAGGGGACTCCAAAAACAATAGCTGGGAACGGCAGGCACAACCTCACGGATTTATACACACGATGCAGAATGATTCTTATCAGATGGGTGAAGAACATGCAGTGTAAAACAGTGATGGAAAGTTCACAGTTTAAAATATCACGGAACAATCCTAGCATGAACAAAAGAGCCAGCCCAAACTTCCTCTCCAGAAAACAAGGCAAGCATCTGGCTGGTGGTTTCTCTTTATCCCACCGCCCTGGGCTGTGGGTTAAGTAGCCAGTAGCAGAGTGATGCTGCCCGTGGCCTCTCTGAGGAGAGGATCTCATCACTTGGGCAGCCAAAGCTGGTTATCTGTTCAGTTGCTGCTGTTAAATCTGCCTTGTTCCTAGAACCAGAGATCTGAACTTCCCAAACAGGGGACTTTCGCTGTAGCCTTTCATGATAAAGCAAATCTGAGATAGAAACACCCTTGCTGAGACTCTCGGGTCAGTGAGTGCTTTCTGGGGACAAGGCTCATTAAGCATTCAAGTAAATTCAGCGCCTTAGCTTGCAAGGAAAGAAATGAAGAGTCTCAGAAGAAAAAGATCCGTCTTCCTCAGACAGATTATGACATTTAAATCAGATTTTTACTGAACTGAGAAACCTGAAGCTCCAGTGATAGGGCTAAAATGGTCCTGAGATATCTTGGCATGATCCTGACCTTGAATTATCCTTCCATAGCTTAGATGACCTTGACATTGGATGAATTGTGACACACCCCTCACAGCAACTGCCATAGCTCTGCCTGGGGCTACCACTGCTCTGTCCCACCCTGTGCCTGTGCTCCTGCTCTCAGCTTCTGTCCCCAGGATCATCTTCTCAAAATCCCAGGCTTCTGAAAGCATCTTTAGAAGGCAAACTGATGGCTGTCTTCTGTGTTAGGGAAAAACCTTTTCCAGCTGTATTTAGGGCATGTATTGATTCTTCTTCAATCTCTTCTTACTCCATTCACTACAGAAAGGGCGAAGCAAAGGCGAAAACTTGGCTCCTTGTAACTTTCTGCTCCAGCCCATCTCTGGCAAATGTTGTCACTGAAACAGTTAATTTGGACAGCAGCAATTGATACCATCCTTGGAGAACAAGGGGGAGATCCTTATAACAGCAAATGCCCGTTTTCTGCAGACACAGCCCTCATTTCCTAAACACCTAACACCGCGGCATTGCTTTGGGCTTCACAGCCCCCACAGCGAAGAAAACCACTTTGGTCCTCTTCACTGTTGCCATAGTATAGATCTGAAGTAAGTTTGGTTTAGTGTTAGGTTTAATCAGGGTGGGAGTGTGCTCTATGGGATATTATCCTCACGTTTTTACAGTGGGCATTGAGCTAACAGAGACTCCGGTCGTTCCATGAAGACGTGTTTGAACAGAACAAGGAATTTTTCTTCTTTCCTTCTCTTCCCTTCTGAAAGTGAAGTATTCTCTCTTACTAGGGATGCAGATCCATCCTACATGAACGTCACTTAACTCTTGCCTTTAAAAATAATTCTTGAGACCCTTCTCTCCACTTCCATCTTTTGGAAGCAAGTACTCAGCACAGGGAATGGCCTCGGGGTAGAAGAGTGCCTTTGCCCTGTGAAACTCCACTCTTCTTTGGTCAAGACATTTAATGTTAAACTTCTGTTGCTTAACTTCTCAGTTTCCCTAGGCTGAAAGCACGTCGGCAACGCTTCAGCATGACTGAAGCATCTGAGGGAACCATGAGACATACACTGATGGGTCAAGCCAGGGCTCATTCTGAATTCCTGCTGCTTCAGGCACTGCCAACTCCACCAGCACCTCTGCGCTCTGCAGTTGCTTTTGCAGCAAAGGTGGCCAAAGCAAACATGTCCCAGCTGAAGCATCAGCCTTCAACCTGTCTCCACTCAGGAACTACCCAAGCTTGTTTATCAGCATGCTGAGGGTGGGCTGAATCTGTTGGCAGAGCAGCAGCAGATATTGCCTAGGGACACTGCTGAGCTGCCAGAGCAGCTGCAGCTGGGAGACAGACGGAAGTCTGTGCTTCACATCAGTCTTGTCACGCCACCTTGGGGCCCTTATGATGGACTGAGGGGTGCCATCACCAGACAGAGGGGAAAAAAAAGATTGCCTTAGGCTTCTTTCTTCACAGTGATGCGAATGGATCCAGCACTAAAACTTACCTCTCTGTTCTTCCCCTCTCTTGTCAGCATTTGCTCAGCTGACAAAAAAAGGCCCTCATCTTCCAGCCATGAACTCCCCAGCAGTAGCATATGCCCCCTCTCAGAAAAATGGGACGACCTTGCCTTTCAGGGGCAGGCATGAGGATACAGGATTGTGTTCCTTCTCTCTTGCACCAAACATGTGATGCTTTTCAAACATCCCAGAAACAAAACGCACAGGGCTGCTCGGAGGAGTCAGCGTGTCAGGAACATCAGTCTCTGAAATACAGTAGTGAATGGTCAGGGATCATCAGCTGCCACTGAGAGTAAGGTGACTTCTGCTCACAGAAGATAACTAATGATTGGGTTTGGCCTTCACCAATTGCAATCATTTATACATCAGCACTACTTCAGAGGTTTGCTATGTGGGGTAGGAGCAGTTAACATCCTCATGCTGGAGTACGGCCAAACCAGCGTCTTTGGAGTGACTTGTGAAGCCTTAATTCAGCCACGTTTACACGCAGACATTAAGCTGAGTGGTAATTACACAGCCCCATCATACTTTTTGTCCTGACCCTTCACTGCCCCCAGCACACAGATGGGATGTCTGAATGGGATCCATTCAGGTTATATCACAGGATCACAGAATAGCTTGAGTTGGAAGGAAATTTGAAGGACATCTAGTCCAACCCTCCTGCAAGGAGCAGAGACATCTTTAACTAGATCAGGTTGCCCAGAACCCTATCCAACCTGACCTTGAATGTTTCCAAGCATGGGGCTTCTACTACATATCTGGACAACCTGTGCCAGTGTTTCACCACCCTCATGCTAAAAATCTTCCTTATATCTAGTCTGAATCTACCCTCTTTTTATTTAAAACCATCAGCCCTTGTTGGGTCACAACAGACCCTCCTAAAAGAACCGTCCTCATCTTATAAGCCACTTTAAGTCCTAAAAAGTGGCAATAGGTTTTCCCTAGAGCCTTCTCTTCTCCAGGCTGAGCATCCCCAACTCTCTCAGCCTTTCTTCACAGCAGAGCTGCCCCATTCCTCTGCACATTTTTGTGGTTTTCCTCTGGACCATCTCCAACAGGTCCATGTTCTTCCTGGGCTGAGGACGCCTCAGGGACTCCATTTTTCCATATGGGGCAATACAAACTAGGCAGTTCCTAACTCTTAGTACACACGGCACTAAGTATTCCCTGCACGCATTCGGTTTCTGAACGTGAAGGAGATTTTGTAAGGAAGTGAATAGAAGGAGAGGCACAAGCTGCCTGTTAGTTCCCTGATCTAACACTAGCGTTGAGAGGAGGGAAGTGGTTGGTATTCATGTCTACAAAAATGGTAACAGGAACCGGTTCTTTCAGCTCGTGCCAACATTTTAGAGTCCGAGACCGCTCACAGGACACGACACGCTCCTGAAGCTGTGTATTTGCCTGACCAGACACTCACTACCACCTTTCAGGGAGAAGAACACTCTTCCCTTTCCAGCAGCCTGGCGCTCCTGGATGCACTGACCAGTGGCTCCATACTGGGTGTGTCTCATTGCCTTGGAGCACTGTCATTTTTCATTTGGAGGCTATTTCAAATCAGCACATCTGCTCCAAAGGCTGACCCACCGGGCAGATATGTTCATGGCAGGAAAAGGAAAATACCTTGTTTTCACATCTGCAGAGAGCACTGGGCTGTTTGAGAAGGCACAGCTTGCTGTCACTGGGCAGGATGGGCAGAGAGCCCATCCTGATGCGATCCTGTCCCACATCACCTTTTCAGAGCCATCACTGGGGCAAGCTCCATCCCAAAGACAGTTCATGCAGTGAAAAACCCAAAAAGGCAGACTGAAGCACTCTGCCTATTCCAGATGGTAAATCAGTCAAACCATTACATAACGTGATTAATCATTGCTCCAGCACTTAAATTTGTTCATTGTGCTTGCTTGACATTACTGACAACCCTGTGATCTGCCATTTCCAAATTACAGTCCTGTTGGAAACTGAATCCACAACCTTAATGTGTCTTTGGTAGTTTCCTGAACATTTTCCACAGCTCACCCACCACAGAACAGACAACCAAACACCTCTCAAATAATTCATTCACTGTTAAGGTTGCAACCCTCCAGCCCTTCTATCACTAGTGTTGAACACGTTACTGCTTCAAAAAGTCAGGCAACTGTACCAGCCTTCTTTGGGCCAAGTCTGAGCCATCAAGGCAAACAAAAGGCAGACTAAAAGGAACTAACTATTACTGTCCCTCTCATGTTTAATACAATCTCTGCATCTTACCATCATCATTTTATTGTGTTCTATTAAAACACTACTATCATAGGAAAGAACCTAAATCAGATAAAACCAACTACTCTTAAACACTTCCCTAACTGCAGCTATTAAATGCACCCACTGTAGATTAAGATCTCACTTTGGGAAGCCTGTGTTCACACACACGATATGAAGGCAGTAATATTTCATATAATGCAGACATAAAATTATCTGCATGTTACTGTCCCCACCGTAATGAGGCAGCTCAGTGCAAGTGCTGTGACCTCAGAAAATCACCCTCCTAATGGCTGACAATATTCAAAACCGATTCAGTGGTGCTTTAACAAGCACCAGAACTTCCAAAATTAACTCCTGTGAGTAATTCTTGTTTCATGTTTGTCAGGCTGGAGACCCTTACACAGATGGCAAGGAGCTGCTGAGGTGTGGCAAACCAAACCTGTGGACAGACAGACAGCTGCTGTGATGAGTTTAGTCCTTCAGGAGGAAACACACTATAGTACTTTATTTGCAGTGACACTGAAGCTGATATTCTAAAACTACACTGCTTTGCAGCATGTAATGGAAGTGCTGCCCCTAGAGCCTGACAAATGCAGTTTGCAGCAGGTGAGGCAGCCAAGCCCTTCTCTGAAGGTCTCTGCATCTTCAGACTGCAGTCAGCTGCAGCGCTGAAGTACTTGCCTTCTCAGCCCTGGAGTGCAGCAGTATCATCGCTTCGCTGTAAGCAAACGCACGCTGCAGTACAGTGCAATGAATCAGTTTCTGCAGAGCCCATTAAAAATTAAAAGCATAAGGCAATTAAAAGCTGAGCGAAACGCCTGACTCCAGGCAGTGGTGTGTACACACTGAGCACACACTGAGCACACACTGGGATGGATCCTGGCATACCCATTAGCCCGCCTGATATTTAATGCCTCACTGCTCTGTAAGCAGCCTTGAGCTCGTGGTGGGAGTGAGGACAAGAAAGCAGGACACAGGCAGAGCAGCAAGCAGAATAAATCATGTGCCCAGCAGAAGTGCTCTGTAAACAGGCAGCAAGCTGTAGCATGCAGGAATAGGTCAAGGTTCAGTCCACAGCTCCACATCTCGAACACCCTGCACCAATGTGTGCCAGACTGCACAGAAAAAGAAATCAAGTGACACAAAAGACATGTCAGAGGCCCAACTGACCATTACCTTCTGTTTCCATCAGACACCTAGGGGGTGGCAAGGCAAAAGCATTGTCAGGGTGCGATCACGGCCAGCAAGGACCAACGTTCTGGTGAGCTAGGGTGATCAGGTTAACCTCAAGAACAGAAATCTTTGAGACACACTGACAATTTCTGTGTAGCTCTGAGTCCCTCTCTTGGTTTTGAGTAGTTTCCAGCTTTGATGGCACAGGCATCATGCATCAGTAGGACCAAATCCATGTATGTGCCACATGACCATCTTCTAACAGATGTTCATGCAACCACAAGCAGCTCTAGCTCCAAATCACAGCCACAGCACGTTGTTCTTCATCAGCCTCTCCACATGTGCCAAAGCTCTCACTGTTTCTGACCTCATATTTTATCAGCTGATGGAGCCTGACAAAAGGAACACATGCCACCTCCAGTGTGATTTGATGATCATACATCACAGTGGGATCTTACCAGTGACAGTCTGCCCTTCCCCAGGCGCTGAGAATCTTTTATTAGCTGCCCACTGCCCTTAAGCCGTACATCAAGCAGACAAGAAAACATAATAAATCTGAGAACCACTTTAGCGAATCAAAGGGAGAGACGAGGGTGTCTCTGGTTGTGTGGTTTTCAGAACAATTATGGAACTGAGTCATGCTGCAGATTTGTTGGACTTACTGATGTGGACTACTGGAGAGGAAGGCACAGTGTGTGAAGCTGCCACTGCCATGAATTATTTAATGTGCTGTCTAACAGGGCACAAGAATGTATGAGTTTAGTGGGGAAAATATGGGAGATCCACAGAACTCCAGCTAGGAAAGACAGTTTTAGGATGGATATGATTTTAATGTTGGGGCTGGAGTGGAAGGGGCAAGGTGACCGCTTTCAGAAGAGATTAGGGCTCTTGCTCCCTTGTTATTTATAGGCTTTTTGATTAGCTAGGTTGCATTGTGCGGTGGGGAAGAGAGGGAGGGAGGGGAATGTTTGATGAGCTGTGCTGTGTAAGAACAGGTTACAACAAAGACTGCAGCAAGGAAGCGCGCTTTGTAGAGAACCATTTGAGCACATGGTCCTGTTTCATGGTCCACCCTTTGACCCTTACAAAAGCATGATCGCACTTCTGCTCTGGCACCCAACGGTCAAGGCACATGTAGTCAAGGAGTCACAGTCCACATCCAAACTTCCCCACAAGACCCCTGGGAGCAGGTTGTTGCCAGGATGTGCAATGGCCCTGTGTTTGGCTGTACAGCTGCAAAGCCAGGCAGCTTCAGGGACGAGAACATCTGGGTTTGTAACATCTGGCACGTTCTTCTAGCACATACCAGATGTATGGATTATACACACATACAGAGCTAGAAAGCCCTTTACTCAACAAACATGAGGTTTAAATACAACGGACACAAATACTACGTCCCTTTCACACTGAAGGACTGAAAGTTTTACTTCCCCTCGCTTAATCACGGTTTACATGGTCCATAAAATTATCCTCTTTGCCTAGCATTCACCACAGCTCTGACAGCCTCTAAACACCTACGAAAGCCAGGCTATGTATTTTATACTTCTTACGGGCCATAAACAAAAGAGACAACGTACAGGATCAGACAGTATTGGAGGATGTCTGCTTGTCCTGTGCTTGGAAATAGTCTGCCACACCTTAGATCCATGTGATATAGAGGAATCTGAACCTTCTTGTATCACAAACATCTTTTTGAATTCTTGCTGTATGGCAAGCATCTTTTTTATATGCAACCTTTTTAGCTTTTAGGTTTATTATGTAGTTTTTGGGAGACAATGCTGGATTTACAGAGAGACAACGCTGGATTCACATAAATTTAGCTCAGCTGCAGAAAATTAACCACTTGACTGAGACTTGAGATAATGAAGCGGTGCTTTGGCCTCGCTGACCTTGAGACAGTGAGGTGGTAACAGTGGCCTTGAGCTTGCCAGATGACTTGGAGTAAAATTTCTTTGCACACCATCAGCAAGAAAAATAAAGAATTCAGTATGAGGTGTTCCCTGAACGCCCCCTGAGAAACCCCCTGACATTACTATGCATGCTCAGTCTAGGAAGAGTTTATGTCTGTGACTTATTAGAACTAATTTATAGAACCCTGCCTTTTCTAAGAAACCTAAGGAATATGCATAATTAACCTGTATAAGTACATGTGTATTCTAAACTAACGATGCACAGGGTTTGGAAGAGTACCCCGTTGTGTCCAGCACTGAACCAAATGAATGCTTGATTAATAACATTCACTGTTACTGAGCTACTCTGAGTCACATGAAAGTTTTCTGTCGCTCTCTTAGGATATGGTTTACCTCAGCTGTGTCAGCCACATGGCATTAAAGAGGAATACAGATAATTTTATTCCTTATCCATTACTTAACTTTCTTTTACTGTGTTCAAATCAGAAAATGGCAGAACACCCCCTCATAAAAACTCCTCCAAATGATGACACTTGTAAGAAGGATAGGGGATGTGGTGAGCAAAAGTAGGTTAACGGACTGAACTACACTTATTTTGCATCAGTTATAAAACAGTCTTGTGAATTGTCCTTAATTGGTTTTGGTTCTGTCGGGTCCTTTAGTTCTCCATCACTTGCAAGAGCCCTGAGGTAACTCACTTCACAGGGAGGAAATTCTGACTGACTTTGAAAATGTGGTATTGTTGAGCAGAAAGACACACTGAGCTGACTGCTAGTTTCTTTCAGCAGCAGGAGAGATCCAGGAGGTGATTAGCTTTGTTCTCATTTACAAAGCACCAGTGGGAATTTCTAAAGGGTTTCACAGGCCCTGGGGATACGGCCAAGAACAAAAAGGCAGTGAAAAGCAAATAGACCGCTTCATCAATAAACTACTTAGAGATGCCACATCAATGGCAAATTAGGAAGAAAGGAGGGTTCTCTAATACTTTCACATAGCACAGAAAGTTTGTGTATTGTTTTTACTCCTACTTGACTTTTTTAAACAACTGCACCTCTATCAAACCAAGCTCAGCAGAAGGAACAGAGGTAATACCAACTCACCACAAGGCTATTTGATAAGGTTTTAAAGGGAGACGTGCGCTGCTCTGTGTTGGATCTACAGCAATGACGTCCCTCATCAGGAACTAGATGGACCCCTGGAATGGTTGGGAGGGGAGTGCACCAGTGGGAAAAGGCTACCAGGAACTGTGTGACTGCTAAGTGAAAATGGAAAACCACAGTTGCTGTAGTAATCGCGTCTGAAGAGGATAGCACCTGCTCATAGGTGGCGATGAAAACCTAAAGAGAACAGGGCAGAAGAAAGTATCGCGTTAGTGTCTAACTTTCCATTAGTAAATGGTACTTCTGAAAGCTTTATCGCCCCTAACTAATGAAAAAATAATAAATAAACCAACACTTAAGAAAAAGTTATTGCTGGAACAAAATCAGCAAAGGTGGGGTTTCCAGAGGCTACCCTCAGTCCTTTGGTGATGTCTCACAGCCACGGAGACTAAAAGAAAGGGTGGCCTCACTGAAAAACAAGGGGCTTTGTAAGGAGTGGCTGCTGTTTGAGGGCATAGAAGCAAACTCTCCTGAAAGCACAGGGGTCTGGCTTTGCTACCCAGACTGTTTTCCTGGCGTGATTCCAATCTCCTTGTGTATGCACCGAGATACTCCAGTTATACCTTCCTGAACAAGCTGAAGAGACCGGTCCAGGCAGTTGCCGTCAGCCTTCAGAGCACCAGTGACTTGGCTGGGGTGATGGAGGGAGGAAGTGAAAGACCAAAGTGTGGAGTTAAAACTACCTCTGAAGAGGAGTAAAACTTACCTGCAGAAGTCCCCCCACTCAGTTTTCTGCGGTACAGCATTTCTTTTCGTGATGTGATTGCCACCGCGATTACACTGAGGTGCGTAACACTTTGAATGGTAGCATGCCTGCTAAGAAGAATTTATTGCTGTTTGCCTTTGAAATGAAAAAACCCACTCCCACTAGGTATCTTCATTCTGGAGAAAGGCACACTGTTTCCCTTGTGCCTTCCTTTCCCCGTTCTCAAGCACTGCTTGGTGCTGTGAGGAGTTGCTACAGATCCGCTGTGCAGTTTGTGCAGCCTGTTTCCACCAGTGCCAGAAGTACAACCTGTCTTCACGCTGACAGAGATGGGTCTTGGGAGAACTGGAGACGACATGCACATGGGAAGGAAAAAGTAGATAGTCCTGTTTTAAGCTGAAACTGCAAGTCTTGGGAGTGTTTTGACTATTGCATGCTCTTAGAGACATATAAAAGGGGGGAGGGGGGAATAGGAACTTACATTTCCTGCCAAAGCTTTCCACAGGTTACAATCTCTTCTTAAAAGAGAGTTTATTATATGTGGCCAAACTGTGCTTTCAGACTCGGCAGCTTAGCAAAGCACTCAGCTTTTCTCATCCTAAGGCACTGCACAATCATGGCTCAGAAGCCTGCAGCAAGCTGGTGGTAATGCCCATTTTTGGGAGAGACTACTCAGCTGGGGAGCTCTTGTGTTAGCAGAGTGGTTGCTACTGCCTCTCCTGTTCCACCAGTAAGTGGTCTCAGCTGGACACTTTGTGCCAGTGTCCTTGCCCTACTCCAGCAGCAGCCTAGCACTTAGCCCATGTGATGGACATCTCCGTGTAGGGTCCTCTGCATCTCTCAACGCTCCCAGGCTTGAGCCATTTTGCAAGCAACACCACAAGTCAGGGAGACCACTTCAAAACAAGTGGTAAAAGCTGCTCCTCAAGTCATTAGTTTCATGCAGCACTGTCAATGGCAAACACCATGGAAGAACATGCTGCAAAGAACAACTTGGCAGGACACATTCATCAGTAAAACTAGCACACTGACATCTGAGAAGCAGTTCTGCACAGGAGGAACCTCTATTCAATGTGCTGTGTCTGCTGTTCACTCTTCCGGTCAGGAAAGAAAGATCCATAGGTGAGGCTTAGGAAACTTTTTCTTCTCTCTCCAAATTAAGCAGATAAATTGAGGGATGAGAAAATAGGTCTGGCCTGATATTAGATAAACACTCTGGAAGATAAGTATGCCTGCCTGCTGTGCTTTCATTTGAATCAGAAGCACTGAGACGCATGATGGTTCAGTAACCATTTTAGAGCCACAGAGTATCCAGATGTTTAGAAGACACAGGGTTTATGTTGTTTTGAACTTTTGTTTCTGTTGCTCCTGGCATCAGGTGCTCTCTTACCAACAAGCAGGTCTTACTGAAAACCGCATGTCCTTTGGCATTTCTGTTTCTTTGTCGTGTGGGATTTTTGCCCAAATAGCCCTGGAAGATACTTTGTGCTGGGTATGAGAAGCTCAAGATGCAATTAGCCTGTCTTTGCAAGCAGTGCCAAGGGCTTTTCTCTTGCTCACTGAATTGCTTCCAGGAACTGAACATATGATGGCGTTTCCTGCAGAATCAAGCTCTGACTGCAAAGTTTTCTAGGCAAAAACCATCTCAGCAACTTCTCTCCCCACCTGCACATAGAGGAGCCATGATGGCATCTTACAGACTTGCATGACTTTTGACTTGCCACGTTCCACAGCTCCCACCCCATCCAGCCTCTAGTTTTATCCAGCTAAGAGGATAAATTCGAAGGAGGTTCTTGAGCAGATTCAAAAGCACTACTGGTTTTTATTATGGGCACACAACCAGCACAAGGAGCGGAGCTTCTGGCCAGCTTGCCAAAACACAGAATCATTTCGGTGGGAAAAACCCTTTAAAATCATCAGGCCCAACCATTAGCTGAACTGTACCAAGCCCACCGCTAAACCATGTCCCTAAGCTCCAGATCGACATGACATTTAAACTCATCCAGGGATGGTGACTCAGCATGGGCAGCCTGTTCCAAGGCCCGGTGACCCCTTCCATCAAGAAGTTTCACCTCTGTCTAACCTAAACATCCCCTGGTGCAACTTGAGGCCGTTTCCTCTGCTCTCATCACTTGTGACTTGTGAGAAGACACCAACAACACCCTCCTCTCTGCAGCCTTTCAGGTAGTTGTAGACAGCAGTGAGGTCTCCCTGCAGCCTGCTCCTCTTCAGACTAACCAGCCCCAGCTCCCTCAGCTGCTCCTCACAACGTTCGTTCTCCAGACCCTTCACCAACCTGACTGCCCTTCTCCGGACCCACCATCCCCTCAGTGTCCTTTCTGCACTGACGTGCTGAAAGCTGAACCCAGTACTCGAGGTGCGGCCTCAGCAGTGCGCAGCACCGGAGGACCATCGCTCGCCTAGTCCCCCCGGACACGCCGTTCCTGGCACACGCCAGGATGCCTTGAGAGAGACCACCCCCCTGCTTTTAGAACCGAGCACCGTGCCCGGGGGAAGGACCGCCGGCACTGCCGCTTTCCCGTGGCTTTCGAGAGGCCAACCATGAGCAGCGGTCTGCGTGTTGGTGAGCTGGTGGCGCTTGATGTGGCCGATATAGACTTAGCTGATTTGCGCGTGCGGGT
>JAOXOE010000001.1:110761896-110807189 GCA_028565055.1 Phoeniculus purpureus
CGCCGCCCCCCGGGGCTGCCCCGGGCCGGCCGCCCTGGAGGGGAGCCCCAGCTGCGAGAGCCTCGGCGCCGGGCGCGCGGGGGCGGTGGCGCGACCGCCCAGCGGCGACTCCCTGTCCAGGTAACGGCGGGGCCGGGCTGAGCGGCCCCTCGTCAGCCCGGAGCCGCGGGTGGAGAGGAGGGGTCGGCCCGGGGTGAGACCTCAGGGGATGGAGCTGGGGCCATTTCCCTCTCTGAGGGCAGGAAGCGCCGGGCTGTCCTTGTGCCCGGGCTGGCCTTGGGGTGACAGTTCATGGTGGCGGCCCAGCGGGTTCTTTGCAGGGGTTTGGTGAGAGCGGGAGGTGCCACAGCCACCCACCAGCCCCTGGACAGAGGTTCCCTGGGCGACCAGAGTTATACCGCACTGCCCGCCGTAGGTGGGTGCTGTGGGTGAGTTTGGAAAGTGATGGCACGGGTGGGCTGCGCTTGAGGGGCAGGGCTTAGCACCAGGTCCCTGAGCTGCCCTCCGCATGCTCCTGGTCCCAGGTGAGGCCCTACCTGTGTCTTTGCAGTAACAGGCTTCCTGGAAGATGCTGACCGGTTGTGGTTTTTGTCCTCACAGCCTTTTTTTTTTGATGTTGCCATGTGAATGACTTTTAAGGCCATGTGAGTAATTTCCACGGTCTTTAAGCTACAAACAGGACTTTCTTTTTCCTCACAGCCTCCACGGGTTGCTCCTCAGGCTGAGTTTTGTGTCTCACAAGCACTTTGGCCAAGCAGGAAAGTGCAGTGGCATGGGTGGTAGGAGAGGATGTTGGTCGATGGACCACAATGGTAGCGTGGGAAGCCCTGACTTTTGTGGTAGGGCCTGGGAGTAGGATTACCTGGTGGCTGAAGGTTATTCGGTCCTGTTCTGGCTGCCCTTGCCATGCTCAGGTCATAGGATCATAAGTTAACTCAGGCTGACGGAGTCTCAGCATCCATCAGTCCAGCCATCTGCTCCGAGAACAGATCAGGCTGCTCATGGCTTTCACACAATCCAGTCTGAAAACCAACAAAGGTGGAGACAGCACAACCTCTCTGGGCAGACCGTCACCATCTCCTGGGTGTCTTCCACATAAGCACTGGTTCTGCTTTTAGGTCCCCTAAAGCAGCCTTTGTTCTAGGCTGCTCCAGCTCCTCCTCACAGGCAGATGCTCTGTCCCACCATCTTGGAGGTGCTTCCTGGAACTCCCACTAGGTCATTGTCTTTCCAGCACTGGGAGCCTGAAAACTGGATGCAATATTCAAGAAGCACTCTCATGAGTGCTGAGCACAGGGAGATCCTTCCCTAGATCTCCTGGCTCTGCCTCTCTGTTTACAGCTCAGGGTGCTGGTGGTCTCTTTGCTGCCAGCATCTCTGTGCTCCATGCTTGGTTTTCTTCCTTTCGGATCCTCACTCAGGTTTCTTCCTTCTTGAGTCCTTCATGTCTTCTCATCCCTATTTGACCCTCCTTCATCAAATTGTTCTGTTCATTGCTCTCATGCAGTTCGTTTCCTCATGCAGTTTACCTGTGTTCTGTTAGATAGATGCCCACAGGTCTTACCTCACTGACCCAGAATACTCTTTCTCTCTGCATCAGCCTGGGCAACTTGGGCCCATCTGGATATCAGTAACTGCATGAGACACAGGTCTAGACATAAAGTGCTTCACTTGGAAGCACCAGTGGTTACAAGGAAACTCCTGTTCAGCCTCTCAGTACCATTCCCTGCACAGATGGACCCGTTGGGAGATTGAGATGATAAATCTTTCTCTGTTGAGCATGCACAAAGCTGTGTTCTCTTAGCTCTGAAAAGGCCCAGACTTGAACAGATTTCTGCGAATATAAAAAACCTTATGCAGAAGCTTTCAGAATTTCAAGTCTGCTCCAACATCTAGAAAAAAGAGCCTTTTTTTTTGGATGTAGTGCAAACAAAATAGATTTTTTCTCTAGCTAGGTGTTGGTAATAGAGAAATGCTTTTTATCTGCAGTTATTAATAAAAACCTCTTGTCTTGAGCTGGTGTGTGTGCTGTGAAACATTTTGATCCAAATGATTATGATTGGGCAAAATTATAAGAAAGGGAACATAAGGGTCTGTTAATGAGAGATGCCTGGTGGCCTTCAGAATGTTATGTACCAGCTTCCCCCATGAGCCCATGATCCTTATGCACAAATAATTTTCCTGTGAATTGGACTGTAGATCTATTTTCAGTTTGGTGGTTTTTTTAAGTCTTTTTCATTAAAGCTTGCTGCACTCTGATTTTCTCCATCAGAACAATCTCTCTGAAGCAAATGGGAGTGTTTGCATGCACTGAAATGTACATATTTTTATCTCTGTGATTGTGTCTTAGAGTGAGACTAACTGAATTGTTAAGCTATGACTATAGCGATGTGACTTTCACTGGTTAATTTTGCTTAAGAAGAAAAAGTTAGCTTCGGGGGTGACGTGAGGAGCACAATGAATCGTGAGGGTGCTGTCATCAGATTTTATAATCTGCTTTATTTCAGAGGAATGACAAAAAAATGAGTAGCAGGTCACTCATCCCAGATTCACGGTTACCTAGCAATGTGAAGCCTTATTGAGTTGTGGTTAACATAACTGGCTTTTTAAGGCAAGATTTGGGAAAGTGCTAGCACAGAGTACGTACAACATCACGTTCTTTGGATTATTTCAGCTCCAGCTTGTGAGTTAAGTGAGCTTTGTATTTCTAGCTTAAGCTCTAACTTCTCAAGAAGACATATGCCTGACAGAGTTTACTAATATGTAAAGTTGCTCACATGGGCAACCTGTGCCTTAAGGCAGCATGTGCCTTAAAGAACGTACCTGCTTGTGATTTATCAATGCACATGAGATACAGCAGACTCTAGTAATGGGCATTGCCTGTGTTCCCTGAGGAAGATCTGGGAACAGCTGAATGAATGTTACCTGAAAAATATTTGTAAAACTCTTTGAGACCCCTGGTGTAGCTGTTTGTATGTGGTAAAACTTCCCCAGCTCTATGTGGAAATAACTGAGTTAGTTTCAAATGAGCCGGTCACAGCTAATGAGCTCAGCTGCCCCCGCGGTTGTGCTGAGACAGCTATCCTGCTGTTCAAGTCAGCTGTCTCACCCAGTGATAGTTTTGGGTGGCACAGCACTGCGTCCTGCAGCTCTCTGTGGTTTCCAAAGGTCAGTATTTAGGCTGGACTTTCCCTTGGATCCTGTTTTCATGGAAGTCAGATGTGATTCTGTGACCATGAGCCAGCTACTTGTAAAGGGCTGTGGTGGTGTCCTGGTTTTTTGTCCTGGCAGCTTGCAAAGAGCACTTGTGTGTCTGCAGTGTCAGGCCAGGAACAACCGATGAGACAGAAGGGGTGAAGTAAACCACTGAATGTAATGTCTGATGAGCTGCAGGGTGGTTATGTCCAGAAGAGCAAGCTTTACTCAGCATTATGGACTGCTTTTCTCTCTGTAAAACGGCCTGGGTAACTCGGGTGAGTGAGAGATAAACATATTTTGGCTGTGCTAATTAATCAGACTTCTTAGAACTTTCCCTTTAAAGCACTTGGGCATTTAGTTTGTGCAGACTGCGTGGTTATATGCCGTAGTTTCTGAATGAACATGTATCTCTTCGTATTCCTTTGAAATGGTACCTGAAAAAGCCTGTGGTAGTCCAGTCTGAGCAGGAGTCCTGTAAGACATCTGAGAGACTTTGTCGCATCTGCTGAAGGTGAATTTGTATCGCCTGTGCAAAAGGGTGGAGGTGATTGTGCCGCAAATAAATGGCTGTAGGTGATGTCAGTGCTGTTTCACCATTGGTATAAAATGAGAGAAAGAGATAATGTAGTGGGCAGATGTTTCCTACCAGCATGAGCATAGCAATGGTTGCTGTTACCACATTTGGTTGCTTGTTACCACCTCTCTACTGGTGGTTATCATCCACAGAGGTCTGCAGACACAGAGGATCCTATGCATTGTGCTTTTTCTGAAACATATGAGAATAATCATGCTCCTTGTCTTTATGTTTGCAGGGATAACTCTGAAAGCATAAACTCTGTGTAAATCAGTCCAGCAAGGTCTGTGGAAGCTATAGCTCTATGAGGTATGAACTCACCACTTCATCTCAAATAAGATCCTGTCAATACCTGGTCTGATTTAAGGCTGTGTTGAAGGAATCCTTTCCCCATGGGTGAGAGTGATGCTGGAAGGAGTTGGGTCTGTAAGCTGTTGGCTAAGGAGGACTTGCTAGCACCACATTGCTACCAGATGTTTGAGCTTTCCTGATTGAGTTGTTTTGTGATGAGTCACTGAAGTTAAGAGTTTGAAAGGGAAGATTTTTTGCCAGTTCTGGTGTTCAGTGAAATGCGAGTAGCTGTCATTTTCTTCACGGCTTTTGAGAGCACTTCTTCCATTGATTTCTTATATGCGTGAAGCAGGATTTCTCAAGAGTTGTTACCACTAAAGACAAGTATGTTGCTGGCTGAGTCTTGATAATGAACTTGGTTTTGCATCTCAGAAACTTAACACTGTGTTAGGACCAATTAGCAACTCCAGATGGGCTCCTTATTGTTAATTTTAAGATGAGAATGGTAATTTATAACACTTATTTGCAAGTCCATTCTGAGACAGATTTTTTTTCATGTACTGTATATTGGGAAGATAAAGAGCAGTTTTGCCTGTGTGTACATTTGCAAAGTGAAGAGAATCTTTTACTAGAGTTCAAGGATTTGGAGCCTACAACCACAAAAATAACATTCAGTCAATAAGACTTTAGATCTTTTAGTTTATGCAGTGTCCTTATGAAAAGAAACCATCATTTTTGAGGAACTCGGGAATTCTCTTAGAGTGTAAGACCTTCAGTCTTATAAGTTTTCCTCTGTCAGGCACATGCATATCTCTTTGCCCAGGCTCTGACCATTGGATGGAAGTGTATGTGTTTGTTTTTAAGTATATTGTCCATTTGAGAATATAAAATACTATTGGCACTTACCTGGTGTAGTTAAAAACGTCCCTACTCACTGCAGGAGTGTTGAACTGGGTGACCTTGGGAAGGTTCCTTCCAATCGAGTTCTTTATAGGATTCTGTTTGTTGTGTTTTAATTAATATTATGTTACTGTTTAAAGGCCTCACAAGAATTTGGGGTGCTGAGGTTCTAGCTGCTATACAGATGATGATGATTTCTGCATTGAAGAGCCAGTGGCCAACAATTTAAATGTGCCTAAGCCAAGACTGCTCATATTTTTACTAACGTGCGGTGAGTAATTTTGCAAAGTTCTTGAATGTGCAGCTGAGTGCTGAGACTCCTTGCTGAGAGATTGGGGGAAAAAGCGAGAAAGTCTAAGGATGAGATGAAAAGCTGATGTGGAGAGCTGAGGCAAGATCTGTCAGCTGGTGAAGAGTAAAGCGAGACCAGAACATGACTCTTTTGGGTTCCATCAAGCTCTGGCTTTTCTGAAGAGACAGGCTGACTGAAAAACAGTCTGTTTCATAGACAGTTTTGAGGTGTACACATAACCCCTTAACTGCAGGCTATGTACAACGGAACCTGAATTCAAAGATTGAGAGTGACTCCGTGATACCAGAGTACAAGTTCCTATTTTTTGTGTGTTTGTACTCCTGCTGTGACTTCAGTCGCAGATTAACACCTGCCTTGAACATATTTTATCTATAGCTGATGTTTTATCATCTCCGTTCCTTTGCAAATTTTGTTATAGCTCATGCTCAGAAGCAAGAATTGCATTTGGAAAGGTCACAACACATCTTCGATGGCTCAGTAGAATCAATATTCCATGTTTTTTTCATGAATCTTCTCCTAATGACCTGCTTTACTGTTACTGCTTTTTCAGTGCTGAGGGTATCAGACAGTGTAAAATGAGACCTGATCCATACACCAAAGGGCTGACGTTACCAGAAAGCTTAGCTGAGGAAAAAACCAACAAGCATGCTTTAGAAAAGCGTCTGAAACCTTCCAGAGGTCACCTGATAAAGTGTTATGTACAGGGTGTATTTGTAAAATAGGACATGTAAAAAGTGGTCTTGTTACTTGTCCATGGGAGGCCTCTTCCATCGTGAAGAAGAGGGTGACAGGAAGGTAACAAAGCGCTTGGTTTGTAGAGGTGTTTGAGATAACCTAGCGAAATGAGACTACAGAAGACACACTGTCACAGTAATTACTCTCTGTCATTTTTAACTAAAAACCATCTGGCTCTTTTGTAGTCACAGTAACTGGGAGCTAATTGAAGAAAACAATTGGTGAAAGACAGCAACAGAAAAACAGTGGAACTTTTCAAGTATTTGTTTTTCCTTTCCCTACCATCTGTAGTTTCTTTTGCCAGACAATGTTCTCACTCAGTAATTTTCCGGTAATTTCAAGGTAGCTCTTCTCCTTTTCTCTTCTCTCCCTTCTTCATGAATTCTTTGCCATTGCTTTCTAAACCCTGATATATTTGATGAAGAGAAAGTGTTTGCAGTTTTCTAGTCCATTACCCCTTCAACGTGGTGTTCTAGTAATTACGTTAACTTCTGCTTCACAGATCTGGCCTTTCTCTTGCCATCTGGTCATGGCTCCAGAATCATTAATGTTAGGTCATCCAATGATTCAAATCTGATCTGGGTCAGGTGTGGGTATGTGATCTTATTTCTGCTGAGTTGGTTAGAAAAACACAAATTTATGGGTTTTTTCTGTGCTCTAGGAAGACAGGCAACACCTGTTTAGAATAAACCAACATTTGATTCTGAATTTATTTACTGTGATGTAAAGAGACTATGCCTGTACCAAGTGTTGCACTCAGAATCCTGTTCATGGGCAAGAATCAGGTGGAACTGTGTTGATGTGCTGAGGACTTGTGCTAGCAGAGCAGCCTTGGCTCGTGTTACTGTCTGCCATGGTACAGCTTCTGCAGATCACTGCTGCCTCCATCACCAGAGAAGGACATCTTTCTTTGTTTTTTGCTAAAGCATGGTATGATTCTAGACTTCACCTTCTGTTCTCACCTTTCATAAAGAGAAATGCAGGCACCCTGCGTGAGATTTATCTCATCTCACTGGACTGATACAAATCTCTGATAGTCTCCGGGTTTCTTTTTTGTGGACAGTGGGGAAGAATGAGTCATCTCAGTTTCTCCCCAGTGACTGTAAAGAGACCCTACAGTGAGTAATTCAGATGTGACCACCTACACAGACTCCCTCTCCATCATTGTGGTAGGGGTAAGAAACACAATGAGTTTGGATTGTTCTCCAGTCCAAAAAAGAAAGGAGCTATTTCTTTACTTGCATAATTCCTCTTTTTTTACATACTAACTGAATGTATTCACAACTGAGGAGACAGCAGAGTTCTGTAGCCTGGTTTCCATTCCTTCACATGTGTATCTGTCTGGTTTGTCCACTAATAGTGTTTGTAGCAATTGGACAACTTTAATGGTGTTTGACAGAGGAGTGAAAGTAATCACTTAAGACAAGTTTTGCATTTAAACAAAGATGGAAATAAAGGGAGGCTGTGTTAGTGTTTCCATTACAGAAAAAGCTTGTTTCTTTTTCAACATAAGGGAATACCTAGATGAGAAGGACATCACAAGGCTTCTCCTGTGTTGGAGAAATACATTGTGTTGTCTCATTTTTGCATTAC
The DNA here is from genome assembly GCA_028565055.1 of Phoeniculus purpureus. Taxonomy (NCBI): domain Eukaryota; kingdom Metazoa; phylum Chordata; class Aves; order Bucerotiformes; family Phoeniculidae; genus Phoeniculus; species Phoeniculus purpureus. Next base: position 110,769,501 of record JAOXOE010000001.1, read on the forward strand.
CTTTTTCCTCTGTGCTTTCTCTGCTGTATGTGTTCAGTTGCAAACAGAAAGCAAATACAAACTTTCTGACACAACACCCTCATCTTCCAGAAACCAAGGCAAGTTCTTCTTCAGACTGGCATATCTCCATGGTATCTAAAAGTTCCCTACCCTCAGCAGGGTCAATAGACTCCACAAGATAAATTTCCACTCTGAGAGAGTTGAATTGTTGTCAAGATTGTTTCCTGGGTTTTGACTAAGTGGAAGCAAAACCACTTGTGGTATGTACCTCTGGGAGCTGAACCATCCAGACCTCATTGATCCTACTCCTCTCAGAGTTCCTTTGGTTTTCGCAAACACTGATTTCTGCTTGAGGAAGTGGCAAAACTGGCAGGAGGAAGTGGCTGTGGGTGGTGTTAGAAGATTAGCCCTCATTTCGGATGCATGGAAACTGGTGTATAGAAAATCTTCAGATAAATTTGCAAAATTCATGTGCCTCATTTCATTAGACAATAAATTGAATGAGGTTCATGGGGAAACCTGGTCCCAGGTGTGAGTGTTGGACCTGAGGGCCTTGGCTGGTGAACCACAGTCTTAAAAGACGCTCTAAACTGTGACAAGATACAGGGGTTCAGCATTTCTGAAAACATCCTGTATTGTCTTAGCTTGAATTTCTGGAATTAAAGCTCCCAAATTATTGGACACTTGACATACTTTGAGACTCTGCTAGGGACCAGTTTCATGCAGTGACTGGGCTGCCAACAAAATATAGTTGTTCCGTTCCCACTCCGTGTTTGACCTGAGTCTGGCAGAGCACGAAGCTGTGTAGTATCTGTGAAAGCCTGTCAAGGTGCTACACCACGTCAGTTCTGCTGGGTGGTACAGGGCTCTTCAGATTGTCTGTATGTATATATTTTTTTCCCCCTTCTTGTGATTCGCTTCCCCCCCCAGGGTGGAACAAATAATGTCATTGATGAGTAGAACACTGGTATTTTTAATTTCTGTGGGTGTTTGGTTTACAGGGGGTGAGTGGGTTGTGTGGTGGTGTTTGAAAGAAAGTCGGAACGTTTAGCAATATGTGTTACTTTCTAACTGAGGTGTTTTTTAAATAGGGAAATAGGTGGGAATCTAAAGAAAAACTGAGACAGCACATAAACTGTGGGAAGAATGAATATATTTGGTTAAACTATACATAACAGTTTCTTAGCATGTAACTAGAAATGAAGGCACTGCCAGAACATAAATAGTAAAAGAGAAGTTACATCTGTCTTTTTATCCAGTTCTCCTTTTTGTCCTAAGGTGAGTACCTACCACCATAGGTTTTGTGTCTGTTTTTTAATTCTGATCAGGTTAATAGGTTTTTGATCAGGTTAAGATCTAGAGCATATAGATACATATATAGGATTTTAAAAAAATTCACAAGTAAATGAAAGATTTGATATCCTGTGTTGGTTTCCATTTTTATTGCTGCTTCTTGCTCTTCTGCAGTTACTGCAACTTATGGTGAGACTGTCTGAATTTGCATAAAAATCCAGATAAGTTTTTGCTTGTATGTTTTTTCTCTGCCTTAATGTCTTTGGAAGGAACAGGGGTACATGGTAAATATGGTGTTTATACGATGAATATAAATATTGGTAAACTGTGAGAGTGGTGTTAAACTGTGTGTAGGATTTCCATAATGACTTTAGTCTGCATTTGACGTGTGTGTGGAGACAGATGTTGCCAGCTGTCTTCTTCCTGTGGAGTTCAGGGGTAAATCCAGGGTTGCTTTGATGTAGGAGACAGCAGTACCACCTGAGTCTCTAGCTTCTCTGCCACAAAATGTCCTGAGCCTTGAAATCAACTTCTTCTACAGGTAGGGCTAAGAGACACAAGTGGTCTCATAGCGAAACACTTGGATTTTGATTCTTGAGTTACCTTTTTGCTAGAGACTGTCATGGTACATTGAGAGCCTCTTGGCTGTGGTCTGCCCAGGATGCTGTCTGGGCTTTGTGGGTGGGAAAGCTGCAGGTCAGGACGTGTGCTGATCCATCACTGCCTGAGAGATCACTTGACAGTCATCCAGTCAGTTCACGCTTCTTCAGCCACCTGAAGCCTGAGGTACTGTAGCTTCTCTCTCTCAGCCATGTCTTGTTTTTTTTGACCTTTTTTTGAAGAGAGTAGAAATACTCTCTTCTTGGTGGGGAGGATCCTCGTCTAGTTCAGTCCTGCCCTCCACAGCATCTTGTATTTGAAAACAACCTCAAAAGCATAGCAATAACCTGATGTGTAGGAAGGCACAGAAATGAGTGGGTGGAAGCACTGTTCTAGCAGGCAGCCTTGTTTACGGTAAGCAGGGTTGTGTTTGAGCCCCTCTTCACCTTACGGACATAAGTTGTTTTCAAGGCTAAGGGTCCATCCTGGTGCTTGGAATCACCAAACTGTGGAGCACAGACCCAGACATGTGCACCAGCACTGGGAAGTCTGTCAAACATTTTCTTCCAAGCACTAGAGCACAGCCAGAATGACTGGCCTGCCTTTCCATTGCACCTCACCTGGAGAGGTGTTCACTGCCTGAACACTTAATGCTATAAACAAAGGTGCTTATGTTAATGGTGGATCTTGCAAGCCAAACATTTCCATTAGTAGCTGAAATTGGACCAAATTACTGAATTATCAGCCTGTTTTCAGGAGGTAGTAACTACTTTTGGACTCTATAGATGTGATCTGAAATTCAGTTGGTGAAACAGGTAAAATGACAGTTCCTGCAGTAGCCTACAACTTGTTCAACAATTTTATTTCTTTTTTTCCCCCAGTTTTCTTCCTTGTAGCTGAGCAGCATCCCATGCCAGCCCAGAGCTTGTTAGAATCCTGATTCCCCTGTTGTTCCTGTCATGAACACAGATCATGTCATAGTTATCTTCCATGTGCTGATGAGAGGAGATCAGTTCAGGCCTCTGGTAGCTGCTGTTCTTCATGTTTTACCTTCTGGATTGTTTGATGCATTATAGCTGCTCACTGTTATTAGTTACATGCTGCGTATTCGTGTTGGGTGTTGGCCTTTTAGTCTTGGAATCTTGCAAATATTTTAAATAATCAGCCTATTGTTTAGCAAGTGCTTTACACACACTGTAGGTCTTTTGTAATTTCTGTTTAAAAAAAATAATAAAAGAATGACTAATGGAACATGAACGGTGCTTGTGACACTGCAGTCCATTGTGTAGCTGCTGAGAGCACAATTTGCATTCCTAGAAAAGCTTGTTCACGGGCAAAATATAGGGCATTCTCTTTTTGGCTCATGGGAAAACAAGGACTATATATTCAGCTCAGGATGCTACTTACAAGGATCAACTTTTAAAAAAATGGTGTTTTCCTGCCTTGGAGCATTCAAGTCAGAATGAGACCTGGCTGTGCTTTGCAGCAGACGTGAATCTTTTCCGTTCAGGCAAGTGGCATGAGGGGCTATTTTAGGTCTGTCACACACAGGCACAGTGAGTTGTTTGCTGAGATGGCTTCTTTTTAAGATGTTGTTTAGCTCTGACACTGCCAACCCTTTTGAATGGAAGGGTACATTATTATATCACTGTCAGCCTCCTCTGAATGCCAGAGGAAGCCTGTCAGTCAGTACTTTTCTTTCTTTAATAAATGTGTTTGTTTATGACTTGGTGGTCCCCCCTCTGAGACTGTTACAGGTCAAGCAGATGTTAAAGTGTGATCTTTGAGTGTTAGAAAAATTGTGAGTTCCATATACTTCTGAAATGTAGTGACTGTTCTGCGTGTGCTTAAAAGGAGGGTTCGATGTGTTTGGCAGGAATAAGGGTGTATCTTGCGTATGCTGTAGGTACTTTCCTTTGGCACTTGTTGGCTAAGTATAATGAGGCTATTTTGACTTTCTGTTTTGCTGTGAAGAATTAGGAGTGCGTCACTGTTTGCTGGTCCATCTGTATAAGCTTGCCTGTTACTTTGTGCAGTGCTGACATCTGATGGATTCGTGTCCTGGGAAAGATGCTGTTAAGGTGTTAAAACTTAATTTATAGCATCAGAGCTTATTGCAGGCTGAGACGGAGAGGAAGCCGGTGGACTGTGCCCAGCTCCTGCTGCAGGGTCTTGCTGGGTCAGATGCCAGCCTTGCTTTCAAGTGCATGCCCAGAGAGAGACATCTAAGGGACTACTGAGTATCCTTAATTTTATATATACACAGATAAGGACTATGGGGACCACTTTGCTTTAGCCATAGACCTCAGAGGGCTGCCATGAATGGGAGAGCCTGATGTGGGCACAGCTGGATTTCTCAAGCTGATTCAGGCAGTGCTAATAAGGACAAAGTGATAGTCATGGGGAACAAGCACTGGTTTGTCCCCCTCTCCTCTGACAAGACTCAGAAGGTTTTTCAGTATTTCTTTTTCCTTCTCTGAAAAAAATAGGAGTGTTGAAAGTATTGAGGAGAGCAAGTGGTTGGATTAGGGAAGCAAGCAGGGAGTAGCCAAACCTCTGTGTCATTTACTTTGAAGAGAAGAGCCCAAGTGCCGCAGGTGTTACGGTTCATGGCCTGGCTGTGAATTTGAAGCAACTGGATCCTGCTGTCTTGGCATCTGATTAAATTGTATTTGCCATTGGCCATGGTTAATTTGCAGTTTTGACCTTGATTAATTTTAGGAATGTACATAATGTGCTTTTAAAAAGACAGGAAGAGAGGAAATAGAAATTTGCAGTGTTTCATTTATGACCTCTGCAGCTGGAGCTGTATCACCCCGTGGTGCATTTTATCACCAGCTTTCTGTGTCAGTTCAGTAACTATTGAAACAAATAATTTGGCTTGATGCAGAAGAAATGGTGTGAGCAGCTCGCGGCAGTTAGTGTCTGAGTCATTGGCACACCTCTGTAAGCACTGAAGCAGCTACTTGTTGTACTGGCAGGAAAGAAATATTCATAAAGATGGTGCTGGAGAGCTGACTTGATCATCACTGACTGCATTTTGGTTATTTATAGGAGTGAGCCAGGTCAGTATTTTAAGACGTTGGTACAGGAAAATAGATGTCCTTGAGCCCTATGAATATGCTGTAAATAAAAACGGCATATTTTTCAGAGATGTGTTTTTCCTTCTGTCTGATCAGTGTTTCACAGAGTTGTGAGTGTTAGACACAGGTTCCCAGTCACAGATTTTTAGGGTGGTTTTTCCTGAGCAAGACTAAGGTCTCTTCCTCACTTTTCCAAGTCTGAACAAGTGTATTCAGAAATTAACTCATTTCTCAGGGAGTTGCAGCCCACAGAATTCTGAAGTGGTTTGGGTTGGAAGGGACCTTGAAAGATCATGTAGTGCAAGGCCCCTACCATGCCACTGGACCAGGTTGCTCAAAGCCCCACCCAATGTAGTGGGGCATCCACAGTTTCTCAGAGCAGCCTGTTCCAGTGTCTCACCACCCTCATCGTAGCCAGTCTCTTTCTGTAGAAGATTGTTTCTTATCTTTAGGAAGGTGTAGGTGTTTATACTTCTTGTGTTCTTACTGAAGTGTAGTAGAAGGAATATTTGTGTGTATTTTTATGGTCTTGCTGAAGGGAAAGAGGCACATCTTTAAGATGCTCTTTAAGGACCTTTAAGATACTCTTGAAGTATCTTTAAGATACATGGAAATGACCATTCGCTGCAACTACAAGCTGGGATGATTTAGCTGGACCATCCTTTAAAGTAACATCATGACCTTTGTCTCATGTTTTGCCAAAAATTGTTGTGAAGTTTTACGTTAGACTGGTTGTTGTGTCTTTCTTTTTGGGCCGTGCATCCTAAAAGAAAAGGTTGTATAGTGTGATTGTCCTTAGGCTGACGTTCACAGGGGCTGTTCATAGAGATCTCCTAGGAGTGTTCCTTCCTGTAGAGGGTGGGGACAGGGAAGGAAAATATCCTCTTTCTGGCATACAAAGATCATTGCATTATATTTCTTACAATAGAAGTAAGGAAGCAGGGAGGAGAACTTTGTCCTGAGTAAATGATGCATTTGTGTGCGTCTGGTTAAAGCTGTGGGGTCTCACAGTTGGATTTGGATACTGCCTCTGCACCTCTGTGAGTATCATATACCTGACTGAAGTTCACCCTGTCACACTGGATTCTCACATGGTCAAATTGCCTTCTTCAGAAACTGCACTTGTGCTTTCACCTTCAGGGAAAACTGTGGCTTATCTACTCTAGGAAAGCAAGAATTTCTCATTAAAACACTTTCTGTAACAGCTGACAAAACAAATGGTGACCGCAAATTTTTCCTTTCTTTTTCTGCAGACTCAGGGGGTCTGAGGGTACAGATTGCCCTGGGTGGTTCTGGCAGTTGCCATCTAATGGCACTTACTGCTTTTCTCCAAAATATTTCCCCTGCACCTTCATAGAATACGTTTGTGTGTCTCCGATGCTTCTGTTTGCAGCTTCTTTACAGCCCTGTTGACAGCTTGAACTAAGCACACTGGCATACCTTCAGCTCTGCCTGAACAGGAATCACCGGAGGGCATCTGTCTGAGGCTGAATTATGTTTGAAAACTCTCTGGTGTGTTGTGGGATAGTCCTAATAATAACAATGAACTCTTTATCAGGGGTAGAGTCATTGTGCTTCGTTTCCATTCTACTTCTCTTACCAAGTGCGTGTATGTATCCTGTATAGCCAAGGGGGCAATGCTGTGTGCAAGTACTGTGCAAGACTGTTGTGCTGACAGCTCTCGTTTGAACCCATTTACCGTTCAAAATCTGTCCACAAGAAACATATTTTAATAATAAAAATAATTATTAAGATGAAAGATCAGCATTGCTTGTATTCTGAGTGTGTTTCCCACTTCTCCATGGGGAGGGAGGAAGGAGAGGAGTAAACAGTAGCAGGAGTTAAGGTGTTTCTGAACTGCTGTAGGGATCTCTTTTGGCACTTAACACAGACCTTTGTCAGCAAGGATGGAGTGGAGCTGCCTGGGCCTGAAGCATGGCAAGAGAAATGCTCTAGGAGTTCCTTGGTCTTCACAGGTTCCTCATGACGACTTCTACACTCACTTACTTTCCTGTAGGAAGAGCTCAAAAGTGTTTTGTGAACCTAAGTATACCTTGTGTCCTAGAACCATAATGAAGTTCAGAGGTAATATCGTTACTTTTCCCATTGATTAAATTGTACAGAACCAGTCCTTCAGCTAGCAGTGTGTGGCACAGCTCTAATGACTTTGAACCTTTGCTGATATCTAGCCAAGCTGACCTGTGTTCCCAAGTGTTTGTCAGATGCCCCCAAACCAAGCAGTTACATCTGACTGTTGTGTCTGTGCCACCCTTCATGTCTGCTCGTTGAAAAACAACTGTTGGAGGTATGTCTCTGTGAGAACAGATCATCACTGGTGTGGTCCTCAGCATGTCACAGTAACACTAGAAGAACCCCATCTTGCTGCCAAAATTGTTGTGTGAGACAGCTTTAACTTTGGGCTGTGGTGACATGCGGATGCAGGACTTGCCCAAGGTGAAGGTCTGGTGGCAAAGCATGGAGGGAGCTCTGTTCTCCTCACTGACAGTTGAAGTGTCCCTGGGATGCTCTCCTGTTGTCCCACACACAAAGAGATATGGAACTGCATGGTTAAGGATCTTTCCTTAGCAGCAGCTGACTAAACTGCTGAAGCTAATAAACTTCTCATGTGCATACAGGGACATCAGGTTAATTAGTTTTCCAAGCAGCGGAGCTGGAGCTGCGCAACTGCCTGACACTGATAAGAGGTGGGGGAGCCGCAAGGCAGCAGCATTTCGCTTTTGTGCTCGTTTGTTCCATCTCAGCTCCCCATAAATGATGGATGAAGAGAACAGAGGCAGTGAGCCAAACATGTGCAAGCCAGGCTCAGCGTGCAGAGCCGTGTAATGCAGGCAGCATTGTCCACGGTCTGTGCGGGCAGCGTGTCCCAAAAGCTCATGGGAGGGAGAGAGCCTTCGCTGGTGCTCTCTGCAGGAGCAGAGGGTTGCTGGTGCAGGGAGCTTTTGAAAATCCACTTCTAAAATGCAAATACTCCCCTTCATTAAAAACCCCTTGAAGCCAAGCGTGATCAACAAACACAAAACACCTCCACAGCTCAGACATGCTGTGGATTAGGGCTGGTTCTCTTATTTTTCCCCTCTACATTAAGCAGTTGGCCCCTTAGTCTGACAAAGAGGAATTAATTAAGAATTTCACAAAATATTTGCTCGACAATGGTTAGCTAATCACTGCTGGTGCATTAGGTAGACACTGGGAATGTACGAGGGCAGACAAGGTGTGGAAGCAGAAAACTCGTGAAATTGTGATCCTTTTCTTAGCTGTCTCTCTCGTGGGAGCTGTTACAAGCAGATGAAACAGACAGGAGATGTTTGGGTGTAGCATGTCCTGGCTTGAGGGCAGAGAGACTAGCACACTCCATTATACCTTTCCAGCTTCCTGTTCTGTAACTAAATGACGTGAACATTTTCACTGCCAATGCTTCTACAGATAGGGGACTGTGCTCGGTTATTTACTGCTGGTGGCTTGGGGACTAAGCTGTGCTACAGGGTGTGCACGGCCAGGTTGGCTGCTGGTGTGCTCCTTGCTTTGCTATTTACGCCTCTGCACAGTCGCTGACCTGTACAAAGAATTTAAATACTCCAAATCCTGTGCCCTGACAGGGGATGGAGGTGCAAGGCATTGCATGTGCTGGGTTCCTCTGAGCCTGGAGCTTGCCGACTGGAGCTAGCACAGGAGGAGAAGGCATGGGGGAGGACCTAGGGACAGGAGCCACAGCCATCACCCAGTGCAAAAAGCAGTGTCCGCTTGCTCTTCGTTGATAAAAAGGTGGTACTTGTGCTATTTTTTTATGAGTTACTGTACAGTAAACCGGTGCTGCATTGTTGAACAGCGAAATTAAATGTGAACCGCCCCCCGAAACAAAAGTGATTATAAAGTTGGAAACACAGCACTTGGAAGATGAAGGCTGACCTGCAGAAATCAGGCTTACAGGAGTTTTGCTTATTTCAGGAAACTAGTGTAAAAATGGGGTTTAGTGCTAAGGCTAATTTAACATGTCAGTGGGTCACTGAAGAGTTCTCAGCCTTCCTCATCATCTCCAGACACGGATTCCTTCCCTTGCCCTATGCTACCTTGTAATGAATCCAGTCAGCACTGTTTTCCACCAGAAGACTCTTTTCATGTTTATTAATAGCTTGCTGCCCTGGCAGATCAGCAAGCTGATCCGTGTATCCCATGATGCTGGTCCAGCACAATGGATGTGGCAGTGGTGGGCAGCCCAGGTTGAGAGGAGGAGAAAGATGAGAACATGAGCAGCCTGTTGAGCAGCATCGTATGCTTTATATCAGTTTTGTTGTGATGTGAAACTCTTCACGGGTTCAGTGCGTGTGAACCTTTCTCATCTGTAAGAACAGGTGGCTTTGCAGATTCAGTTATTGTTATTTTAGTGTGAGACTGTTTACTGCCTGAGATGGAGACTTGGCAGCTGCAGCAGCGTGAGCTGCGTTGTGTGTACAAGTGCCACTGTCCGCCCAAAACTGCATGGCAACACCCCAAGAGCTGAGCAAGTTGTAAAGCTGAGTGATTAGCTGTTGAACCGTGTACAACAAATGCATTCGGTGGAATTGTGCTATTCCAGTGGCACACCAGTATGATTTATTTTAAATAATTCTTTACTGTTCTCAAAGGTTCCATTTCTAAGTTTCTACTTTGTAGGATGAAAGAGTTGCCAGTACTCTTTATTTAATCCTTTGAGACAAAGAACTAACTCCCAGCAAGGGTCCGATTTTACTGTAGTCCCTCATGTTTTTTGACAGTCTGCACCATACTTTGCCAAACTCCGAAGAATAGAAACAAAACTGGAACATTTTGGCCTTTCAGTGGCTGTTTACCAGCAGCAAAACAATTTTCAGACAATTAACAGGTCTGCAGGCCCTTTGGAAGCTCAGATATGGGCTGTTCTTAGGTTGTCACATGTCTAATTAATACAAGCAGTAACAGTAATCTACTCCTGCTGGTGTCCTGCTTTGACCAAGGCGAGGTTTGCAAGCCCAGTAGCTGATCCTTCAAAATGCCTTTACACTCCTTTGTGGAGTCAGTAAGAGTGTGAGAATTAATTGCACAGGTCTCATTCACTGCTGTACCGTGGCTTCAGAGATGTTGTACCATGGAGGAACTTTCTTTACAGTCATTTGGGCTTTCAAAAGCATTTTTATCAAAGTCTAATTTTAAGCAATTCTGGTTGTAGGAGAGGTTGCAGCATAAAGGTGCTGTAAAATAAACCTATTTTAATTGCTTACAGCTGTACTAGAAAACCTGCACAGGCAAAAGAAACCAACTGGTTTGCTTTGGTGTTTAGCACATCACGCTTTGCATCACCAGAGAGCTGGTGGAGAGGGTTGTCTCGATTCTCCTGAGGGTTGTACTTGTATCTGAAGGAGGAAGGTTACGTGTGATGGAAAGAGTTTTTATTCTGAGTTTCTTCACTGCCGTAAGGCTGCAGTTGGAGCTGAGCTGGTGTGTGTTCAGGACTGTTTTCACCTCCTTGCAGTGCACTAACATCTCCCATCTGAAAGCCTCTGGTGAAGTCCCTTAGTTTCTGTAAGCGAGTGATCATGATAATGCTGGCCTGTCTGAGCTGGGATGTAGTAATGAATTACATGTGCTTTGGTAGTCCACAGCAACGGCGAATAAAACAGGTTCTTCTAAACCACTCCTGAGGGCTGAGTAACGAGAATGAAAGGGTGGGAATGGTGAAAAATGCCTGATGTGACTGTGAGTGTCCAGACTCGCTGGTTTTCAAGTGTTCTTGAGTGAGGTTCTGATACGCCGTGGTGTTTCTCTCCGTAGTGCTTCCACGTCCCACTCGGACCATTCTACTCACACCAAATCTGCTTCTGCTGTATCATCTGACTCGGTCTCCACCTCGACAGACAACTTCTCTCCAGACCTAAGGGTATGTATGTTTTGTCTCAAAAAAGGTATTGTGGCCTCCTTCAGAGGATAGTTCTTCTCCTGAGAGTTTGGTTCTGGTAAAATGATGTCAGCTTTCAGGTTAATGCCAAATTTTATGTAGCCAAAGCGTGAAAGGACCCAAAGTCCTGTATTATTTCCTTCTTTATGAAAAGTTGTTTAGTCTTCAGAAAAATGACTTTACTGCCCACTCCTGGAGGTGAATTTTCAAAGGAACTCCATTTTCTTTGAAGTGCCTTAACCAAGTGAAGTCCTCAGCCTGCCAGTTGTACATTGTTTTTTTCCTGTGCATATCTAGAGGAGATGTGTCTTGAAAACTCCTGCTTGTTTGTAAACACCGAGTCCTTGGAAGTATCTTCTTTCAGAGGAAGATTGCCATCTTCAAGCTGATAAAATTAGTCTTCTGCCGCAATAAATTGCTCCGACTTAAAAACCTCCAAAAAAGGTTTTCCCAAGTCTGTTATTCGATCAGTTAATCACAAATTCAGAGTGTAGTTCAGTGGCACTGGAGTTTTGAAAGCTCTCTGTACGCGTCTCTTCTGAAACCAAGGGGGTGGTTGATACACCTTTGCTTAAAAAACCCATCCCTGAGTATAAAACTGGTGGTTTTGGCACGTTCTAGGAATGACTTCTAGCATTTCTCACCTTTGGTTGAGCGTCTTTCGTACAAGCTTAGCACAGTGAAATTGCAAGAGACCCTTTAAACGCAAAACAAATTCTTTTGACAACCGTGGTAATTGTCTTTGTCCCGTGAGTGTTGTCTTATTAGTCCGTAATTAATAACAGTCTACCTGCTTGTGAGCGGCAGCTGGAAGAATATCTCTTTCTAAAGGGAGCTTATTAGTCAATACTAAGCTAAGATTTGAAAATGAATCAGTGGTTTATGTGTAACCTAGTGGTAGTTTACACCTTTCACCTTTGGCTACAAAGAGGATTCTTCAGAAAATGTCTGTGTATATAAGTTTGTGATATGTCTGAAGATCTTCCCCTGTGCAGGTGAGGTGTTCAGTTACTCCAACGTACACAGAGCAGTTTTTAGGCTGAAGCTAAGTGAGATTTGTTGATATGAATATACATAAGATTGCCAATACTGCTACAGCTGTAACAGCTTGGACGATGTTATTTTTAACAAGTACTTACACAACCATACTTTATTTTCAGAGTTGTGGGGTTTTTTTTCACTGACGTTTAATTTGGTTTCTTCTTCCAGTTTTTGTGCACAGCTCCACTGTCTTTTACAGTTTTGTGACACTGAGGAACTAGAGGTAGAAACCAGTCACATTTCTTGTCTAGAACTGAGGTTGTCGTTCCTTCTTGGTGGTTCAGTTGGCTCAGCACGTTCTCCTTGTAACCCTAGTTGTGTCTTGTGCTCCTTCCCTGCTTTTGTCACCTTACCTATGTGAATTGTGAGCTGTCTGGGCAGGGGTTCCAGCTCCCCTGGGTCTGTCTGGTTCCCTATCCCACAGGGCATCCGGACCCACTAGCAGTCAAATCCAATGTCTGTAGAGGAATGCTCCCTCAGCTGCGTGATAGCTTTTCCAGGCAGAGGATGTGTATAAGGCTGTTGGTCAGTGGAGGCCATCAGAAGCGTGTCCTTGTGCCACACTTCCTGTAATCTGCAGCGATTTCTTCACAGTCTGCCCTTCTCTTCTTTACTTCTAAGCAGACAAGTTCTGCTGTGTTGGAAACAAGTGCTGCTCCCCTTTCAAATTTAGAGTCGTGTTTAAGGGGAGGTGGAAAAGCAGAGAATTACCTGTTTAGAATAAAGGCAACGCAGACCAAGTGTGAGACCAAGTACCTTTGCTGTTAAATGCTCTTAGCCTCCACCAGCTCCACGGGGCCTGGATTCAGCGTGACCCTGTCAGACCTTCAGCCTGCCTGTGCAGAGGTGGATTGAGTGGCTGTGATGCAGTCGAGTGTAGGCATAAAGCTGGTCCTTTGCATTTGAGTGACTGCAGCAGAACCGGAGAAGCTGGCCATCTCTTCGTTCTGTAGGGACCCTGTAGAGCGATAGGGGCAGTTTCTGCTAGTACAGGCCAACTTTATCTTCCCTGGAGCAATTAATGCATTAACATTTCTTAAATATTTAATTAATAATTAATGCATTCTGAGAGCTTTTGATCCTGGAGAGCAAGCCTGGGAGATAGGATGAGGGTCTGTCGTCTCCTGTGTACAGCCTCATGTGCTGGTGTCTGTTCTGGATGAGGGGATTTAGTGAGCCTTCAGTAAGTTTGCAGGTGACACCAGGCAGGTATTATGATCTGCTTCAGGGCAGAGGGGGGGCTCTACGGGAATCTGGATGGGCTGCATTGGTAGGCCAAGGCTGAGTGTATAACGTTCAACAAAGCCAAATGCCAGGCTCTGCTCTTGAGTCATAAAGACCCCAAGGGAGGCTACAGACTTGGGAGTGTGTGATTGGGAAGTTCCACATTGGAAAAGGAACTGTTTGAATAGATGCTGTTTGACAGCTGGCTGAATATGAGCCAGCAGCGTGCCCGGGATCAAGTGGCCAAGGCGGCCAACAGCATCCTGGCTTGTATCAGAAGTAATGGCATAGGAAAGTGATTGTCTCCCAGTACTTGTGAGACCACACCTTGATACTGTGTGTACTGGGCCCTTCACCACAAGAAGGACATAGAAGTGCTGGAGTGTGCTCAGAGAAAGGCAGTGAGGCTCAGGAAAGATCTGGAGCACAGGTCCTGTGAGGAGTGGCTGAAGAAACTGCAATTGTTTAGGCTGGAGAGGAGGCTGAGTGGAGACCTTGTAACTCTCTACAGCTATCTCGAAGGAAGTTGGAGTGAGGTGGGTATCGGTCTCCCCTGAGTAGCAAGCAATAGGAATAAGTGGCCTCAAGTTGCACAGCGGGAGGTTCAGATGGGACATTAGTAAGAATTTCTTCACCGAAAGGGTTACCAAACTTTAGAACAGCTTGCCCGGGGAGGTGGTGAAGTCACCAGTCCTGGAGGCATTTAAAAGTGGTGCTGAGGGACCTGATTTAGTGGTGACCCGGGTCGAAGGTTGGACTGGATCTTAAAGGTCTCTTCCAACCAAAGTGATTGTGTGGTGTTGCCGGTGCCACCACAGTCCCCCAGCCTGTCGTCAAATCAGCCACTGCCTGTGCTAGTGCCTCACTGTTTGTTCCTAGCACTAGCTCCTACTGGAGGGTTTACTGTGAGTGGCAATCAGCTAACAGCGATTGTTTTTAAGGTCTTCAGAGCAGACATCTCTCAGGACTTAATGCTGTGCAATGTTCTTGAATTTAACTTCTCTGTGTGTGACAGTTCTTGAAGGTTTTTTTAAGACTGTTCTGAGATTTTTCAAGGTCCTAATTGGTCTTACTGCTTTCTTTGATCTTTCTGACATGTGCCCTTGCCTTTGGTACTGCAGATGAGGTTGTAGCATTAACTGATGCAGTGGCATGGTTCTAGCCCTTTCCTTACATGCCCCAGTGTCTTAGGCAGCTTTGATTGGCACAAGACAGCACGAACTCCCAAGTCTTCACAGGTTCTGAGATTTGAGCTAAGCACCTTATTAGTTCTGAGGACAAAAAGAAGTCCCACACTGTTCCTGGAAAAATGTAAGAGAAGCAGCCCTGAAGTGAGAACGAAAGCTTTGTGTGGTATGGGAGGCAAGCGCTACATGGTGTTCTCACTGGAAGGTATTGCATCAGTTAGCTTTAAGAGCTGAAAATAAGCTTTTCAAGATTTTGAAGTGGATCTGCCCATTATGGGATTGTGCTCTCAGCGTGTATTTAAATTTTACCTGCTAGAATGAATTGCTATGTGGATCCATCATCACTCCTACTTCTACTTTGTCCCTGCCTCTGCCGTGTGCATTGACTCAAATTTAGGAATTAGATTTCAGTGACGATGGAAAAACACTTTGTGATAGCTACAATTAGCACTTGCCTTTTCTGTGGGGAATTTTTAGAAGAATAGTAGGCGTCCATCGGGAGGAGGGAACCAGGGGAAGGACCCACATAATTTCTTGCAGTCTGTGCCTGCAGTTTTCTTTTGGAGCGCAATTAACACTCTGTGTGTGTGCGTGCGTGTGTGTAATGAGGTAAATGAGACAACCACTGGGGATTCCTACTGAATGCATGTGCAGTATTTTTCCTAAATCCTTCTCCAAAGTATTTAATAATAACCTTTATGAAGGTTTTTTGGTTTGGGATTGTGTTTTTCTTAATGTATATTGAGCATTTTAATATCTGAGACTAAGATTAAATTACCATTCCACTACAATTTATAGAATTTCACTTCATAAACTAACTTTTGGCTGCTCCAGCTACCTTCATTGGGGGAAAAAACAGAAGACACAAAAAGCCCAACAGAAAAGCAGTAGAGCACTAGTAGGTTCTCCCATCCACTCCCTTCGTGATCTCAAGTTTGAATCTGTTTAGAACTGATTTAGGTAATGTGGTTTTGGAAGGAATTTTTAGCAAATACACTGCCATCTGTTTTAACGTAAGTTCTCCATCAGGCAACAACAGAATTTGATTGAAGGAGCTGGAAGTGAGAATGAGCTGGGAATTCGTAGATGCTTTGTAATTTTGGATGAGATTTAAAAAAGTACCTTGGAGCCAACTTTGCTAAAGGGATGAGGTGTATAAATACTTTTTATAGATCTGGGAACTTGGTAGTTAATAAAGTATAGTGAGATTCCTGCTCCTAAGTCCTGTGGGTGGTATTTTCTCCTGGGCCCATGTACTTACGTGCCCATAAGTACTGAAACATGCGCAGACTTAAGTCTTCTTGCTAATGCTCTTGCTTTCATTTTGAGTTAGCTCTTGATTTATAGGATAATCCCTGAAATTTACTGCATTCAGAACTTTGGACTAGCCCTTGTAAAAGGGTTGTCTCCTTTCCATCTGCAATTGGGAAGCAGTGGATATAGCCTGTGGAACCTGCTGCTGCTTCCCTAAAGACTGCTGCCTTTGCCTGAAAATGCATTAAGGTCCGTTGTGTTTGGATCACACACAGCAGAAGCCGGAACTGAAGGATGGAGACTCTTCAGTTGCCTTTTTTGTGTTGCTTTTTGCTTCTAGTCCATTCTCTGGACAGAGGAAATCAATACAGCAGACCCATATGTCTTTAGAAGTGGTTAAAATCATTGTTCTTGGCATTGCTGTTTGTGACCACTAAGTCTCCTCTGCTCTGACAGCAGCAGTACAGTCCACAGTTCCTGATACTTCTCTGATGTCCAGCTAAATACTCTACAAGCATTTGTCCCATCCTCCATTACTGTATGCTGCCTCCATAATGATTTTATTCTTTAATAAAACACAAAGAATTAATGGATTGACAATGGATTTATATGAGGTGCAAGAGCATTATCGTAGCGTGCCCAGGACTCCAGGGTTAGAAAAGGGAAGAAGCAGAGCTGCTTGTGCGACCTTAGTTGTTTGTTTGCTGTGTGTGGTTGGAGAATGTGGACAAATGCACGTGGTTTGTTTTGTAAGATACATATCTGATGTGTGACAAAAGGTACACGAAGGAGTTTTCTCCTTCCAAGGCAGTAAATGGATGCCATTACTGTCCCCTTAGGTTTCCTGGATGAAATCTGATTGAGCAAGTCTGCCTTCAAGCTAGCCAGCCACAATTCTGTTGTAGCCAATGGGAATAAGTAGGTAATTTGTGGTTTATCCTACCTTTAAAGAAATCCCCATGTGTGGTGAGAACCTCACGAAGCTGAGTTAGAGAAATCCTTGCTGCAGGATGTTGTGAATGTTATTTGAGGGGCAGCAGCTGATTTCTCAGAGTGGATCCCAGCTTAAGCTGTGCTCCAGTAAAGGTGCAGCTTGATCTCATTTGAGAACATACCGTGTTTCTCCTCTAACTGTGAAAAGAGTTCAGGGTGGTTTCTCCAGATGTAGAGCCCAAAAATGGTGGTAAATCCTGTCCCTCAGGTGATGTCGGGCAGGATTAACTAGAATGCCAGTCAGTGACTTTGCCACCTTTGTGTAACTTTACTCTAGCTTTAGCAGCTTAGACTGCTTTTATGTTGAACATGTATTTTGTTAGTAGAAGAACATATTGAAGAAAGATGTGATTTCCCCCTGCCCTGCTCTTAGCTGTAAATCACTAAGACTAGCCTCAGCGAGCTTTTCCATTGCTATCTCCCTGCCAATGCAGGAAGTGTGTCAGGCGTTGGTTATGAGTAACACATGTTCGACAAGAGCTGGGCTTAGAGAGCAGCGTAACTTTTTAAACTGTAAGCTCTCATTTAAGCAATGGTTTTTAGGTTTGCTTTTAACTTCTCAGTTAGTGAGTGAGGCTAGCTTGGAAGCATTAAATCATGGAAAAATTCTTCTGCCTCAGCATCTCCAGGGTAGCTGGAAACTCTCTGCCCTGCCCATTAGCTCCATCCCTCACTTAATGATATATGGGGTTAAGTCATCCTGTTTCAGACTGGCCCTTGACTTCTCATGTGAGACTGCTTGTAAGAAGTAGTTCATATGCCAAGATGTCTTCTATGGAGTGAACTTTCCTTCCCAGTGCACTGGGCTGTGACTGCTATTAAACTACAGACTACATGGCATGAGCCACCAGATGGTGACGATAATTGACCTATGGTGACAGAAGATTTGGCTGGATGTGAACTGATGATACAGCACTGAAATCAAACGAACAGTCCATCTTTTTACACTCTGGGTAGACTTGATCGTGTGCGCTTCTTTGTGCCATGGCTTTGGGCTCAGTCATGTTCTCATACCGAGGTGTGTCACGTGTTGTCGTGGGCGTACAGGAGCTCTGCAGGCAGTAGTCCTTACCTGATCTGCATCTTGTGTGTTCACAGCTTCCTTTGCACACAGGGAGGAAATTTGGGCCAAATCCAAGAGCGGGTGATGCATTAGATTATCAAAGATATCAAGCAGAGTTTCTTCAAGAGCAGCAGAGGAAAAGTGGGAAAATCTTTTGGGGGAAAAATAGTTTGACCATCTTGAAATTGTGCTTTTGGCTGTATGAGCTCCATGCGTGTGTCTGTGGGAAATGGCCTTCTTTTCTTCTTCAGCTGTTGATGAACCAGAGGCACAAAGGACTGGTTCTGGAGAATGAATGATACTCTTGTCCGTAAGCATGGTCATTCCAGGACAGCCCCATGAGTGACTGGAATTTAGCCCCGGCCGTTGCCGTGTTATTCTAGGACTCCAGTTGCCATGACTATAAAAGCTAGGTGTTTAATGAGAATTACAACACTTTTCTTTTTAAACTGTCCTAAGAGATGGCAAATCTTGGTCCTCTCCCTGTTCCTCTCCACAGTGAGTGCTTTCCTGCACCTCCCCCTTTCAAGGAAATAAAACCACTGAGTAGCCAACCTCAGGGTTGCAAAATATTGATTTCATGCAAATGAGATGAGGGGAAAAGCCAGATGCTTTTCAGACAGGTTCCTGTCTCCTTTACCAGGAAATAGTACTCCCTGAGTGCTCTTCAGTTAGAAGAGAGCAAAGACAGCAAATGTTGCTCGTTTTTCTTACGCAGAGGTACATGAATGTTTCACTATGGAGTAAGGCACACTGCAAGAAAGCTCTGGAAGTGTTTATGATTGCCATCTATTAGGAATGGAAGACTGAAGAGAATAAGCAAATGGTCCTCATATGTTCCTCAGAAATGTTTTCAACCCTTCCTAGTGAACTGTCGTATTTCTCCTAGCTGCAAAGTGCAAGAATTCTTCCGTTGAGTACAACTGGGTAAGAGGTGGGGTATTGTTTCCTCCTTCTCCCCCTCCCCCTGTAGTTAAATTGTCATAGATTAAAGCAGAAATCAGGCAGGAATGAACAAGCATGGTGTTTAAAAGCAAGACATGGATTTGTGACTGCATGCAGTACCTGCCAGGATTTGATTTTCTGTAGATGTTTTGAAACTGAATGAGACATCCCTTGTTCCCCTCTCTATGATTGTTTACTCGCTGTAAATGTACTATTACTTGTATCTTGAATCCTGATGTACCACTAAACCCCAAAGTGAAACTTGATTTTAATTAACATAAAACCATTCTGACCACAACCAGAGTTTTTCTCTTTTTGGCCAGAATGGTTTTATGTTAATTAAGACCACAGATACGAGCTTTGCTGAACTGGTTTAGTGTTTTCCTTGACAATTTTGTTCTCCCATATAAGCTGTTTGCTAAAGAACACTGAGTAAAACTAAAGAATGAACAGTCAGGCTAACGAGCTGAACAAAGTTTTTGAGCAGTCAGTGGAGAACAGAGAAGTTGTCGTTCGAGACATATGTGGAACTCCTGGCACTGAAGAAGGTTCTGTATTGAAAAATGTTGGACTTGTCTGAATAGATGGTATCTGCGACCTTCTGTGCCAGGGAGCGTTGCTATGTTGAGTCAGTGATGACTTTCTGTCAGAGCCTAATGAGAGAATTGTCTTGAGGCACCAAGCCATGCAAACTTGAAGAGACAAGCCAGCCGTGGTTGAACAAGTGGCCCTCAACAATGTGTTCCTTTGAGCTTCCAAGCCTTGCCTTGTACTTGTGCAGCAAGGGCCCAGGACCGTCATCAGCCCAGAGAGGCTGCTCTTCACTGGACACTTGGCTCTGAGGACATCGGAGAAGTACATTGTGGAAAAAACAAGGCAGAGAACCCTGGGGAAACCCTGCATCCTGGCTGCTTCCTTCTGAAGTGGAGTCTCTTTCTATCACCCTGGTGGCTGCATTACTTTATTTTCCTTAATACACTAATCTTCACCGTCTTTTAAAAGATTTTCAGGGCAGTGGTAAGTAAGCAAGTGATTTCTCAAGCTTTTTAATCCTTCAGTAGGCAGAGGTTACAGCTTGTGATTTCTCTTCTATTAGTGGTGTCAGAAAAGCATAGTTTAAAGGCAGCTGCAGGCACATTGCATGGCCTTCTTGTCTTTGGAGTAAGGTAATGGTTGTCAGAATACTTTACTGGTACTGCAAATACCTTGTGTTGTTCTGTAACAGGGCTAGGAAGCCTTCTTTGGCTGGGTGCTGCTTCAGAAGCTGGGTGGTATGGTCTTTGATGGTGTGTTTGAAACTCTATGTGTTATTCCACAATGATCCTTTTGTCCCTGGTGTTTTGGCTTTTCCCCTTTGAACTTCTAATATCACAAAAAATAAGACACAAAGCACCTCCCTGCAATTAATGCCTGAGTGGTCAGAATGCCTCTATCGTTGTTTTTCAGTCCACTGAGTCATAGTCCTCTGAGAAGTCCCTGTAAGTCAGTCATGCAGAAATACTGCTCCTCTCTCCTGTAGCCGGTCTGCTGTGGTGTTCTTAGTGATTTAAAAATCATCAACAGCATCCATTTACTTGCTTGATTTATATTGTATTGCATTTCCAGTAGGGTACTTGGCACCTAAGTCTTCTCAAAGTACACTTGAAATAGCTGTAAGTGGCACCTGACAATCTCTCCAAAGTAGCGCAGTGTTTGCAGTCTGCTAGAGGATTTGTCGCGTGAGCACGGCTGCTGTTTTACAGACCTTCTCACTGAGCATCGAGAAAGCAGAAGCATCTAAGCAGCAAAATGCTAGAAAAAAGGTGCCCTTTTGCTTGGTGTAAGAAGGGGTTTCTTTAGAGAAGACATCCATCTATGAGAAAAGTTTCCTAACTAAGCATATAGGTATTGATTGTTCTGCACACACTGCTGGCAGCTCTGCAGCTTCTGTCAACGTCAGCTGGATAGAATTAAGAATCTGGTTTTTTTCTGAGGTGAGTGGACAAAGCTTCTGTATCTGGTTTGTTTCAGAGGTTTTTCCACTATCGTAGGGCTAGTGTTACATCTTAATACACCTGTCGTAGTGGCACTGTCCGTTGTTCTTTTCCTAGCAACATCCATGAACGAGGAAAGGGATATGGCATGGGGTGGGGCAGTTTGGGGAGATCAATAGGTAAACATGCTCACAACATCATCAAAAAGGCCTTTGAAAGGAGGAAAATGTAGATTACCTAAACGAACGTCTTCATTTACAAATAAATTTAAAAACCCTATCAAGTGTGTGAAAACAAACCTGTGGTTAAGTCTTTGTGGAGAGGCTGACTTCTCTCAAGTGGTTCTCCGAGACAGGAGAACGGAGCTAGCTCACACCCAAACGCTGTCTGTGTGAATTCGGCTAATGAGACCCATCTAAAAAGCTTTGAACTTGATCCTGTTTTTGGATCTGAGCTGGCTCATACCCCTCCTGTCTCTCTGCACAGACTAAGTTTGGACCTCCTGCAGAGTAAAATTTGTGACCAGGATGTATTGGGATGTCGAAGAGAGGCTGGGCGCTGCTGCACAGGCTGCAGTGAAGCATCAGAGATCGAATTAGCTCTGCCAGATGTGGATATCTGCATTGGAGTTACTTACCCTACTTCTGTGCTATCAGTGAGAAGAAAGGCACTCATCCTGAAGATGAATCTCCTAGGTATCCTGCTTTCCACTGGCTGAACAGAGTGCCCAGTTTGACTAGCTCAGATGTAGATCTCCAGTTTGAGATGAGATACATGTTCCTGCATTTACTGCCTGCACAGTGTCAAGAGCTGATTCAGGAGTGCAATTAATTGTGTGCCCATCCTTGAGAGGGAGGAGAGGTGGGGAAGAAGGAAAGTTGAGGTATGTTGACTACAATCAGAATATTCCTCGGTACGCCATTAAAATATGAAGTATAGGACAAATATTTTCCTGTAGGAGATAAAACCTTTCTTTCACTTGGCTGTTGAGTTACGAAGCCATATTTCACACATCATTTGGAAAACTGCATGCTTTTAGAAGCTACTAGTTCTGTGTCTGTGTTCTTGCACACACACACACAGAGTACACACAGATTCTTGTTCCTGCAGGGTATATCCCACTGTTGCTGCTGAGCAGTGCGTTGTCACGAGGTAGATGTGCCCAGCTGGTGACTTTAGGGGCTGCACATGCATAGGGATGGGGGCGTGTGTGTGTGTGTAGTGTTTGTCTGTATGGACAGGTTGTACTTACTTGTGTCAAGGGACCAGTTAAGACACTGTAGGAAACAGAATGGGACTGTGTGTAGCTGGAAGAAAAGTAGCTCCGAGCCTAGAGAGCTCATCTTTTGAAGGAGCCAGGTGGTCATGGTGTTGGGTCAGACATACTGCAGCAGCACAGTGGCTTTATGCATAAAAAATCTGCTCAATACGTACAAAATGATTTGGAGCATGTGGGAGGTTACTGAGGAGAGATTAACTTGGGTGGGGGGAGAGTGATGGAGGACGGGCAGAAATCACAAGAACGATGCATTTTAATTTTGTCTAAACAGAAAAAGTGTCTTATGGTCATTCTGAATTTGATTCAGAACAGAAGAACCTTTGCAGGCTGGGGAAAACTGTGACATGGCAATTTGGTAATGCAAACCAGTAGTTTCTCTAGGTTGCAAAGCCAAAAGCCCCTGACCTTTGTTTGTGGCTTTCAGAACTCAGGTATTCAGGAGAAAGAATAGAGGAAAGTAACTGGCAAATGCCTGTGAGATAGTCTCAGGTGCTCTCTTCACTATGAGGGTGGAGAGGCACCGGAGCAGTTTGCCCAGAGAAGTTGTGGATGCCCTCTCCTTGCAAATGTTCAAGGCTAGGTTGGATGAGCCTTTGAGCAGTTTGGTGTAGTGAGAGATGTCCCTGCCCAAGGCAAGGGAAGTAGATGATCTGTATGGTCCCTTACAACCGAGACCATTCTATGATCCATGCATCTTTGCTGTCTGGAGGCTTGTGCTGCAGATGTCAGTGTCCAGGGACTAAGCTACTGTCCATAGTCAGTGTAGCTGCTCTCCTTCCCTTGCTCAGGGTTTACACCCCTTGAGTTGCTCAGGCAGTCACATCCCAAGCTGGTCCTGGCAACATCATCTGGGTTATGGAAAAACAACAATTAAAAAATGCTGTTAGGGCATCTTGGCTGATATGGGAGCAATTACAATGCTGGCAGATCTGGCAGGAGGAGGCAGTCGTGGCTAAGCCTCAGCCAGGACAGGATGTGTGTTCTCATCCTGGCTGGGTAGCTCTGCTGGTAGGCAAATGCCTCACAGGCAATACAAGAGGAAAATATAGCAGTTGTTTTGTTCACAGGCAATAGCAAACCCTGAATGTAGCTTCATGCACCCTCTTGAGTCCTTTTGGAGCAGCGCTCAGGGATGTGCAGACCTGTGAGACTCTATTCTTGGAGTTAAGGTGCAACATAACTTCTGTAACACCCTGAGTTGGCTGTAGCAGCTTGGAATGAGCTACGGGCATGAGTTGAGTAAGGACATCCATCAGCATTTGGAGCAGTGTTCTGGGTGCTGTGTTAGGAGGCTGTGTGAGCACATGGTTGGAGAGGCTCGTCAGAACTGCAGTACCTCAGATTGCAGTATGAAGAGGTAAGGGATGAGGCAGGGAACAGTGTTAACCATTTGATGAGGATCTAAATAACTTTCCCAGACTCCATACATGCAAACAAGGAGATGATTGCTTTCCTGCTGAGAATTGGAGGTGTCGGCAGTACAGTTTCAGAGTTTCCCTGCCTTGAGCGCTGTAAGTAGGAGAGCATAAGAGAGCTCTGCACCTTCACCCATGGCTAAGTGGGCTGCAGCTAACACAAGGTGAGATCCTGGAGTAAGAGAAGCAGTTGTTAAATGTAGCAAGTGTGGGTTCGTTCTGCCAAGTTGCTGCTTGAGCAGAGAACAAAGGTAGGTGGTAGCATGAAGTCCTCACACCCTCTCTGAGCTGAGGCAGGACTGACTTAGTTAAAGTGCTAAGGTGCTCCCTACATCCCAGAGAGCTGTTTTTCCTAGAGGGAAAGCTGCTGATGGGTGGAATGGGTCGACGATGTTGCTCAGTAAAAGAAGGCAGAAATAAAGGATAGTCTGTTGAATCTCATGGGTTCAACGAGGCCAGTTGCAGATTCCTGCACCTGAGTCAGGGCAACCAGAGGTATCAGTACAAGCTGGAGGAAGTCATGCTGGAGAGCAGCCATGTGGAAAAAGACCTGCAGGTACTAGTGGGTGAAAGGCTGGACAGGAGCCACCAATGTGCAATTGCAGCCCAGAAGGCCAACTGCATCCTGGGCTGCATCAAAAGAAGCATGGCCAGCAGATGGAGAGAGGTGATTCTGCCCCTCTACTCTGCCTTGGTGAGACCTTACCTGGAGTACTGCATCCAGTTTAGGAGCCCCCATCACAAGAAAGATATGGACCTGTTGGAGTGTGTCCAGAGGAGGCCACAAAAATGATCTGAGGGATAGAGCACCTCTTATATGAGGACAGGTTGAGAGAGTTGCAGTTGTTCAGCCTGAAGAGGAGGAGACTGGGAGGACCTTACAGTGACCTTTCAGTACCTGAAGGCTGAGGAAGAACTGTTCTAGTTAGAGATGTCCCTGTGTCTTGTAGGGGCATTGGTCTAGATGACCTTTAGAGGTCCCTTCCAGCCTATGATTCTATGATTCTGATGTGCAACTAAACTCTTGATTCCCCTGGAGATTGATGGTCCAGTTTGGAGTAATGCTGATTCCGCCCCGCTCTCTGCCTTCGTTGCAGGTCTCTAGCACTCTTCAGTTTGTTCCCATTGACCGGGACACACAGATGTGGGACATTTCACTTGCTGATGTTCCTGGTACATACCTCAATGGTGTTAGTGCAGCAGTAGCCAGCAGTCACTGCCCTGCAGCCGTGCTGCTGCAGTTGTGTCCCCAACTCCCCTGCCCCTTTCCCTGCCTCTCTGGGGCTCTTAATTTCGTTTTGGAAGATCTGCAGAGGACTGAATCTGAGCCCAAGAGCAGGTGTTTTTTTAGAGCCTTGGAAATAGGCTAACATTAAAAAAAGAGATTTTCTCACAGTTTAATCAACCATTTTTGGATTTTGGGAGGAGGAGGAGGAGAGGATCGCAGTAAGGAGGAAGGGCTTTCCTGTCATCTCCTTGGTTGTATAAGGGGCAGAGGGTCTCTCCATGCAGTTAATATCCTCCCAGAGCTCCATGTGCGTTGTTCTGTCCCATTCTTCCCTTTGTTCCAGAACTCCTCTTTCCTTAGCCACTCACTTTTCCTTCCTCCTGCCACCCCCGTCTTTTAGTGCTGCCCTAGATGTCTTCTGTGCCTGCTGCTTGCATTGTCAGCTGCACACAGATTGCATTTCCCTGAATCAGTTTTCAGGAGCCGTTGATGGAGATTGGTTTCAGGAAAATGCCGACCATTCATTTCTCGATCTCTGCCAGGGTGAGTCTCTGCCAGGTTCATGTTCCAAGTCAGAGGCTCGTTCAAGGTCTAGAGCTGGGCAGGTGCTGGAAAGACCAGCACACCAGAGAAGTCTTTGTTCTGGGCTTGCTGACCATGCCTCAGCCCCTTGGGAAGGATGACCGGTACCCGAGGGTGATGTCCTTGCACTGACTTTGAAATCATCACGGAGGTGGTCAGTGCAGTGTTACCTGAGGTAGGTAGGGTGGCTGAGCCTGTTTGAGAAATAGTGAAAATTAGTTTAGTCCTCAACTCTATTAAAAACAAGAAAAGAAAATAAAAAGCAGGGGGAGAGGGTAAAAGGGGGCAGAAGTTGTTAACCTTGAAGTGCTGTGCTTCCCGGAGGCCACCTGTCTGCTGCTCGCTGTTGAAGAGAGTACGAGTTTGAATCACTGACCCTTTCTTCTGGCCCTGGGGACTTCACGTTTTCTCAGAGGGCAGATGGATTTTATTAGACTTAGAAGAGACAGTTTTTAACCCAAAAAAAAGGTTCAAGCACATGTTTACAGAACAGTGTTGACTCCGTGCCTTTTGCAGTCTCTTCCCTCCTCCCTTCTTCTCTCCCCTACCTGCAGTACAGTGCTCAAAACCCACCTGAGCACTGCTCACCTAGAGCTTGTGGCAGCTCTTTGTCATACCAAAATGCTTTCTATGGATCTTACCTCGTGTTTGTTTTGGCTCAAGCTACAGCCCAGTTCTCCAGATGCTAAGTGCTGGACTGACATCTGCAGGAAAGCAGCGAGTCCAACCGAGTCCTAGCAGCAGCTGCTGCCCGTCCGGGGTGGACCTTCTCAAAGAAGTTGTGTTCCTAGCCTGAACACAGAGAGTATTTTTACCAACACCCTTCCCAGATGAAAGACCGCAGCGATGACCACCACTTACGGACTAATTAGCCAGAAGCCCCTGTGTCACATGGCATAATCCAGATGTTCTCCTGCTAATCGCAGGGCTGTTACTCAAGCGCAGAAATTGGCACACGGGAATTGAGAGCAGGTCTACATCCCAGGCTCTTGGCGGGGAGGCTGTCAGTCAGGGCTTTCATGGGGTGTGTGATCTTTGGCCAACACAGCTGTGCTGACAAGAAGTACTCAGCATAGACTTCTGCTAGTTATACCAGCAAAGCCTTGTTTTTACTGGTGTTGCTGATGTGGAGGAGGAGAGAAGCTTTTCTGCAAGTTCAGTTCTGCCAGTGTGAGCTCTGTCAATGGTGACCTTGTTACCCATCCTCTAGACCCCAGCTTGGCTGTTCTGGCAGCCTCCCTGGCAAGAACTGGCCTAAGTGAGTACAGTTGTGTGGAGCAGCGCTTGCTTTTATTATTCTTATTTTCTTGGGTCTTTTGAATACATTTTTTGAATTGTACATCTTGTTCTCAGGAAGGCTTTGATCCTGCTAATCTTTTCATCTAGACATCAGTCTGCAGTGTGAAAGTGCTGGAACGTGCTTTTATTGTGGCATGGAGTTTCTTTAGGTTTTGTTTTCTTCTCTTTGCATAGTTTAGAGAATTTTTCTTCCCTGAGGCTCTCCCTCTGACTTGATCCTACATGAAAGCTGACCACAGACGTGTCAGGTTCTAGAGTGCCATGTCTTTGAATTTTCTTTGCAGGGATTTCCTGATACCAAATTAAAACAATTCTTTGTCTTTCCTTGCATCAAGATAAGGAAAGTGTTGTGGGCAAGTCCACACATTCATTTGTGAGCAGACATGAGCTCTCTGTGCGTGCCAGCTTCAAACCCAAAGTCCTGGGGTTGCTACAGCGTGAGGCAGAGTCTGGCCTGACTTACCTGCTCTCTGTGTTACTAGGTCAAGCAGCTGGTGTGCTGCTGTGCTCGTGGTCATTTAGCTGGTTTGAGGTATGTGTGGTAGGGTTAAACCCACCTGCGTTTGGCCACAAGGACTTAGCCTTAATCTTGGTCACTTACGTGTGCTCTGCAACCATAATTCTTACCATAGACCTCAGGTTATGTTTGTGTAGTTAGAGCTGCCCTTTCCTAAAGTGTAAGGAACCACTGCTACTGAGAGAAATCAGGGTCTTCGCAGTCATCAGACCCGCAGCGAAGACAGCGGTGTGACAAGGTGTCCCTTTTAACTTCCCTCAGCGTGAACTAGAAGCTGCTCGACTTAACGGATTCTGGTGTCACGGTAACAGTTGGTTGCTTCAACTGGGAAATGAACCGATCCCTTTGGCTGTGTGTGACTGAATGGACAGAGAGTGACTTGTGAGGATGGGCTGAGCTGGAGAAAGCTGGAGCATGCAAGGCAACTCCTTGGGAAGTGTGCTGCCAGAACTCAGAGCGTGCTTGAAACAGCTGCTCTGTTGCTGGTGGCCTAGTGGTGTGGTCGAGGGCTGTTGGAGATCTTTCCCATCCTTTGTGTTGACCCTTCTGAGGCTGAGGCACTAGGCAGTACCTCAGGATCACAGAACATCAGGGATTGGAAGGGACCTCGGAAGATCGTCTTTGAATACTTGTTGTCCTTGATATCCCTGACCGGCTACAGGTAAGTGTGAACTTCTTGGTTTATGAAAATGTAATAAACCTCTTTTTCTACCTCTGTCCTTTGCCTAGACCCTAAGGGAGACTAATAAATTGGCTGAAATGGAAGAGCCGCCTCTGCTACCAGGAGAAACCATTAAAGACATGGGTACGTGAGCAGGAAATTCCCTAGTATTTGCTAGCCAAACAGAATAGCCGCAGAGCAAAATGCGTTGGTGGTTATTGGCCAAACAACAAATGGCTACTGTTTAGAAACCCG
Source organism: Phoeniculus purpureus (assembly GCA_028565055.1). Taxonomy (NCBI): domain Eukaryota; kingdom Metazoa; phylum Chordata; class Aves; order Bucerotiformes; family Phoeniculidae; genus Phoeniculus; species Phoeniculus purpureus. The sequence goes on from JAOXOE010000001.1 coordinate 110,797,322, forward strand.
TGAGCAGGACGATTCATTGATCAAGTCATTGCACATCACACGGACCAGGGTAACTGTATGTCTCTGCTTAGGCTGTAGCCAACACCAGACAATTCAACGTGTCTGAGCACGGGTGGTGATGTAGAGTTGCACAGCATTACGCGTTCAGCCTCCTGAGAGGACATGGATGGCTTCCACAGGGGAGCACGTAGCATTGATACAGCACAATGGGGTGTCAAATCTCTTGTCACAGGCTGTAGGAGAGGATGTGGTGGTGTTGTGGAGAACTTGCTGTGATATGGGGATGATAACTTGCTGTGATAACTTCTTTTGCATCCAGACATTCCAACGTGCACCAGGTTTGCTGATGCACTCCAGTCTCTGAAAGTTTGAGAAAGCCCCTTTGCATTCGCTAGTTTAGTGCGTTGCCTTCCTCTTCAGATGATATGGAAGAGTGCAGCTTCAAAGCTAAGAATAAAAACTCCACAGACCAGAATTAAAACTGCACCACCAAAAAGCAACCTGCTCACACCCCCCAAAATCAACCCCTCAACCGAACAAACCATCTCAAATGCTCAGTCCTTTGCTCCTTTCCTGAGGACTCTGAACTCATACTGCAGCCTTGTGCTGCAGACTGACATCTCGCTCGCTCCGCAGGTGCAATTAGCTCTGGCAGCAGTACTGTATTTAGAAGAGTCCCTGGGGGATGGTTCAAGGGTTCGGAGCGGTTGGTCCATTGGCAAACGATGTGATCAGCTGTGTTAGCTTGTGACACTGGACAGCTTTTGGAGTAGATCAGCAGCTGTCTGATCCAGCAGGAAGTTAAAGGTAGCACAAAGGAAATCTTCATTATTTTCTTTGTAGTTTACAGACAAGAGAGAAATATCATTTCAGCCAACCCAATGATGTAGGATAAGAGTGTCCCTATAAACGACGGAACGTCCATAAGCAGGGGAATGAGCAAGTCCTGGTTTCCAGTGTCTGTCTCCCATATGGACTCTGATTGAGCTTGTTAGACTTCCCCTTAATAGCTGCACGCATCCAGCCTCTCTGGTACACCTGGCATCTGTGCTGACAAACAGCGAGGCATTGTAGTGCCTTGGAGATCTTGTATCAGACAGAGGCTGCTAAAACCATACGGGGTTAAGGTCAGACAAGCCGTGTGTGTGTAGGTACCTGTGTACGTGTGCAGTGTAATTAAGTGCAATTGCTTCCTTAGGAAACCAAGCTAATAAAATGCAAATGTGGAAGGTGATGTGGCTTACAAGCTGGCAGATCCAGTGTTTGGGACCGTGCCTGTGATTCTTTACCTGAAAAACGTTTCCCTAGCACCTTTCTCCTGAAATCCTGTTGTAAATCAGGTGTAAATGCACAGTCCTCTTATTAGGAGATCCAAATTTTGGGGGTTTTATATATTTTGAAATTGCAATTTGAGTAGAGTGGAAAAACCAGGCAGGCTGCCCTCGCCCTCATTATGCTTCATGACTTTGCTTCCAAACCTCTGTCAACCTAGTCTTTGAAAAGAAGTGATTAATAATAGGGCAGTAATGAAACACTTGTTTTAATTAGAAGTGGCTAGAAGCGGTTTGTGTTTAATTGTCCTTCAAACAGACACATGTAAATTAGAATAAATAATGAAATCGTTAGCATGTGTGTATCTTTCTTTAACTAAAATTACCGTGCTACGTGTTTTGCTCTGCATTATTCACTCCTGATATTTTTAGGATTCTTCTCCATATTCAGGTGTTGAGAGTCAGTGAAGACTATGCAGAAGCAGACATGAGGATGATTTGGTTGTCTGACTTGCCTGAAGTTAAGGCAGCCCCTCTTCCTCCCTCCCTCCCTCCAGGCCAGATCTCATGGGGTAAAGGTAGAAGAAATTCAGGTCCTCATCCTGACAGCCCAGTAGCCTCACACTGCATATGCATGGTGGCTGGATGGGAGATGAGGTGTCCTCCTGACTTCACCCAGTGCCTGTAGAATGAATCCTGTAGGGTCTGGAAGGTTGTTAGGATGGTCCAGGGTGTTCTTTCATGGAGCCAGTAGCTCTGATAAGTGAGTCTCCTGGAAGGATCTTTGTGTGTTTGAGGGGTGTTTTTTCTTGTCGTTGGTAGCATAAACTGTCCACACAGCAATGACAGAAGACGTGATAGGTCAGTGCAGGGAAGTGGTGGGGGAAGGAAACAACATAAATGATTGCATTTTTAACTGATGTAAACCAGAAGGGTAGTTAGGGGAGGTGTTTGCTGTGGAAAACCAGCAGCACCTCTTACCTTTTGCTGGAACAAGTGAGAAATGTTTGAGGCCTTTTAAGAAGGGAACTGGTTTGAGTCACCGTCACTCAGGCTCTAAAATAATTGAATTGTTGCAGAGTAACTTGATCACTGGTTGCAGACCTAAAATCACCGACAGTTGGGTGCAGTACAGATTTCCTGGCTGCTGGAAATTGCAGTAGCATGAGGGCCATCATCCTGGGGCTGGCTGCGTCCTCATCTACTGGCAATGTGTTGCTCAGTAAGAGTAAACAGTTTGCAGCCAAACACTAGACTTGTTATAGGGGCAGCAGTTCTGTGCAAACGTAGGACTCTAGGTGATGGTGCTTGCATGGAGTTAAATTTATACCCAGCTCTTACCTTCTCCACAGAGCTGAAAATTGTTCGTTAGCTCTGGGCTAGAACCCTAATTAAGCTTGTTCTCATTTCATGATCTCAAAAGTAGAGCCCCCAAATATTGTTGCTGTCATCATTATACCCCCATAAATTAACCATGACATTAACAACTGCTTTGTTTTCCTCTTTTAAGCTAAGGATGTGACTTACATCTGCCCCTTCACTGGAGCAATCAGAGGAACCCTTACTGTTACCAATTACAGGCTGTATTTTAAGAGCATGGAACGGGTAAGCTTTGGAAACCATCTGCTTTGGCTGGCTTTGCAATCGTTAGACCTTGGTGTTCTTTGAGGGTGGTTTTGTGTGAGTTACAGCTGTGTGCTTGGCAATATAGGCGTGAGGGAGCTGGAGCTGGGGATTGTCTTCCCCCTCCCCTTTTTAAACTCACAAATTTCAACTGTCTACAGGAACCTCCTTTTGTCCTAGATGCATCTTTAGGTGTAATCAACAGAGTGGAGAAAATCGGAGGTGCTTCCAGTCGTGGTGAGAATTCCTACGGGCTGGAGATTGTCTGCAAGGTAAACTTCTGTCTGTGTTTTAGATGGGGAAACTGGAACAAGTGTTTTAAAAGGTTTTCTCTGTAGTACTGTAGGAAGTTCTGCAAAGTACTTCAGACATTTCAAAAAACATCTGATTTTAACAGTAATTTCCAGGCTTGTTCTGCTCCACTCAGTCAACATGAGATACAAACCTTAGTTCAGGCTTTCTACCAGGTAATGTCTTTGCTTTCTAGTGGAAACCTAGGCGTGCATCCTACTAGTGCAGTTCACAGAGTTGCCCACCATGCTATTCCAGGTGTACTCCAGTACCAGGTGGGGTGTGGGATACTTTTATTGAGCCAGAAGGGCACATTTTCCCCTGAATTTATGTCCAGCAGCTGCTGTGCTTTGTGGAGAGGGACTGGTATGTAGCCTTCAGTGCAACTCGAGGCTGTTTTTCATTTCTTCAAGGCAGTACATATCTCACATGTGCCTCCCAAGAGCCCTTGTAATCACTGAAAATGAAAACTTTCATAACAATTAATGATTCACCTCCTCACATCTATTTACTGTAGTAGATAAAAGTGGAGAAAGCACCATCTGCAGCCCTGAATCCGTATCTCTGCTTGTCACCAGGGCATGACCCCTCTGCTTCCTTTGGTGGCCGTGTGCGGAGAGCTGGACTGTGACTGTTATGGGTGTTGGCCTGTGTAGAGCTCTTGGCAGAGCCCCCTCAGGGTTGGAAGGATCTGCTTGCTGGATGAGGGCAGATGGAGGGATGAAAACTAGTCCTAAACTGCTCTGGTCATTGTGTGATTTTGAGACACCAGGAAGCTAAGCTGACCCCCAAGCCCTGGGCATGCTGAATCGAGAGCAGTTGATATGATCTGTGCCAAACCACCCAGCTGCTCCCTTGCCCTGTTGCAGCCAGGATCCTCCCTGGCTAATGTAAGAGCACCTGTGCTAGCGAGATAATTTGAACCCTGCTTTGATCTGAATTTGTAGTCATCAGCTGTTTCGTCTTTATGCAAGTTTGCCCATACAGTCAGCTTTGGAGAGAACGACGTTGTTTCTCTGGATGGGAAACCCAGGCACAAAGTGTTCCATGTCATGATGGCCCTATACAGCATCTATGCATGTAGGTGTATTGCTGCTTGTTTGGCCCAGGACATGCTTGGCAGTTCAGGAAGCAGCAATGCAGTGGTGCACATCCAGTTTGCACATCCTGAGAGCTTAAGCTTTCTGCCTGAGATGAATTAGCTCGTCTTAGTTTTGTGAGACAATGAAGCCTTTAGCTGTTTATCTCATTCTCTTACTTGCTGTGCCACTGTCATATGCTTGAACTTCACAGCTCATCTCCTGCTGGTTGCTTTTAAATTGTTTATTGTAGAATCATAGAGTGGTTTAGGTGGGAAGGAACCTCAGAGATCATCCAGTTCCTACGCCTCTCTCACTAGACCAGGTTGCCCAGAGTCCCATTGAACCTGGCCTTGAAAGCTTCAGGGAGGGGTTATCCACAACCTCCCTGGGCAACCTGCTCCAGTGTCTCATCACCCTCATAGTGAGGAATTTCTTCCTAAGAGTCAGTACATATCTCCTCTCTTTTAGCTTGAAACCGTTTCCCCTTGTCCTATCACTAGAGTTCCCCACAAAAAGTCCCTCTCCATCCTTCTTGTAGCCCCTTTCAGGTACTGGAAGGCTGCAATAAATCCCTTTGAAGCCTTCTCTTCTCCAGGCTGAAAAGCTGCAGTTCCATTAGCCTGTCTTCATAGCAGAGGTGCTTCAGCCTCTGATCATCCTTGTGCCCCTTCTCTGGATTCACTCCAGTCTTTCTTACATGGAGTACTCCAGAACTGGACACAGTACTGCAGGTGAGGTCTCAGAAGAGAGGAGTGGGAGAATCACCTCCCTTGACCTGCTGGTGACACTTTTTTGCCTTCTGGGCTGCACTCACACATTGCCAGCTCAAGTTGAGTTTCTCATTGACTAACACCCCCCAAGTACTTCTCCTCAGGACTGCTCTCTATCCATTCACCTCCCAGGCTGTAGTTCTGCTTGAGAGTGCCCTGACCCAGATGTAGGACCTTGCACTTGGGCTTGTTGAACCTCACACAGTTTGTACAGTCCCAGTTCTCAAGCCTGTCAAGGTCTCTCTGGATGGTCCCCCTTCCATGTTGACCACACCACACAGCTTGGTGTCATCAGCAGCCTTGCTGAGGGTGCACTCTATGTCACTGTCCATGTTGCCAACAAAGACAGACCCAAAACAGACCCTTGAGGAGCGCCACTCATAACTGATTTCCACTTGGACACTGAACTGTTGATCACAACTCTTTGAGTGCAGCCATCCAGCCAGTTCCTTATCCACCAAGTGGTCCATCTGTCAAAACCACGTCACTCTATTTTAGAGACAAGGATGTCATGTGGGATGGTGTCAAATGCCTTGCTCGAGTCCAGGCAGATGAGCATCAGTTGCTCTACCCTTGTCCACCAATAACTCTGTAACTCTGTTGTAGAAAGCCACCAGTTTTGTCAAGCACAGTCTGCCCTTAGTGAAGCCATGTTGGCTGTCACCAATCACCTCCTTATTTCTCATGTTTCCAGGAGGATCTGATCCATGATATGCCAGGCACAGAGGTAGCACAGATTGGCCAATAGTTTCCCAGGTGATCTTTTGAAAAATAGGGGTTATGCTTCCCCTTTTCCAGTTGGTGGGAACTTCACCAGATTGCCGTGGTTTCTTGAGTATGATGGAGAGTGGCCAAGCAACTTCATCCACCAGTTCCCTCAGGACTCATGGACATATCTAAGCAAGACTTATGGACTTGTGAACCTTCAGGTTCTTTATATAGTCATGAACCTGGTGTGCCCCTACCACAAGGTACTTCCTTGACCCAGTACCATGCTTGTTTACTACAAGTGTGTGTGTTGTAGGCTTGGCTGGCAACTGTTGGCATCTTAGAGGTGCCTTACTTAGTTTGTAAATTTGGTTTTGTAGATGACCATGGAATTGGAGCTCCTGGGTTACCATTCTGTGGAAACTGTGCTGCTGTGCAAAGTGGAGGAGTTGTCAGTTTCAAGACGTCCTCTTGAGTGCTCTGAGAGATGGAAGCTGTGAAGGGAGATGGCACGGGTTCTTTGCACCCAGCTGGCTGCACTTGGTCTCCCTATGTGCAGTAGCTCTATGGAGGTGTTTGTGAGGCAAACCTTTCCAGCTGTCTTCTGGCACAGCTCAGCTAGGAGATCCATCTCAGAAAAGTCCTGCTGACCAGAGATAGCTTGGCCCTGGGCAGGGCTCTTCTCTAGACTTCAGCGGGTAGAACTTCATGTGAAGGCAAGATGCTACGATCAGGCACAGCTCCCTCTGCTCCTCTGCAGTTATGCCAGGCTTTGCTGGAGGCTGCAGGCAACCACTGAATCAAGCCCAGAGCTGCAGTACAATGAAGTACGATATTAAATCATCACTAGAAGGAGCATTGTGATGGGACCCTGTTTTCAGTGCTAGCTTTTATCTTTTCTTTGGGTTTTGAAGTGCTTCAGAAGTCTTCAGTTTGATTTCTCTCTTTTTCCCCTAGGATATTCGAAACTTGCGATTTGCTCATAAGCCCGAAGGAAGGACCAGACGATCCATATTTGAGAACCTGATGAAATACGCATTCCCAGTTTCAAATAATTTGGTGAGCACTGTCTTTTCAGTTTTCACCAGAAGACACCCAGTGGCAGTGAGCTGTTGTGTTCAGTCCTGTCTGCTCAGTACATTGTGCACGGGGGGTCTGTTTTGCTGAAGGAGGAGAAATGCTGGTTTTTAAATGTTTTAGAATTAGTTCTGCAGGCTGTTGGATTATGTAGGAAACAGGAAAAGTCTGCTACCGTGGGGCTGGATTCCTTCGTGCATGGAAGATGACTTACTGACATGTTATACCAAAGGGAAAATACTCCTAGTGCAGTGACATCCATCAGAGGTGTATGGTGGATGGTGACTGCATTGCCCCAAACCTGGAACGTGCCTCGCCTGCTGTGTCACCGTTGCTTTGCATGCTGCATGAAAGGATCTGTTTCTTAATATGTACCTGTGTTCTTGCCCCAGTGGTCTTTTCTTTCTCTCTTTAATAATGAGTTCCTTTTGTCCATGAAGTACTAGGGAATACACAAGCAAGAAGAGCCTGAAGAGCAGAAGGCTCTAGGGGGACCTTATAGTGCCCTTCCAAGACCTGAAAGGGGCCTGTAAGAAGGCTGAGGAAAAACCATTCAATAGGACGTGTAACAACAGGACGAGGGGCAATGGTTTTAAGCTGGAAAAGGGTGAATTTAGGTTGGACATCAGGAAAAAGTTCTTTAATACAGGGGTGGTGGATCACTGTAACAGGTTGCCTAGAGAGATGGTTGAAGCTCCGTTGCTGGAGCCATTCAAGGTCAGGCTTGATGGGGCTCTGGGCAGTCTGGTCTAGTGAGTGATGTCCCTGCTTATTGCAGGGGGCTTGGACTAGGTGACCTTTGGGGGTCCCTTCCAATGCTGTGATTCTATGATTCTAAGATCAGACGTATAGAAGACAGTGTCCTGTGTTACTGATTACCTGCCACAGTGAGTATGTGAATCATTTCACAAAGCCCTAAAAGAAGTGCAGTGGGAAGTAGGGAAGATGAGTCATGAGTTACTCTTTGAGACACCAAACATCCTGGAAATGGACCATGAGTGGGCCCCTAATGGTAACTTTTCTTTCTTTCAGCCACTTTTTGCATTTGAGTACAAAGAGGTTTTCCCAGAAAATGGATGGAAGGTTTATGACCCTGCTTGGGAGTACAAAAGACAGGTGGGTATTGTGCCATGTCCTTCGTCATCCTCTCTGCTCTGCAGAAGCGAGGCTTCCTGCAGTGATAGCCGTACAGGTCATATGGAGCAGAGAATGACCCTGCTGACACATTCTGTGCAGACTGGGTCAGGACACTGTTCTCCACACCACAGTGATTGTTGACAGCAGTACAGCTTTGGAGATAGCAGCATCTACTGATGGAGATTTGTCAGGCTGCAGAGAGCTGGATTTAGGCTTTTGTAGAAGTGTCATTAGCTAGTGCTGGCAGTGACGAGCAGAGGATGTGTTTTGCAGGTACAGACATCCCATTGTCGAGTCTCACACCTCAGCTCTTGCCTGTATCAGTTTTAGTTGCACTTTCTTCTGTCTCAGAAAGCAACTTGGAAGGAATAAAATTAAATTCAGAATACCACCGTTTTCTTGGGTGATCAGCACAGAGATCAACCTAGAGAATGTTGTGATTAGACAGTTGGGTGTCTAGAGCATTCTGGTCAATGGTATTAGTGACCGTGATGTGGTGGGCTGGCAATTCAGAATACTGATGTGAAAGCTTGAGTGAGCCTCTCTTGGGAAAAAAAAGGGGAAGTTTGGGGGTTTATAGTGAAATCACTCTTGCATAAAATTCTCAAGCAGATGAACCAGTGTGATTTGATGACATGTTCATCCTGGACGTAGGGAACTTCTGTCTTGTCCAGATCTGCCAGAATAATCACAGTTTTCCTTTGTAAAGCGAAGAAATTTTAAACCACGTGATTTAAAAATTTACTTGGGTCCTTCCCATGAAACAAAACCAGACCAGAGCTCTGTCCTAGTCTAGTTGTTCATCTGATTCCTGGCATCCAGAGCCTAAGGAGAAGATTCCTTTTTCTAGCTCTAGGTTTCTAAAAGCTGTGCATGCCTGCTAAATTGGTTATCTAGGCCTGTCATTAACAGATGGGGAGAGAGCGCTTCGCTGCTGGGGTGATCTGTTCCCTCCTAAAATAGCTGCCTAAGACGTATCACTGGCTTCTAAGCTGCTAATTGAAAGGGAGATGTAGCTTACCTGCCTCCATGGTCTCCACTGCAGAAAAGCCTGTTCTGCAATGAGATACCACAGTCTAAAATCCTAGTAGAGACAAACTGTGATCATTTGTAATCAGGGACACACGTTGTATCCAAAGTCAACTTAGACCAGTAAGACCGGATAATGCAGTGATTATTGCTGCATTTAGAGTTTGCTTCTTTCTTGGTAGTTATTTTAATGAGAGATCAGCTTATAGAGAATTATCTGCAGCCCAAGCTGTATAGACAAGGTGCTGCTGTATAGGGTTGAGAACTCTGGAGTGAAGACTAAAGAATACCTGTGCTATTGTAATGATCTCCACTGAAGAGCACAGCATACACCTGGCCAAGCCTCACTTAAAACTGCTGAAACTCAAAAGACAGTCTTACAAAACCTAGAGAGAAGGAAGGATGACCCTTGAAAATTTGGAGGTAAATAACTGCGGTTTCTCAATGTTGGCACATCTGGTTTTAGAATAGAAGCTTTTCTGTCTGCATGAGTTTTTAGATTGTGAATGGCTGTACCTTAAATTTGGTAGGAGCTGGGTTACACGGTGAAAGGGTGCATGTCTGTTCGGGCGTGTGCGTGTCTGTACAGTCGTGCGCGTGTCTGTACAGTCGTGCGCGTGTCTGTACAGTCGTGCGCGTGTCTGTACAGTCGTGCGCGTGTCTGTACAGGCGTGTGCATGTCTGTACGTGCGTGTGCATGTCTGTACGGGCGTGTGCTTGTCTGTACGGGCGTGTGCTTGTCTGTACGGGCGTGCGCATCTCTGTACGGGCGTGCGCGTGTCTGTACGGGCGTGCGCATCTCTGTACGGGCGTGCGTGTGTCTGTACGGGCGTGTGCGTGTCTGTACGGGCGTGTGCGTGTCTGTACGGGCGTGTGCTTG
>JAOXOE010000001.1:110817829-110838397 GCA_028565055.1 Phoeniculus purpureus
GAACTTCTTCACAGTGAGGGTGACAGAGCACTGGAACAGGCTGCCCAGGGTGGTTGTGGAGTCTCCTTCTCTGGAGATATTCAAGACCCGCCTGGACGAGTTCCTGTGTGACTTAGTCTAGGTGATCCCGCTGTTGCAGGCGGATTGGACTAGATGATCTTTTGAGGTCCCTTCCAATCCGTTATGATTCTGTGATTCTATGAAATGTGAGCTTGTGAGAAGAAACTCTCCTCACCCTGAAAGAGGGGACAGCTGCCTCACACTTACAGTGGGCAAGAACAGACCCCCTCAGCTCTCTGTGGTAGCCCACTGTGCCGTCAGAACCATAAATGACTCAAACTGCTAAGGCAGGCTTGGTGGGTACAGACAGGTCCCTGTTGTCTCTGCTCAGGCTGATCCTATCACCGATCCTGTAACCAAACCTGCACCAAGACAAGCATTTGCTGCGTTTTAACTTCCTCTGAACGCAAACCCTCTGCTCTTGTGACTTACCTGTGCTGTGCAGAGCCGAGTTCCTCACAGTTGAAGAGAGGCCCCAGGTTAGGAGTTTTTCCCCTGGGTGTGTGGGACCTGAAGGCTTTTGTTTGTGGCTGACGTGTCAGGTGTCACACAGCAAATGTCAGCCATGGTCAGGCGGTTCATGGGTTAAAAGAGGTAAAATGGGAAAGGAGGAGGCCACTATCTACAAAATCATAGAATCCTCTAGGTTGGAAAAGTCCATCGAGGCCAACCCTTAACCCAGGTGTTCCAAGCCCACCACTAAACCACGTCCCTAGGCTCCAGAGCCACATGGCTTTTAAATAGACTCAGGGATGGCAATTCAGCCACCTCCTTGGGCCAGTTGCAATGCTTGATGACCCTTCGTTTTTTTAACGTCTAACCTGAACTTGTCCTTGTGCAGCTTGAGGCCGTTTCTTTTAGGAAGCAGTTTTGTATCCAAGCAGATAAAGAAGGAGGCTTTAGCATCCTCTTAAGTCACTTTAATCAGCCTGATGAGCCCCTCCTTGGGTTGTTCCTACTAGCCCATACACTGACCTGCAGCTGGTGAGGTCAGGATGCTGTAGCCTGGGAGGAGAAGGGAGGTTTGTGAATCAGGAAGACCTCCCACTCTCCTTGCCTTCGCCCCAACATGACTTTGCAGTTCCCTGCCTGTGTTCTTACTGACCTTTTCATTCTCCTGCCCTGGGTCCGACTGTTTCTGCATGAAATGACAGCAGCAAACCCAGTCCCAGCCTGTGCATCTGCTCCTCCTAGTGACCTGTGGTGCAAGATGCCTCCCTGCTGTTCCCTCTGTTACACATGCAGGTTCCCTCTGCTTGGCCCCAACTGCCCTTTCTTTCTGTGCTTCATTTCACACGTGCTTCAGCCTTTTGTTCCTGGTCTCGTTGCAGGGTCTGTGTAAGGGGCAGCAGAGCAGGGCAAGCTTCAACTCGAGGCAGCACCAGTGTGTATAAAGAGTAACCAAACCCTTCAGACCTCTGGCTTTTGCTCAAAATTCCTCCCTGCACATGTAAAGCAGCTTTCCAAGACAGGAACTCTTGCTTCTGGAAGGAACAAACATGATCCTGACTATTCAGCCAGGCAGGGAACAGGGACAAACTCTGTTTTAGAAATCAAGAAGAGAAGCCGGCCCCTCACCAAGACCACGGAGCAGCGAGACGTTGAGTGTGATTCCTGTTCTGAAACCCCAACCTAACGTTCTGATTCTGTCTGAAGTTTCCTACAGCATTTGAGTTCAACGAGTACTTCCTGATAACCATCCTGGATCACCTGTACAGCTGCTTGTTTGGGACCTTCCTGTGCAGCAGTGAGCAGCAGAGAGTGAAGGAGGTGAGGGCTTCACTCCCGGGTGAAGGCTGGGTATGGTGGCTGCTTTAGCTGGCCAGATGTTGCTGGGGCAGTCGTTTCAGCGCTGCTGTCTGGAGTAAGTGGAGGCTTTCAGCTCCTCACTGCTATCAGTGAGGCTTTCAGCTGCTCACTGGGGCTGAGTTGCTCCTGGTGACTCCCAGGCAGCTGGAAATGCAGCTTTTCTTTGCCCTTGTTTAGCGTAACCTTGTTCTTTTCCCCCTTTTCCTTGGAGTGGTCTCTTCAGGTTGCTTTTGACTACCAAGTGTACTGTCACTCTGCACACAGGCTACAGCAAGGAACTGGTCTCAGCACGTTCTTGCTGTGCACGTGTTTTCCCAAGAGCAGACAGAGCTGCTGGTGTTGGGGAGGACCTTTCTGTAGGGCCTGCCAGCAGCCAGCTCTGCCCTGCAGCGCCGTCGAGGTTCGCTGGGGGAGGAAGGTGTAGATGTGCATGCCCAGACCCAGGAGGAGATGCCGTGACCCTCATTCTGGCTCAGCTATCTACAGAAGCAGCATTTTGTCACGGAAAGGCTGCGTCCCAGTGAGGACAGGGCTGCAGGGACCGCGTGTGGTTAGGTATCACATCTGTTACAAGGAGCAAAGACGTAGTGTGATGCAGCAGTGACAGCACTGTGCAGTACAGTGAAATCAGGGGCTCTGCCCCTCTGCTGTCCTCAGCTGGGGAGGAGCGGTCATTTCCAGGGAAGGCGACCTGCAAGCTGCTTGCATGTGGGTTTGGGGCACTTTGAAAAGGCTTCAGCCCAGCAAAGGACTTAATCTGGAAAGCACTTCAACACCGGTTTCACTGGGACGATTCCACTAGATCGGGGCCTAGGTCAAATGTTTCTTCCAGTTCTTTGCAATGAAACACTCCAGTGAGTCCTGCAGGAGCTTTTGAAAGCGGTGAGGGGTAACTAAGAGGTCACAAGGCAGCGTCCGCTTGCTGGGCTGATGGCGATTCCCAGGCCGTGTTGGCAGCTGGGTGGGTAGGGGGGTTTCCATGCCAGGGCACGTGTGTTGCTGCCTGCGTCCGTGTGCTTTGGTGACAATAACCACATCCAAAGGGTGGGCTTTTGGGTTTTTGAAGCCAGGGAAGGCGACCAGCTCCATACGAATGGCAGCCGCGTGGAACACATTCGTGTGTGCAGTAAAGCTCCTCCACCCCCTTCCCTTACAGAGCCTTCCGAAGAAGACCGTATCGCTTTGGTCTTACATCAACAGCCAGCTGGAGGACTTCACAAACCCCTTGTACGTGAGCTACTCCAACCATGTCCTGTACCCTGTGGCCAGCATGCGCCATCTCGAGCTGTGGGTTGGCTACTACATCCGCTGGAACCCCAGGATGAAACCCCAGGTACGTGGCTTCTGAGGGCTCCGCTTTCATTTCCCTCACGCTAAGGCTGATGTTGTCTTTGTGGGGCTGGGGAAGCATGTGAAGTGTGGCATTAAATCCAAACCCACAAGCTTAAATTAGAATGCAAGAGCAGCACCTACAGCTGGCTGCTGCAGGGGCTCAGCTGGGGACTGCTGCCCTGTGAAATCTGCCGGCGCTGACGATGCTCAGCGGTTTGGAAATTTTCTCAGATTATGGGGAAAATAATCTGAATTCTCTCTTCTGTCCAGAAAGCCCCAAAACCTCCTTGGATACAGGATTCTAGATCTGAGCTCTGGGGCTGTATTTATGTTGCTGGCAGTAGGAGCCCATGGCTTGGCTCTGGCTGCCCAAGGCACAGGGCTACAGGGACTGCAGCCCTTAGAATAACAGAATCCTTGAATTGTTTAGGTTGGAGAAGACCTACAAGATCATTGAGTCCAACCAGTAACCCAACTGTTCCAAGCCCATCGTATCCCTAAGCTCCACATCTACATGGCTCTTAAACTCCTCCAGGAATGATGATTAGCCCCCCTGCCCCAGGCAGCCTGTTCCAGTACCTTCCAATAAAGAAGCTTTTCCTCATGTCTAACCTTAACTTCCCCTGGTACAACGTGAGGCCATGTCCTCTTGTCCTGTCACTTGCTACTTGTGAGGAGAGACCAACCCCTGCTTCCTACATCCTTTCAGGTACCAGCAAGGTCTCCCCTCAGCCTCCTTCTCTTCAGATTGAATAGCCCCAGCTGTCTCAGGCCTGTTAAACTCTTGAGTGCTGACAGCAGGGCAATGGGCTTGCTTGGGGCAGATGCCAAAGTGAAGCATCTGAGCACGGCACTAGAGGCAGGAATCACTTTTTAATAGGAAGGGACAACAATTCCTGTGTCCTGCTGCAGTTACAGAGCTTGACTGCTCTGGGGCACTGCATACAGGAACCCTGCAACTGTGCTGCAGTCGCCAGGACTGAATGAAAGTGTTCAGATAAATCCACAGGTGTTTTCTCCTCACAGCCCTCAAATTATGTCCAGGCTGAGATGCCAAGGCCACCATCCCCCAGGAACGTTGGAGTTCTGCAGTCATCTGTCACAATAGGCACGGTTGTGGTTAGCTACCTTTGCACTGCGAGTGCTGGATGAAAAACAAGCATCCCAAAGCCCGAGCAGCCTCTCACTCACCCCTGTGCTGGACACCACACCCAGCCTCTTGTCTCACAGCTTGGGCAGTGACAATGCTCTGTGCTTCAGGTGCCCACGGCTACTTCCCAAGCGCTCAGCTACCTGTTTTCTTGCAGGAACCTGTCCACAATCGCTACAAGGAGCTTCTTGCCAAGCGGGCTGAGCTGCAGAAGAAAGTGGAGGAATTGCAGAGAGAGATCACCAACCGCTCCACCTCGTCTTCGGAGAGAGCTGGCTCTCCCGCACAGTGTGTCGCGCCGGTACAGACAGTTGTGTAATGCCGACTGGGTTTTGCCGAGCACCTTCCCAGCACTACAGAAGCAGCTTTTCTGAAACCCTCTGGATTTCCAGCGTGGTGTCTGGGAGATGCCAACCTATTTATTTATTTCTCTCAAGGGTAATTTATTAGTACTGTAACACTAGAGGAAGCTTAAGCAGAGACAAACGTGGCCCCCTATGCAATTAACCTTCTCAGTCACTAGATGATGATAGAAGCTAATTGCACTTGCCATCTCAAAGAAAACCCAGAGCTCACTCTTTGTTCACTTACGTGCTGGAAATCTCTTGGCTTTAAAGAGAAGTATGAAGTACTGTGGAGGAATAAACGTCTTCTCAGAAGTTTTGAAAAGCATCCCCTTTACTAAAAGGAAATACCAGTTCTGACGTCGTATTGGAGCCTCTGGTCCAACTGTACAGCCCAGAAGTCCTCTGGTGTTCAGTTCACGCCTGCAGAGCTGTGCCAAGGAGAGCCTTTGCCAGCACACCAAGAGATGAGCAGCAACAGCATCTGAAACATATCGCTCCTCTTCTGCCTTTCCCCCTCACTTTGATCTAGAACACAGAAGCCATGCAAACAATGCCTTATTTAAAGACAGGGCAGCTTCTACCAGTAACAGGTGATGGCAGAGGAGCAACCTACATGACTTTGGTAGGACAAAGTTTACTTCCACCTCTGCAAATTTATCTCTTGCTTAAGGTTTACAGTGGGTGCACCAGGATGCAACAGAAGCACCTTTATTTCTACAGGGGCAGCAGCGTGCAGCTCCCCTGGGCTTTCTGCAGCTCCTCTGCCCTCCAGTGCCTCATGCCCATCAGGGGAAGGTAGTGGAATTCCAAGGGGCTTGTGTGAAACACTGGGAGCAGTCATCTCATTTTGCTTAGTGAAGTGTCATTAGTGATTGTACTGCTTCTGTGCAGGATTGCAGCAGCATGCTTGCAGGTTTTCAGTTTGCTGTTAGATCACTGGAAGCAACTGTGCACCAGCCGGAGGCACCTCTGCCTGCACTGCTGCTGCTACTTCAGGTTACTCTCGCAGACTGAACAGCTCGGCCCGCTGCTGGCCCCTGTGTTTAGGTCTTTTCCCTCAGAGCGCAAGTCAAAAATCAGCGTCACTCAACTGAAGTCCAAATTCAATTTTAATGCAAACTTTTACTGTACAGGTGGAGTTAAAAAACCAACTTGGTGGAACACCATTGCTCTTCCCAACAGCCAAGTATGGGGCTGCAGAAGACAGAGTTCACAGCAAAGGTGGTGACGCAGGCACAAGGATCCTGACTCCAGGCTGCTCATCCCCTCTGTGCCAAGGAAAAGGAGCACTGCTTGGCCTGGGTTCCTGCAGCACTCTTGTAGGACAGACTGGTCACCCCTTGAGTCACCCCTCAGCATGCTGCTTCACTGCCCTGCTCAAGAAACATTTTACAAGAGTGGAACAACTCAGAGATAAGAAATGGCCTTTCAAAAGCCTCTTTCCTTCCACCGCAGGAAGAGGAACTTCCCCCTGCAGCCTGCATGGCTGCCTGCTCTGCTACAGTCAGTGTCGCAGTACCAGCAATGACAGCCGCTGTTGTCAGAGGCTGTAGAGCGTCACTGCATTAGTTGTAGGGTTGCCCAAGATGATACAGTTCAAAATCCACACAAAATACCTTCTGAAGGACTTGAGTTTGGTTTAGGGCTGAGGGGCAGGTCTGCTCTTGCGTACAATCAGTATCTAAGATGGTCCATAGCATTATTCTCTTCGCCAGCTGACGCTGTGTGTATATTTTGTTTCTCGATGAAGGCTGTTTGGTTCCCTGAACACTAATAAAAAGTGATAGATGGGTTCAGTTCCTGAGCTGTTCTTCTCAGCTGTGTGGCTCTCCAGAGGACATGCAGGACACCAGCACGTCGAGTCTTTCTCCTGCAGATGGTCTGGCAAGATGCTACTGTTCAAACACTGAACTGCAGAATGACAGGAAGCCAGAATTCATCTCTGGACAAGTTTCTCTTCTCTCTACAGACAGGGGTACAGTCCCGGGTGTTACAAAAATACTGTCACAATAGAAAAATAAACCCAAACAGTTTCTGTACTTTACAGTGCATTAGTGCAGCAACTTCTCTGTAAGAGAGTAAAGGAGGGCTCATTTTCTCTGGGTAACTCATGTTAAGCCCAAAATCAGTGGGATGGTTTGGGATCAACTCCATGCATCTCCCTTGATGCTCCCACCCCTTTGCAGGCTTAATCCCAATTTGGGCCCTTCATTCACTCTATGCAGCACCTATGGACCCTAAAATCTTCCTAAGCACTCCACCAGTAAAGAGCCATGTGAGGACAGCCCGAGGTCTTTGGCCCCAGAGGCCCTTCCCAAGCAGAACTGAGTGTCCATCCTCTCAGCTGCTTTTTCCAGACCCTGCAGGATGAAATGCTCTCCAGCTGGTTATTCCTGCTACCTGAAGCCCAAATCTCCAACACAAATGAGGTTAGAGGAGCGTGGCTCTGGTCCTGTAAACTGTTTCCAACCGCTCCTCTCACAGCTGAAACCACCTGATGCGAGGAGGTAAGTGGGACAGATCGCCTACAGGTAACTAATTCAAATCCCTTGACCCTACAGAGTTCCCTGCTGGTTCAGCTAGAGGCAAGGGTGGACAACTCCAACTCTCACCTTACCTGCAGCTCACACTCGTCACCCTGACCAGGGAGATGTCATGCCACTACAGAAGCACACTGGGTGGGACACAGTGCTGTGACAAACACCGAGTTAGGTTTGAGGAAGTACAGCTTTCCCACCATCCATTCATGAGACGAGCTGGCTTTATTACTGACTGTATAAACAGGCGATGTGGGTCTTCTGTGCATTCCATTAATAGGAAATTCTTTAGATTATTAACATAATAAATAACATTTACTCAGCTGTGCAAGTCAGAGTGCAACGTGAGTTGCACCACTACCAGAGGGGACAGCTCAAAGCACGTATGCCAAGGTAAAAGCAAGGTGCCAGCACTGAATGGCATGATCGAGGCACTTGCAGTTTAAAACATCTGCTGTTCATCTCACTCCTTTACCACCCAAAACTGTGAACTAGGAGACAGGATATTATCCCCTGTCCTACAGCTTCATGAAGTAGGGGGGTTGCTCTAGAAAAACATCCCTCTTCAAAATAATTCAGTCGTTACCAAAATCATTTGGAGAAGTTCCTCTGCTCCTTAGCAACACGCTGCCACAAGTGCTGACTGCTGCAGCACTGCAGAACAAGAACCGGGGACGCTGTCTGAAGAGGGCTCCACAGAACACCTTTCCTGGTCACCCTTTATCACTCTCGGTGCTTGAGTAACTGCAGCTACACACCCAACCCACCAAAGCCCCTAAGACATAGGGCCACTGCATCGTTTTGAACGAGATGCATCTTGAGAAGCAAGTGGTTCAACAACAGCATGGAACTGCACCGGCATTTCACACACCCCAACCCATGTGAACATGCAGCGCTCAGTGTGCTGAAAGGAAACAGGGATGGCTGGACCCGCAGCATGAAAGGAGCTGTTGGAGAACGGTGGCGAGATTCACTGGCTGCATGCCTTAGAGGTGGGAGGTGTTTTAAGCTAGACCATGGTATATACAATCAAACCCAGGGGAGGGGAACAAAAGGCCTGAATTTCCAAAGTGCACTTAGCAAACAGTAGTCTCTTCATACAGCAGGAAAGGCAGGTGCTTTGTTAGCCAGAACGTGAGGAAGTCTGACCAGAGTGGTTCAAGACCACCTTCTGCAGAGCAGTCAGTAGTCCCAGCTGATATCATCTTTCTGTAGTGAAGTCTGGATGGTCTGCATGTCTCTCAGCAACTGAAGGTTCTTCCGACTCTTCTCTCCAGGTTTCACTTTGATGGGACCAGCATTCTTCCCTTTTGTGGTTACTGTAGTAGTTACTTTCACCTCACTCACAGGGAACCTGCTGTCTTTTACTTGCTTAGCAGAAGTCTTTCTGGACTTGCATTCTCTTTTAAGTTTCTCTAGCTGAAAGAGAAGTCCAAAGAAAATCATTAAGTAGTAACCTGAGAATCACAATCATTTAGTTGACAAAGACCTTTAGGATCACCGAGTCCAACCACTACTCTAACTGTACCAAGCCCACTGCTAAACCACGTCCCTAAGCTCCACATCTACACAACTTCTAAACTCATTCAACCCTCTCCTGCGCAGCCTGTTCCAAGGCTTTATGACACTAGCAATAAAGTGTTTCCTACTGTCTAAACTTCCCCTGTCATTTCCTGTTGTTACTTGTAAGAAGAGACCAACACCCACCTCTCTGCAATGGCCTTTCAAGTAGTTGTAGAGAGCAAGGACACAAGCCAGGATGCCACTGGCTTTCCTGGTCTCCTGTGCACACTTGCTGGCTCCTACTCAGCTAATCACTCAGTGTCCCCAAGGTCTCTTTCTGCCAAGCAGCTTTCCAGCCACTCTCCCCCAAGCCTATAGTATTGCACTGGATTGGTTGTGAGCCATTATGGGGGAACATCTCCTCTCTATGATCTTAGAGGTCTTTTCCATCCTAAGCAGCTCTGGGAATCTCTGAATGCAAGGGAAGAGGCTACGTATGACAAGAAGCTGATTTGTCGCTGTGACTATCCAGTAAAAGAAACCAAAGCACAACATTTTAGTGATCAACAGCCAGTCCTTGTCAGAGATGAGCTTTAAACAGACTAGCCAAATTCTGCTGCAGTGCAAGTCACAGCATGTAAGACCCGGCACTCGGCAGCAAGGAGTGAGCCAGCACATGGCTGCATGAGAAACTGGGTAATCCAAGGAACTCCCCATGGAATCCAGGTCTAAATACAGCTTAGGCTACCGTAAGGTCACTGCGAAGAACAGCATTTTACGAGCTGGTTGTCTCTAGGGCCCTCACACAAAGACGCTGCTTTAGTTCAGGACTACTGTTTGACACCTGCGCGCAGCGAGTGTGACTGATCAGAACACAGGTATCTCCTGACACATCAGGTACCTGACCAGAATCATCTCCTAGACAGCCTGCTGCAGGCCCAGGAGCAGATTCACTTTCTCATCCTGTGTATTGCCCATCTGGTTTGTGCTGCATTCGCAGAATCCAAGGCTGGACTCGCGGTTGTACAGTGGACAACCTTGCCCTGTTTTCAGATGAGCAAAATGGAAAACGCAGGGAAAGAACAGATGTGAAAGCTCTGCTTAGGACAGGATGAGGAGGAACGGATGCCGTAGTGACATGGCAAGACAGAAGAGACCCTCCTGCAGAAATACTGGGATAGAAAGGAGGAGGCGTGCCAAGTAACTCTGGCACACTGAAGCTAAATCTAGACACTACTGCTTCATGGCAGCTATTTTTGCTTTATCCAGTTACTGCTAAGTTAGGATAGAACACAAAAAGATCCCCAAACTTAATACAGTAACTCTGCAGAAGCATGAACGTAGCCAAAAGCAACTCACCTGCAACCGATGCCTCCGGACTTTGCTGATCTGGTCTGCCTTTGCTTCCATCTTTCCCACCAGCACCTCAAGTTCTCTCTCCAGATCTTCCCTCAAGGCTGTGGTTGGGGCCTCCTGGACAAGCTTGGACAGCTGCTGGTGATCACTAGCACAGAATTCAGACAGAACAAAGCTCACATCAGACTCTCTTGGCTTCTAGAGCTGGCACACACAGTTCACAAGGAACATGTGGGTGACTGCAGCATCAGCAGCCAGACACATTCAGTATGTCGTAACAACCCAGCAAGAACTTGTCCACTGCACCAAGGACTGTTACCCACCTCTCCCTTGGCCCTTAACACACTCAGTACAGTGTGAATGTACATATGAACTCAGTACATATGAACACAGGTGTGGAATCCAGCAGTGTTTATCAGAATCTCTCTTTACAGCCTCCACAGCCCATAAAGTGGAGAATTCACACTCTTGAGGCCTCCTACAACTACCTCCTTTCTCAGGCAAAGCCTTCCCACTTTAAAGCAAGAACATAAAGCATCTACAACCATGACCTGCAATGGAGAACATGACCAACTTACAAACTCATCTGCCCAAATTCGTCCTGTAAAGTCAGCAGCAGTTCTGAGAGCTCTTCCTGGGAAGAGGAAGATTCCTTTGGCAGAGGTGACTTTCTGCTTTTGCCGGCAGGACGACCAGTACTGACGGGTTCTGCTAGGGGAGCATCGTTCACCACACGACTGTTACACAACGCTTTTGTGTGCTGTTTCATCAGGTGTAGGACATGCTGTACGTTGGCACCAACTGAATGACTGGGACTGGTGGACTGGAAGGAAAAGCAGAAGAGAGGTCTTGTAAAAACGACATCATCAACAACGCACTTGGTAACAAAGGAGAACACGACGATGGAGAGCAATGGCATTTACGAGCTGCTGCCAAGAGTTTGTCTCTGTTTGAGTGACTACACACTAACAAGAACTGCCTAACTAGCAGCACAGAGAGGGCCCACCTGTGGGAACCCAACCTCAGCAAGTTATCAACACCCAACAGGCCCTTGGAAGACAGACTGGAAGAGTCAAGGAAAATTCAGCGGTGCGACCACTGGGTGTCAGGAGTGCACCAAGCCAAAGCACTCGCGGAGTAGCAGCCTCTAAGCGCTAAGCTTTGCTGTAATCATGCAGCTCACCTTCCCAGCTACGAAGGGTACGTCACCCAGACACAGTCTGTAATGGGGCTGTGCACAGACACGGCTTGTATGAGAGCACTTCTGGAAGGAAAGACAAGAGAAATGTTTGTCAAAGATGATACTGCAGCAAAGACATTTTCCCTTTGCTTTCTAATGAAAGGGACAAACCACCTCCCGGATCGCACGTGCACACCCTTATTTAGCTCCTCAGCCATTGCTCAGAGTTCTTTTTCCCCCCATGTTACCTTCTCTGGCTGCTTAGCTTTCTTCCTGGGTTTTCTTGCTTTTGGAGGAAGCAACGGTGATGCTGCTTGAATCAGTAGTCTGTTGGTTTCCAGACCTGTCTGGAGCTTTAATAGAGGCAATAAGGGAAGTTACTAGAATTACATTAATAGACAATCAGAGATAGAGTAAATGAAGAATCGTGAAGGAAGATAACACAGGCTCTCTGAAAGCAAGGGCTGCAAGTCTGTAGGATGCTTCTGCAGTCCAAGGTTAATGTAAACTCAAATTATACTTCCCTCTGGTAACACTAACCCTAGCAAGTCACCAATAAATCATGTCCCTTGGCAACACATCTACACATTTTAAAAATACCTCCAGAAATAGTGACTCTCCAGCTGCCCATGGCAGCCTGTTCCAGTGCTTGGTGACCCTTTCAGTGAAGAAATTCTTACTAATGTCCAATATAAGTCTTCTCTGGCACAACTTGAGGCCATTTGCTCTTGTCCTGTCACTTCTCACCAGGGAGAAGAGGCCATCCCCCTGCTTGCTCCAACCTCCTTTCAGGCAGCTGTAGCAACAACGATGTTCAGCCTCCTTTTCTCCAGGCTAAACAAACCCAGTTTCCTCAGCTGTTCCTCAAAGAACTTGTGCTCCAGACCCTTCCCTGGATTCGTTGTCCTCCTCTGGACATGCTCCAGCACTTGTGTCCTTTTTGTAGCGAGGGGCCCAGAACTGAACGCAGTACTTGAGGTGTGGCCTCACTGGTGCCAAGTACAGGGAAACTAATTATTGCTCTACTCCTGCTGGCCACACTACTTCTGATACAAGTCAGAATGCCACTGGCGTTCTTGGCCACCTGGGCACACTGCTCAGTTAAATAGATAATGGACCGTTATGCCCTTTGCTCTCTTAAAATTCAACAGTAAAGCAAACAAACCCGAACAATCCATTGGATGAGTTAAGGTCAGTATTCTCATTGTCCACAGTGAGCTCTATGCACCTCTCTGTCCTGATGTCCAACCTAAGTCTACCATTTTCCAGCTTAAAACCATTCCCCCTCACCCTATCATTACATGTCCTACTGAACAGTTCTTCCACAGAAGGAGGAAGGGTTCTTATAGACCCCTTTCAGGTGTTTGCATGTCGCTGTAAGGTCCCCGTGGAGCTTTCTCCTCTTCAGGCTGAAGAAGCCCAACTCTCACAGTCTGTACTTGTAAGGGAGATATTCCAGCCTTCTGATCACTTTCCTGGCCCTCCTTGGGACACACTCCAACAAGTTCTTTTCCTTCTTGTGCAATGCCTAACACATTACACCTCCATAATTCTATAGTGAACATCTAGTGACAACACTCTAAGGTTAGAAGGCCATAACCGCATCTCTCTTGTGTCCCTTTACCAGTATTTCTAATTACAATTATGAAGAGGTGAACATCATGAAGGATCCTCACACAATCCTCAGCTACAAATTGGTCTGAATTTCTACTCTGGTTTCTAACCAGCTTCTTTTCCTGAAGAAACCAAGCTTGAGGGCACAAGTGCTGCTGGAAGAAGGTTTCTGAAAAGCTCAGAGAACTTCAGAACGTTTGGCACCTCAGACAGAAGGAAAAAACCCAAACTGACTGAACGAAGTATTTCACTGTTCTGTATACAGGAGGCACTCTGAGCCAGTTCAGCTGAAAAGCTGATGGAAAAGAAGAGTTAACTGCAGTGCACACCAGTACAAAATAAATTTCCTGTTGGTTACCTCAGCTGCTTTTTCCTGCACAAGCTTCCTCGCGTGCTCTTCGTCCTGAAGCTTCTGTTCCAACTCTTTCATTTTTTTCTAGCCAAAGTTGAACAAAACAGTGGCATTACAACGAGACAATCCCTTTTTCTCAGCCCCCCTCCCCAGGCCTACAATATTAAGAGCTTAAGCAAAAGCATGCAAGTTCAACTTAAAGACTTAACCTAATGCTTCAGCATCAGAACAATTACCGACACCAAGTCTGTGCAGGCATGAATACAGCAGTCAAGTGTTTATACTTAAACTTCCATTTATTTTTCTATTTTTACTTCCACAGTTGGCATCTGAGTTTAAGTTGCAGCCTACAGGAACAGCAATACAAGGCTGACGTTCTCTTTGGCTGTAAAAAAACCCCCTAGCACGTAGGTGGTTTCATGTTCATTATCATGAAAGACTGTACTAAATGAAGCTAACAAAGGTAAACCAGGTACCAGCTGAGAGTCCTGCTTCATTAGCTAAAGGACTGTTAGGGATCTGAATAGCTGCAATTTTACCTCTTAAAGAGGAATTTTTGAGCATCTAGCCACCTTCCTAATAAAGAAGGGGAAGGAAAGTTTACATGATGCCCCTGAGAAATCTTTACACTAAACTGAACTGGCTTCACTGTTTTATAGGAAAATCACACAGGAACTTCTAGCGTTACAAAGAAAAGAGCGATGGGGGCAAGGCACACATTTCTTTGTAAACACTCTAACAAGATCAAAACCCTGTGTAAGCAGGATGCACTTCTTAAACTTTCAACGTGAAAGTTGTCAAGTAACTTCTTGGTTTTCTACAGCAGAACTAAAACAAAGATCCGGACCTCCAGGACACAAACCAACTTCCATTCTCTTCCCCTACAGATGCATTACTCACAAAACTCAGGGCAGAGAAGACTGCAATTCAAACCACAGCAATACTGCACTCCTCTGCTCGTTTACAAACCCACTACGGAGAAGTAGTAAATACTTCCACTGTGCTTCACTTCAGCCTCAGCTGCAAGATTCATGCATCAGCTGTGCAAAGTGTTAAAACGTGAAACACTGGACAGGATAAACCTTGAGGCCAGAGGCACGATGATGCAGAAGGAACCGACTTTTTGCCTTTGAATAAGAGAACACTTCTGACTAGTTTCCTTTCAACCCACCCTCAGCTGTAGATGCGTTAAGCCACTCCAATCTGCTATCCTGAGACCACCATCAACTTCAAGAAGCGTGGCCACTTAGAAGAGGCCAAGTTGAAAGTACAGTCGCTGAACACAGTGAGTTCTGTTGTACCACAGGCTGCAGCTGCGGAAAACACACACCTGAGCAAGGACTCCCATGACAAGAACTTCATAGGGGTGAGAGTCTCCACCTTTCCTCTTTATAACCAATATTAGCAATCACTAATTGCTTGATTGAAAATGATACAGCCTGGTAGTGGCTGTGCAGAGATCAGATGCTCTCAGTAAGAGTCACATACTACTTGTGCTCTGCAGTGTCTGAAGTCAGGGGCAGCTATGCCGTTGCTCACTCTCGCGTAGTCACCTCACCACTTCCATCTGTTTCAGCACACCATGTACAGAAGCAGTCTCACGTATCTATTTCTTGCTTCAAATTTAACTTGCAAAACGTTCCTGTGGTCTTGCCAGAACTAAAGCTGACGTGGAAGAGGCAACAGATGTAACTGTTTCGAGCAAAGGTGTCATCAGCTTTTCAAGATTAGAAGGTAACACTTGGTGAATGGATGCTCGCACAGAAACAGCTTGTGAGCACAGAGGCAGACAGACGTGTCGATCAGAAAAGGGCTCATGACAGCAACAAGATCGTAAGGCAAATGACCCTTAGCCAGAGCTAAATCCAGATTCCTCTCAGTTCCTAGAAGTTCTCGAAATTGTGTGAATTTAACACCCAGTTCCACTAAAATAGTTACAATTGTGACTGCAACTAACTCCTTAAGTTATTAAAGGATCTGAGACATCTAGAGTGATCCAGGAAGGAAACAACAAATCAAAACCAGAAAAACCAAAAAGAGTAGTGAACATACTTTCAGTACAACAGCTGAGGCACAAAAAGACCAACAACCAAGTGCCACCAAACTCTAGCTGCTACCAGTCAAAAATTTGTCAAGTGCCCTTGAGAAAGGAACCCCTTTAGCTGAACCAGTTATTTCAGTCCTGACTCTGGAGGAACCTACTGCTACTTTCACTGAACAAGACCCAGGAGACACTCATGTCTCTCTGAAAAGAGAACAATTGAAATCCAAGTGAACAATTAAAGCAATTTTAACTCCATAAATGCAGCTTAGTGAAAAAGATCATAAGAACTTGTCAGAGCTGCCTTGGGTCAGGGATGCCCGAAAATAGCTGCAATGTCTAAACGTCTACAGCGGACCAGCTACCTAAAGATTTACTATCAAATATATCCTTACGTACTCCTGGAGAAACACCATCTGCTTGGTAACAGCTGGTGTGCAGGGTAGCAAGCCTACAATTTTGATAGAATCATAGAGTCATTCAGGTTGGAAAAGACTCTTGGGATCATCAAGTCCAACCATCAACCCTATTCTACAAGGTCACCCCTAAACCAGATCACCCAACACTACATCTAAGCATCTTTCAAACACATCCAGGGATAGGGACTCAATCACCACCTTGGGCAGCCCCTTCCAGTGCCTGACCACTCTCCCAGCGAAGAATTTTCTCCTGACATAAAATCTAAACCTACCCTGTTGGAGCTTGAAACAATTCCCTCTGGTTCTGTCACTAATCATCTGTGAGAAAAGACCAGCACTAACATCTCTACAATGTCCTTTCAGACAGCTGCAGAGAGCGATGAGGTCTCCCCTAAGCCAACAGATCTGAGTGCAATACCTCTATCTAATAATGCACTAGCTGCTCCTTTTGGACAGGGTAAATCTGCTGTTGGAAGCCTCTTGTTAAGCCTACTGTAGCTCCCATGCTTGTGGCCTCTCCACAGCAGCAAAGGGTTTAAACATAGTATGCAAGGTCACTCACAGTTTGAGCGTGTAGGAATGCCAGAATCCTACATGCCTAAGCACCAGCTAACCACAGAAGAGGAACACCAGCCACGAAGGCTTAACATAACTCCAATTCTTGTAGCATCTAGTGGCCTAAAGCCTACCTGGCCACGGAGACATGACCAACAACCTCAAGTTTTTACAACACTTCAGCTTAAAAGTGATTTCGTTGCTGTGTTTCTCTATGGCACAAAGTTTCAATCAGCCACTGACACCAAGTGCTGATTACAATAAACAAGGTGAATCTGGTTCAGTATCCAGCACAAACGACAGACCTCTGCCATGGACTGCATCGTGGTAAGTCTGCTGTACTCTTTTTCCAGCATATCCAGCTTTTCCAACTTAGACTGAACGTGTGATGGATCAAGAAGCCGATCTCTCTCCAACGAACCCTTGAAGGGAGAAGTGAAAAGCAAAACAATTATAAGCACAGTAAACCAAGATAGTCTATGATAAGCCTTCTGTCTGCAGCACAAAGGTGGCCCATAAATAGTCCAAAGGAACTACTAATTTCTCTGTGCAATCTTAGATGGTGCTACAACTAGGAGGCAGCTGCACCACTGGTCCACTACTGCTGGACACCTCACACACAGCCAGATTCAGGCAAGGGAGACCTGCAGAATGTCTCCTCACTTTAAACCCAATATGGTAGAAAACTCTCATTACTCACAAAACTGACAGACTATCTTTGGTTGGAAGAGACCTTTATGATCATGAAGTCCAACCTTTGGCCCAGCTCTGCCAGGTCTCCCCTAAACCATATCCCTCAGCACTAAATCTATCCAGCTTTTAAATACCTCCAAGAATGGTGACTTCATCACTGTCCTGAGCAGCCCATTCCAATGTTTGACAACCCTTTCAGTGAAGAAATTCTTCCTCACATCCACATTAAACTTCCCCTGGTGCAGTTTGCAGCCATTTCCTCTAGTCTTATGACTTATTACCAGATGGAAGAGACCAATCCCCTTCTTCCTACAGCCTCCTTTGAGTTAATTCTAGAGAGGGATAAGGTCAGCCTCCTTTTCTCCAAGCTAAACAACTCCAGTTCTCTCAGCCACTCTTCACAGGACTTGTGCTCTGGTCCCTTCACGAGCTTGGTTGTCCTTCTCTGGACATGC
This sequence comes from Phoeniculus purpureus, assembly GCA_028565055.1. Lineage (NCBI taxonomy): Eukaryota > Metazoa > Chordata > Aves > Bucerotiformes > Phoeniculidae > Phoeniculus > Phoeniculus purpureus. The sequence continues at coordinate 110,835,233 of JAOXOE010000001.1, forward strand.
TCTAGCACTTCCATCTCCTCCTTGTAGTGAGGGGCCAGGAACTGAACACAATATTTAAGGTGTGGCCTCTTTAGTGCCAAGTACACAGGGACAATCACTTCCCTATTTGTTGTGGCCACACTATTTCTAATACAAGCCAGGACGTCACTGGCCTTCTTGGCCGCTTGGCCACAGTGTGGATGGCTAACAGCTCCTCAATTATTACAGACAGCTTTATTTTTATTATAGTTTAGGGATTTTTACCTTCAGTAACTATCTAACAGACTGAAATGGGCCAGCCACAGGGGCCAATGAACAGAGAGCTCTTGATGATCCACCCCTACAAATCAAAATTCAAAGTCTTTTAAGATAAAGGTAAAATCTCACAGTTGCTGATGACGGGAAACAGAAGTTTTACTATTCTTTCTACTGAATCAGTACTTCAGCCCCAGTTCAGCAGAAGCAACGCTAGTAAATAAAAATCCCTAAAGACTTGAAAAGTGAAAACACAGAAGCATTTTGTTTTTCCCGGTGGCACATGAGTGTAACACAGAGATGGAGATGAGCTACTGCAGTCAGCCAGTCACACAAAAGCAAACAACAGTATTTTAGTCCGGAGCAGAGAAGGTTGAGGGGGAGCCTCACTGTCCTCCACAGCTACCTGAAGGAGAGGTGGGTGTTGGCCTCTTTTCCTTAGTAACTAGTAACACCAGGGGAAATGGTCTGAAGTTGAGGCAGAGGAAATTAGGAAGAAACCCTTTACAGAAAGAGTGGTTGGGCACTGGAACAGGAGTGCCAAGGGAGGTGGTTGAGTCACCATCCCTGGACGTATTTAAAAACGTGTAGACATGGTGCTTCATGCCCTGCTATAGGGGCAGGCATGCAGGAAGTTAGTTTGTGTTTGTCAATTAATCAGGTATTTAGGTTTGTTGTTGTGGGAATGGTTGAACTTTGTGATCTAGGAGGTCCTTTCCAACCATGATTGTTCTGTGATCCTGTGAACTGTTATTAATATTAGAGCCTATAGTGCTTCAGAGATAGGTACACAATGGCAAAAAATAGCAGGTGCTGCTAAACCAGGCAAATTTAAGTAGGGACATTATCTACACTGACGTATAGAAGCTGAAATAGAAATCAGTATTAAAATTACAGCAACTACAAATAATTACTACATAGCTTTTGATCATTATAATTTAACCCTGAGGCAGATAATCTTGAGAACACACCTGTTTCTCCAAGACATGCGACTTCTCACTTTCTGCATGCTGGATCATCTTTCTCATGTATTCCAGCTGTTTCTCCAAAAGGCTGCACCGAGACTCAGCAGCTGCCAGCTGAGAAGCCAGTTCTGAAGATAAGAGAAGGCAGAAAAGTGAAATAACACTCTATTCGTTTCTGGAACTTTTTAAATGTTTTTGGGACAGTTCCAAAACAAAGAAGCAAACAAAAGACCATCTAAAGAAACTCCTAGATTAATCCTAATGAACTTCTCCTTGCATGCAAATCCCTAAAACAAAGTGTGCTTTTAAAATTGCTCCTTCCTAACTCCATGTGTTACAGCAAAATAGAAGACACTGAACAAAGGAAATGAAAATAGTTTAGTGCCTTGGTAAAAACCAAGAGTCTTCCACATCAGTGCTCTGTAGTATCTCTATAAAGTTAGCAGCCAACCTTGATTTTTCTTTGACACTTCAGTCTTGTCCTGCTCTTTGTGCCGCATCTGTTCGTTTAGCACTTTTTTATAGTCTGCTGTTTCCCTGCTGAGGTGTTTTACATTCTCCTCTGCCTGAAGCCTTTCCAACTCCAGTCGATGGATTTTTTCCTGGAGATTCTTCAGAGCAGAAAGTATTGCTGTAAATGAATGAGTACCTCCTGTTAGATACTATTAAATCATCACTTCAAGAAGACATTGCACTTTAAACATTAAAAAAGCATGTTATGTAAAAGTCAGTGCTCCTTACCAGCACCCCAAACGCCTTCCAGAAATTAAGGCCTGCTTCCCTTTAAGCCATACCTGGCTAAAAGTAGTCTCAACCACATAGATGGCCTTGTGTACACCTTCATCTGAAATGCTTGGGAAATAGACAGCTATCTTTCAGAACAAGGCACATAAATATTCTGTACATTAAGTGCAAGCAGTGCAGTGTCTGACTCTTTGTCAAAAGGAAATGAAAGGTCACAACTAAATAGAGAACGGTCACTGTGAGAACTATATTATTATGGCTGTATAGGTGTATGCCTGCACAACAAATACAGACACAGTGTTCCCATGAATGATCACAGAGCAGAAAACAGGGGTGACCTATCAGATAGGCTATAAAGTATTTATTTCTAAGTTGCAGTTCCTTTTTTATTCTTGTTTTTGCACTTGTGTTCCCCTCCACCCCCCAAGACATGCATCTTCTTTGTGCTGAACAGCTTTCCCCTCTTTCTGCTCCATTCCCTGCTTTAGCAATTACTCAACAAAACCTCTATGCAGTCACCATCACAAAAAGAAAAGCAGTTGTAATAGAACTAACATCATCCTGCAATTAGACCATCTGCTGGTAATCTGATGTATTACGCCTCTCAGCCTTATTGTTTACTTCTGCAAAGGGAACCATAACCATGAGCCCTTCCCCTACAGTAAAACACAGGAACATCTGTACAGACAGCTCATATAGCAGACTAATCTGCAGGGTCACGTTAGCCTGCTTCTTTGTGTCTAAACCCACTCTAGGGAAAGAATGTACCCGTAATTACAGAATGTATGAGCACAAGACAAGTTGTGGCTGGGTATTTGTTTAACTGTCACATCACAAAAGAAAAACAGGAAAAAAAGGAAAAAAACATGATAAAATTTTTAGACTAAAACCTCCTCAAATCTGGAAACTCAGAATAGCACGTTGGAGTATCACGTCAATAAAAACCACCTAGTACCCTCTTATGTAAGTAAGAAGTGAGTAACAGCAAACACAGTTAAGGAGAAAGTTATCTATAACTTGTCCCCACTTCCAAGATCAGAGTCATCAACAGCACCCTCTTCTCCACTAACATTACTGTTATCAGGATTCAAGTGAAATGGGACTTGGACTGGATGATCTTTTGAGGTCCCTTCCAGTCCCTAATGTTCATAGTATCATAGTATTACCAGGGTTGGAAGGGACCTAATAGATCATCAAGTCCAACCCCTACCACAGAGCTCAA
>JAOXOE010000001.1:110840091-110864309 GCA_028565055.1 Phoeniculus purpureus
ATTTTTTTAAAAAGCCTGTTAGCACAAATCTTACCACTACCTTGAGTAAGATCTACGCCCCGCCGGCCGCGGATGGCGGCGGCGGCGGCCGCCCCGGCTCTTTATGCGTGCACCAAGTGCAACCAGCGGTACCCGTTCGAGGAGCTGTCCCAGGGCCAGCAGCTATGCAAGGTGCGGCGGGGAGGGCAGGAGGAGGGCGGCGGCCCAGCTCGGCGGGACCCCCCAATCCACGTCTCGGACAGCTCCTGACGGGGCCCGGCCGGGGGAGGCGGGTTCAGTGTCTATCCGAGCAGGGTAACGCGGCTCTTGTCTCCCCAGGAGTGCCGGATCGCCCACCCCATCGTGAAGTGCACGTACTGCCGCTCCGAGTTCCAGCAGGAGAGGTACGGGACGGGATGAGGGGTGGGTATGGGCTGTCCGCAGGCGCAGCCCGGGGTAACGGCACAAATTCACACCGCAAGAGGTGCTGAAGAGGGCAGAACCCTCGCTGAAATCCCCACCGGTCCCTGCAGCATCCCATGAAACCAGCAGCAGAGCGTCCAGATGAGTCTGTTCACCGTTAACCGCAGCCTATGTGTGTCCCAGCTGCAGCCTAGGAAAGGATTCCGAGGGGTTTGCTTGTCCCTGAACTCAACTTTGTGCACTTTTTTTGTCTTTAGCAAAACGAACACGATATGCAAGAAATGCGCCCAGAACGTGAAGCAGTTTGGAACGGTGAGTGGGCTCTCACTTGAAGAGTGACGTTTTGGTTCATGTTTAAAATTTGAAAAAAACTTTTTTGCAACGAAATGACTTTTTATTTTGGTGAAAATAAGAAAAAAGATCCACCAGAAAGGTGGTGACCGTCACTGACAGATCTGGATTTGCTTTCTGGCTTGAAGTTTCTTATTTTTCAAAGCGAAATTTTTCGTCCTTTAACAGAATTAGGGTACTACAGCTGTTAATACCAAACCCTATTATTTAATTTTATGCATGTGAAGTTATTCTTTACCCCTTCTCATAGAGACACACTTGATGGCAGAAAGACCATTAGCTGGCTGTGGAGTTAATGAGTGGTAAATTTGAAAACCTAGCTGTACCGTATCTTTATCTCATATAAGTCTTAACATTTTTAATGCACGTTAATCATTTTAGATTATTAGGGAGAAAAGCTTTTGCCTATTAGCTGTATTTGTGTTACTTTGCACCTTCTCATCTTGAATTTCAGCTTCAGTTTTGCTAGAAAAATGAGTATTCTGTATAGGAACACACGCACTGTATTCAAGCACCCTGCAGATACTCTTGTTGTGAAATAAAAGCACTGAAGTTATGTATACTTGGCATAAACCATGCTAGAGGAAATTCACCTTATTTGAGGAATGTAACAGCTGTTCTGTGTAGTCAGGCATTTTGTGAATGTAGATGTAAACTGAAAAAAGAATATTCTTATGAAAGTTTAAAATGCAGTACGAGACAGATCCAACAATGGCTTTTTTGTCAGTAGTTCATCCGAATGTGGAATTGCAGTGAAGATTATCAGCATTTCTAACCTATGAAAACTGACAGCAATTATGTTTTCCAGCAGTGTATCAGTCTATTTGAGTGTATGATATGAAAGTGGATGACCTGACCTGCTGATATTTTGAGGTGTCGTGTTTGTTCTTTTCAGTAAGTTTCCTGCAGAATTGCAGGGATCAGGATGCTAATCTTGGAGCTGTGAGGTTATCAAATCCCCGTGTAATGCAAGGAAGAGGGATATTTTCAGAAACTTCCAGTCTAAAAGAAGAGTAATCAAGTAATTTAAAGTAATTTGTTTAGTAATGTAGCAAAGTGGAAAGAAAATCATAGAGTCATTTAGGTTGGAAAAGACCTTTCAGATCATCAAGCCCAATCGTATACCCTACTCTACTGAGTCCACAATTAGACCCGCCACTAACCCATGTACCCTGATACCAAATGTCACAGAATCATAGCACATAAGGGATTGGAAGGGACCTTGAAAGATCATCTAGTCCAGAGCAGGATCACCTAGACCAAGTCATCATATTAATTTAGAAAAGTAAGAGACAGGTGCAGAGGTGAGCAGTCCCATTGTACATGATCCTTTTATTATGTACCCATGTTTTCATAGAAAGCCCAGGCTAGTTGAGACCACTTGAATGAGCACAATTTTAGGGGAAGAGTTTAGTGCTGAAGACAGAATTGGCATTGGAAGCCCTACTAGTTTACAGGTGTCATTGTCTCATTTGAACTACCTGCTGTGTTCATTACTGAAGCTGTGAGTGTATTAACTGTAGTTGAATTTACCTTTTCACCAGCCCAAGCCCTGCCAGTATTGTAACATCATTGCAGCGTTTATTGGCACAAAGTGTCAGCGTTGCACCAACTCCGAGAAGAAGTACGGCCCACCTCAGACATGTGAACAGTGCAAACAGCAGTGTGCTTTTGATCGAAAAGAGGAGGGGAGAAGGAAGGTAGGCTTTGTTCCACAGCTGTAATGGCTTACACTGACACCAGACAACATTCTTCCTCCTAATAGAAACAGGAATGTATCTTAAATTGACTTACATTAGTTAAAGTTGCTGTGATTTACAGTATTTGAATTAAACTTTACAACTTGCAGTTGTTGCGTCAGTTACTGACATAATTTATTTTACATTTAATCACTCTTTGTCAAAATAAACCTGAACTGGCAGTTGTGTCTGGAAAACAGAGGTTAAGCAACTGGCCAGTTCCTCATTTTTTTTTTTTTTAATTTAATTTTTGCGTGTGTTGGATTTTGATTGTCCTTAACTTGAATCTGTCACTTTACCTCTTCTGGTTTGCCTGCCTTGCTTTAAAGTACAGCACCAGAGAGGTAAACTGCCCTGAGCAGCCCTTTGTGTTCTGTTTCCTCAAATGGCATGGGTGAGTGAGTGCCACCTTCTCATTCCAGAAGGTGATGAGGAAGTGACCTCAAAAGCCTCTTGCCTGAACCCAAGTGTGATGCTGGTTTTACAGAAGAATTCGTTTGATGCAAGTAACGTGGAGGCTGGACATTGTGACTCTGCCTGGAATACAATGGGTTGATAGAGGGTACATGGTATCTACACTAAAAACAGTTTGTCCCTTTAAAAGTTGTCACTTCTGTGATACAGAGCGAGTCCTGCACTTGCTGTCTAGTGTAATTTTAAACAACAAAAAGAGATGGAGTAAGATTGACTTTATTTAAAGGTAACGTGTATACTGGAAATAGAGTAGTGCTGTTTCATACCAAAGGGGATTTCTTCCCAGAGATAATAGATTAAATGAAACCAATTGTTTTTGCAGATAGTGAAATGCATCTTTCTAGAACAAACATATCTGTTACTAATTTCTGCTGTAAATTGTTTCCCAAAAGGTCGATGGAAAGTTGTTGTGTTGGCTCTGCACACTGTCCTACAAGAGAGTGCTACAGAAGACAAAAGAACAGAGGAAGAGCCTGGGATCTTCACATTCTAACTCCTCATCCTCATCTCTTACTGAGAAAGACCAGCATCATTCTAAACACCACCACCATCACCACCATCATCATCGTCACAGCACCAGTCATCATAAGTAAGTATCAAAAAGTGTAAAGTTGCTGTTGGTACCTCTTCCTTCCTAAGTTCTGGTAGTAGTGAGTTCAAATCAAAGGAAATAAATGGTGTTTAAAACATGGCACCTAAAGCAGTAATAGAATGGTCGTCTTCCATGGTCTGACAAAATCCTTGGTGTTCTTACAGCTGGGATGAGGGAAGGTCAGCAGCATTTTAAAAGCAGGAGTTCCTGGTGATCATTAAACTGGTCGATGTTACAGTTGATAGCAAGTCTAGGAAAGAAATCTGGAATGGCTACAGAAACTGGTTACTTGGGGATAAACTTGAATTGGGCTTTCTGAGCAGTAACTCCTGTGGTGTAACTGCTGTGTTATGTGCATTTGCCATGGGTTAAAAGGTGTAAATTAGTGAGTGTACAAGAGCTACTTTGCTCAGAATCCTAACTCACTTGTTTGTGTGCACAGACCTGCAGTTAAGTGCAGGAGCAGAAGCAATAGTGTGGGGTCACCCTCAGCCTAGGACCAGCTTGTATCTCTCTGTTACTTTTTAGGATCAATCTTGCTGGGACAGGCAGAGGATGAGCAATGTGATACAAAGGAAAAGGACACTGTCAGCTCAATTACTGGCACTTTGATAGCGTTTCACATGGGTTTGTCCCATGCTCTGCAATTTTTCTCAGCATGCTATCTCTGCTGGGGCACACGCAGTGTATGAACCTTAGCATACATACCCAGTTAATTTCACCATAAATCTCAGAATTTACTCATTTTTATGCCAGTAGAATAGCAGTCATGATTCTCATTTTCATTAGTAGACTTACGGCATCATACATTTTACTTCATTGTTGTACTGGATAGTACACACTACAGCTGCAGTGGTAGTAACCCTGACCCAGACACGTTAACACTTTCATTCAAAGCTTCACTTTTCTAGCACTTAGAAAATTCCATTTTGACTAAAACCTGCCTGACTAACAGTGACTTAAAAGGTAGCAGCAGCAAAATAAGCTGAAATTAGATGGGATGTGAGGTGAGAAGTGCATGTGCACTTTTGCTTTAAGAAAAACAAAATAAGGTCTGGATTTTTTTATGAGTTTGAAGAAAATTATTCTTGTACTGCAGAGGGGTTTCATACTGTTTCTGTACTTTCCAATCCCTGCTCAAATCTGAGCTGACCTAAGCTAATTTTAGTGCAAGTGGCAGAGAATTAAATCCAAAAAGTTAGCTCTTACTGCAGAACACAGCTTCCAATAGACATAGGAGTTACAAAAGTAAGCATCTGTACAGATCACAGTGCTCCTGGGCTGGCACCTTCTTTCTAGAGGCTGCTGTGGGTCCATTGTTTCTGATCCAATAAACAGGACTCTCCTTCCCTGTCCTTATCAGTTATTGTTAAGATGAAACTGTAGAGAGGGTGAAGTAAAATTACAAATGCATAGAACTCTTGTTCATGTCAGTGTTCTACATTCTACCATTCCTGTATCAATAGTGTTTATTAGTTGCTTTTCAAATGATTGAAAACAAATATCTAGACCAGAGAAGCTGTTAATGCCGGGAATCCAAAGCTTTAACTTTCTGCTGCCACGTAAGCACCACTTCAGGCAATGTTCATGTGGCAGTATGTGATTCCCAGGAATGCTGCTTTAGACCAGCTTGCTGAGTCTAAGATCAGCAATGTAAAGCTCACAAACATTTGGAGGTAACAGCAAAAACGTTTAGCCATCAGTCTTCGAGTCTATCTCATGTGTTTTACAGCAATGTGAACATCATTCTGATACAGTAAAAGAGTAGTCATGAGTATGACAGGTAGTCACAGAATGGTTTGGAACAGACCTTAAAGATTATCTAGTTCCAACCCCCCTGCTGCAGACAGGGGCACCTCTCGCTAGACCATTCAGCTGAAAATTCATCATTGTTAACTTTATTTCTAAAAAAGGGAGAGGATTTTCCCTCCCCCAGATTAGAAAATATGGCCTGTTTGATCATTGCCTTACAAAGTACATCTCACGTATTTCAGAATCAGCAGTCTGAGTCCAGAACAAGATCAGGGACTATGGAAACAGAGGTAAATACTACATTATTTGTTAATTTCCTATTAATTTATATTGCACTTGCTCATTTAAAAGACTTTGTGTTTTTCATTTCTGGCTAGTCTCTAGCATTCCAGCTAGGAGCATGAGTTAGTTCTTTTACATGTACCAACTGGTGATCTTAGAGAGTTATGTAGTATGAGGCTTTAGGTTTACATTTTGTTTGATTTCAGCCATAAATCCTCTGCAGCTATTCAGAATGACACTCCAAAGAAAAAACCCAAACTGGAATCCAAGCCATCAAATGGAGATAGGTAAAGTTATGTTTTTGTAAAGCTGAGCCGTTCAACCAAAGCGATCACTGAGTTGTGGCCAGTTGCTTCTTTTCCTTTTTTGTACTTTTGGTCTGAAGAATGAGGGAGGTGAAACCGTTGTCCAGCGAGTCAGGTTATTGGGTGGCATCTGAGTGCTGTCAGTCAACTGAGGGACTTTATTAGCAGAAAGCTGGCACTGTTTTCCTGCTTTTGGCTGTTTGGGGCAAAATTGACTAAAGTTGATGTACGAGGTAACTGTTACCAATGAAAGTGTTCCCTGACATGGGTGTTGTGTTGATTAGATGTGGAGTTGAACCTGCTGCTTTAAGATGAGTTAGTATCTCGACAAGTCTCTTGAACCTTACTGTGTGAGACTGAATCTTTATTTTCTCTCTGTCCAAACAGTTGGAATAAAAGTAAAAGTGACTGCGTCAGTCCCCCTGAAAGCTAATACTTAATTATATTTCTGCAGGTGTATGTAATGTGTGCCATTAGTAAGGTAATTTGCCAGTTGCATCCATTTCTGTCAGGTACATACTTTTTTTGCATTAGTCCTTAAGGATGTTTGTGGAATTATTTATTATTCCATTTGAAATTTTTAAAAAGTACTGTGGGGTGTGTTTTTTTTTTCCTGCTGATGTCATAAATAACTATTTTTTATTTATTTTTAGTAGCTCTATAAATCAGTCAGCAGACAGTGGAGGAACTGACAACTTTGTCCTCATAAGTCAGCTGAAGGAAGAAGTAATGTCACTGAAACGTCTTCTGCAGCAGAGAGATCAGACTATTTTAGAAAAAGATAAAAAGGTAAAAGTTACACCTGCTTAATAAGAACTTTATAATTTTGTTTTCTGTTTTGTAGATTCCTAACAGTGTCGAAATGGTGAGATAAAACACAGTCTGAGACATGCCTTGTTTAATATAGCAGTTATTACTTCTTATATGGCAGTTACCACTTAAAGGATGTTGGGACTTTGCTATCGTTAATATATCTTGGCTCCAAGTCAAAGAGAAATTCAACCTATGTCACTTGAACCATCTAGAAGCTGGTTCACAGTAACTCAGGCTGCATGCCATGGGTGATCACTGAATATTAGGGATGGAAGGGACCTCACAAGATCATCTAGTCCAATCCCCCACCACATGGGTTAAATGCCACAGTGCTTCGTGTGTTTTATGTATTCTAAACCAAATCACAGTGAAGACCCAGATGTCTACACAGGCTGATGGGCACACAAGAGAAGGATTATGAGTATGAACTATGCTATTGGTGTAGCATAGTTCTTGTTTAAATTAAAGCAGCTATAGCCATAATTAATTAGCTAATGTCCAAATTTACGTGTATGGTGTATGCAAATTAAGTGTTTTGATTTTAAAAGATGTGTAGCCTGTGTGTAGTGTAAGTAATAAAATCTTTGTATGTTGTCACACTTTGTGGTTAGGACTGGGCCAGCCACTGGACAAATGACAGTCTCTATTAGCCCCTCTCCCTTACCAAAGGGAAGAAAAAGGGTATCAGAGAGAGACACGGATTGGAAAAGATAACAGAAAGAGCTCCAAGGCAAATAAAATGAATTGTATACAAATATATACAAAACCAGTACTGAACCCAAACTGCCTGCTGGCAATTACATTATCAATATTCATGCTGTGGGCAGGCACTGGGTTATTCCCAGACTAGACTCAATGGCACATTCAGGAGCTGGATTCCAGGAGTGGATTCAGGAATGCACAGACTGGTATTAAAGAATCAGAATGGACAAAGTCCTTAAATGCCAGCTGTTGAAGAAGAGAGCCTGACCCTTTTCCGTCAGCTTTACACTGGATATGACATATATGAGGTAGAACAACTTGTTGGTCAGTTCAAGATCACCGGTCCCATCCGCTGCTACTTGCAGGTGCAGCCTGTCACTTGCTGCACCATCAGTGTGGTACATGAGGTTTATCAGTGACCTTGATTCTTATAGGAGCGAGTGTAAGCAAGACCCTTTCTGCATGCCAGTCCTGAGAAGTAACTGTAAACTTAAGATGTTTTCACCTCTCGCAGCAGACACTATCTGCACAAAACATGCCGTTAATTTGAAAAAGTGCAGTTATGAGAAGGTGAAAAGTAAAATCGCTGAACAGAATTAGGTCTAGTCTAGCTCAAAGCAGGACTTTGTGGATGGTCAGAGACTAGATGAAAAGCCCGTCAGTTAAAAAAAGTTAAGCAAAGTAGTCAGACCAAAATGGTTCTTGTGAAATTCATAGAAGTGTTTCGCTCTTCAAACAACCCAATAACTAACAAGAAAAGAAAAATACCAGAATATACTCTGCTTTGTCTTTGTTAGAGGTATTTCTCTGCCATCTGCTTAAGTAGATGCACGTAAGACACTGCAGCAATGACTCTAGAATGTCTGTCTGGGATTGAGTAGGTTATGGAATTGTAGTAAAAGGAAATTTACTCTCTTCAAGTAAGATTTTTATTAATTTGATTGCTTAATAGGTGCATGATGTCCTATCAAAAAATTGTTAAGAAAAGCTCCTGGATCCTAAGAGGAAAACGCTTTCACTTTTAAAACACAGTTCAGTAGCTCCATTTCTACACTTAAATGTGTCATGTGAAGGGTATGGAGGTGTTTTTTATTTATATCACTGTAATAATACACCTAGTGTTGGAAGTACAGGGTGTTTCAAGCCTTCAAGCAGTTAAGGTGAAAGAGCTCGAGGTGTCATGGATTTTATTTAGGTATTTTTTACCAGGGACAGACATTAAGGCCTCGATCTCTTTCTTATAAAGCCAGTAGGCAACCATGAATCAGTGGGAAGATCATTTATCTTTTTATATTTGACCTACTGGGCAAAACTAACTGAAGGGCTAGGTAAGGAAACTTCACCTACTTCTGCATAACCGGTGAAGTAACTTGTTTTCTGCTGTTTCTTCAGGGAAAGCATCTAATAATTCTAATATCCTTACTGCTGAAACTATTTATTTGACCTCAGAAAGACTTCTTCAAGCATGAGTTACTCGTTTTCAGAATGTTGCTTAGTTTCTTCAGCTGCTGCAGGAGGGGAAGAAGCTGGAAATATGCTGCTAGCATAGTTGAAAAACTTACAACAAAGGGATGCACTGCAGATTTTTCTTCACTGTGAGATAGCAAAGATGTGTAATGGGACAAATGCCTGAACCAGACTTGTGGGACATTCCTCTTAAGATCTTGTCCCTAGATTTGTGTAGGGACAGCTTTGCAGAGCTCCAGGAGAAATATGGCAACAAACCCAACAATTTTCTTAATGTTGAGCCGCAGTGTGTTTGCTCATCTAGTTCTGTGCTTTCCTCTGGTGCAATGCTACTGCTGGTTTTTTTAGTACTTAGTTTGTGACCTGTGGTTTGTACTGGATTCCCTGGAATTTACAGCAGCCTATAAGTACCTTGAGCTGCAGCCTTTGTACAGTGAGGTACCTGTCCTTGTATAGCTGTACTTTATGTAGGACTGTTTGATTGACAGTTCTTCTGACTACCCTTTTCACTACATGTGATCTGACAAGCACTGAGGTCAGTATAGCAGTCTTGGTAGTCATTTTAGGAATGTGTGCTCTGCCTTGTTACAGCAGACTCCTTTGCTGGCAAAGAGGCTTCATTTACCGATGAATCCAAATTGAGTAGAGAGGTTCAGAACAGCCAGGTGAATGGGGTGTTTTGGGGAGCTAGATGTTTTGAACAAGTGGCTTCAAGAATTTCTGGGTCTAAATACTTGTTAGTACTCAGCTGCACGTGCTTCCAGAAGAAGCATCTAGCTGCGTGGGTAGACGAAGCATCCGTGTATCACAGTTTAGAAACACCTGCCTTAGTTGTGTGTCATCTGGATCTCAGCCTGTCTTGGGAGAGACCCAGTGGCAGCGATACTACACCACACGTTCAGACTTAAACCATAAGTGATTTTAATTAAGCGTTTCTCATAACATGTTTTTACGCACTGGTGTTGTGGATCAAGAAGCAGTGAAACTTTGACCTGTACGCGTCTGTTTAGGAGAAATTGTAGCATAGAAGGACACAGAGGGATCCTTCCTGTTGTCTCTGTGGAAGATTTTTCATGTGTTACTAGATAGCTGGAAAGGACATACCTGAAGATTGTGATGAGTATCTCAGAGCTGACAGAACAGCTCAGATTATAAACCAGAGTCTCATATTTGATTATTTTCTTTTTGTTGAGGATTAACCTTTATACCAAATCCTGAGCAAACAGTGTGGTGATAGATACACAGCTGCCTTCTTCATATAAAATACATACTTTTCAGGCTGCTTCTCAGGTGTTGAGCTGTCAGTGCTGCGATAATAAATAACTGTCATGTTTCCTGAGATTCCTGAGGCTTCCGTAAAGACTTCACAGACTGATTAGAGTATGCAGCAGTTCAAGGAATCTTCATAGGATTTGTGTTTTCAGTTGACAGAACTGAAGGCAGACTTCCAGTACCAGGAGTCTAACTTGAGGACGAAGATGAACAGTATGGAGAAAGCTCACAAGGAAACTGTGGAACAGTTGCAGGTGAGTAGTTGTTTGTCAGTACTTGAGAAGTGTTTCAGAATTATTTTGGAAATACATATTCAGGCTCTTCACTCCCAGCAGTGAAACAGAACCAAGTTCTTGAACCACACTTAACTTCAGGTGTATTATACAGTGGTTCTGCAGTCAGCAGACAATCTCCATGTGAATTAATATCACTTCTAGAATTGCTTTCTAGCTTGACGAGATGGAGGATTACACTTTCTCAAAGGTTACGTTGTTTTTGATGTCTGCTCTGACGTTTAATGTGTTGCATTGACCTGATGTAGAGGGCGCTCAGTGTTAACACAACTGACAGTTAGAAGTCTTTTGTTAAACCATATGTATTGAGAAGAAAGCCTCTAATATTTGTCTTATAAATCACAGTCTGAGCAGATACTTAGTGTAATACCTCAGCTACTAAATATTTCAGTTCAGGAAGCATGGCTATCTGTTAAAGATGGAATATGCGTATCAAGTATGCATATACACATCTTAGAAAAACGACTGTTGTCTTCTTTGAGTGTTCTCAGTGTGTACATTCGGATGATTTGGTGCATAGGTGCACTGGGAAATCAGTGCATGACACTACTATCTGAAAGGCTAAGGGAGCTGGGTCTCTTTAGCTTGGAGAAAAGGAGACTGAGGGGTGGCCTCATTAATGTTTATAAATATGTGAAAGGCGGGTGTCAGGAGGATGGAGCCAGGCTCTGCTTATTATCATCTAATGATAGGACAACAGGCAGTGGGTGCGAGCTGGAACACAGGAGGCTCTGCATAAATTTGAGAAGGAACTTCTTCCCAGTGAGGGTGACAGAGCGCTGGAACAGGCTACCCAGGCGGGTTGTGGAGTCTCCTTCTCTGGAGACGCTTAAAACCCACCTGCGTGTGTTCCTGTGTGACTTGGTCTAGGGGATCCTGCTGTGTCAGGGGGATTGGACCGGATGATCTTTCGAGGTCCCTTCCAATCCTTAATGTTCTGTGATTCTGTGACATAGTAATTAATTAAACTACTTTTTTAATCTGTATTGCAGGCCAAAAACAGAGAACTGCTCAAGCAGGTTGCAGCACTGTCAAAGGGTAAAAAGTTTGATAAAAGTGGGAGTATACTAACATCTCCATGAGGAACTGGTGATTCGTGGGATTTGCTACTCTGTGTAAATCTGAGTAATTCCGTGAAACCCTTAGAATCCTGTGCAGTGGGAAGAAGTATTTTTGCACACCAGATGAGTTGGCATGTTTCCTACACGTTTTTATAATTAATAGGCAGCTTTTTTAGTTACTGTTCAGATGAAATAACTTCAACTGGCTTGAAGAATGTTTTTATTTTTTTGATATTGGAAACTTTTTGCCAGCAATAGAATTAAACATTTGACTAGAGAACATGGCAGTGCTCTCCGAAAGGACAACATGCAATAACAAACTAGGTGTACTTTCTACGAAGCAGCACCTGAGTCTTTTAAACTACACTGATGTCAGCCAAACGTTTATGAATTTGCAGTGACTCTGAACACTGGTTTCTGGCAACTGTTCTTTTATTTCGTATTGAAATAGAAACTTAGGATGGAACTCATGGTGCTCTCAAGTGAAACAAAAAAAAAAGGTGTGTAAGTATGTGTAAATACAACTGTAACGGTTCTATTCTTAGTTATAACAAGTAATAAGTGTTTTACATTCTCGTGATAGGGATTTACCGAAAGATTATCTATTGTACAGTGACAGAGGCAGTGTGGTTCTTTTGTAAGATTTACTGTAGATTTTTCTTGCAAGTGCCTTTCTCCAACTGTTTATTTATAGGAATGTTGGTATTTTGTACATACGGTTTTTATGTTTTAAAATCATGTTTAATAAATGTTTTATGTAAATATCAATGTGTGTACAGAATAATCTGAAACAAAGATCAAAGTGGCTAGTGCAGTGCTTGAGGCAGCGTTAAGAGCTAGCTAATTGATGGACAGTGAGTATTGGCTTTAGATAACCTTTGTAGCTTGTGTCTGTGACATGTAGACTTTGGTTAGTGCTGCTCATGCCAGACACTTCCTGAACAAAGAAAACCAAAATGGTTTTTACCACTCTGGAGTTTAGTGGGTTGTTGATGTAATTTTCCCTTTTGGCACAGCGCTAGTTTTAATTCCACAGCAGACTTTGTATTCCCAGTGTCACATCCGTAATTACAAAGTCTTTTTAAAAAAAATATTCCCCATTGTTTCAGTTTGTACTTAGCTGTAACTTATCTCGAGTCTTCCTAATGAATTTCTAGAGTCTCATCCCCGAGATGATACCTAGTGAGAAGAGAGTAGCCAAAACTAATGGTCTTGAAATTAATTGAGTGTGTATGGTGTCAAAGAATGGATTGTTTTAATGTTTTAAGTAGATTTTGATTCTAAATTACATCAGTTTAAGTTTAGCTCTGCTCCTAGTGGACACTAGTCACATTCAGGTATTTCTATTAAATATAATTCAGTATACCCTGGGGTCTCTGTTCAGGAAGGCGAGTTATGAATCGGTGTAACGTGAAGTAGACCTACGTAAGTAAGTAAACGTTTAGTTCAGCTCTGAGGACTGATTGGTAACAGGGTAACTGCTAATATCCAAGTCAGCTTAATTGTGTAGAATAAGCAGCACACGTCTTAATTAAAGAACTAAAATCTAAAGTTCCTTGCCATCTGCTCCGGCGAGGGGGGGGGGTTGGACTTAGATGATCTTACGAGGTCCCTTCCAACCCCTAACATTCTGTGAGTCTGTAGTCTCCACCCATGTACTGAACAATGATCACGTTTTCAGTAGTTCAAACAAGTTCCAGCAGTGACAGACTACTGAATAATTGGGAAACAAAGAAGTTGTCTTGTTTCAGATGGTTTATGTGTATTTTTATACCCTAAAATCAACTCTTTGTAAATGCTATTCCGTAAGCTTGCTAAACTAGGGTAGAGAATGCTGCTGTCCTTTGGGATGGTTTTTTGTTTGGGTTTTTTTTAAGACACAAATTTATCACTGTAATTCAGAGTTTGTATTTTGATCGTGTGGGGTGTTTTCCCAGCTGAACGGTGGCCCACGTTTGTCGAAATTTGTTTTAAAACACAGAAATGCATAGCAGATGGAAAGCTTTAAAAAAGCAAAGTTAAATTCTATATTAGAAGTAAATGACTAAAAATCCCAGTTGGAAAAATGTTTAGGGGCTTCCCAGTGTTTAGTTCTAATGAAATACCTGCAGATTTTCTTCCATAATTGTGTTTTTGACATGAATATTTGAGGTTGTGAACTAGCCAATTGAATCTCAGTCCTAAAAATAGTGTCCCAGAGCTATAGATTATTGACCTAATGAACTGATGTTCTTTAAATGTGGATCTGCAAGGAGATTGTTGTACTGTATTGTGCTCTTTAGCCTGTTTTCAGATGTTGATTAGCATTGACTGGTAATGGCCATTTTGGCTTGAGTAACTTGGGTATTTTACGCCTGTGAATATTGCAACCCCCCGTTAGGTAGTTTGTCCAAACACGCGTTCTGCAGTGAGGCTGTTCAGCTGTCCACGTGTATAGACGTTGAAATACTGTACTGGCACACACCTGACCATTACATTTTGTACCTTTTCTAAATCCAATGTTTCACAATAAAATCTTGTCAAAAACACGACTCTGTCCTTGTAAAATTATTCCGTTTGTATTTCATGTTAAACCTTGATGCTGCGTCACCCACTAGAAGACTTTGGCAAGAGAAGCGCGTAATTTAATGTTTGCATTTGGATTTTGGGTAAGATGAGGTACTTTGGACTGTCTACTTACAATAGTCAGTTGGAGTTTCCGATTAATTTGCATCTGGGTCGAGGCAATCCTAAGCACAACTACAGGCTGGGCAGTGACTGGCTGGAGAGTAGCCCTGAGAAGAGGGACTTGAGAGTGCTTGTGGATGAGAAGCTCAACATGAGATTCTACATTAAAAATTCAAAGCAGGGCTGTTGGCAAGTGATAGCCATTGAAGCAGAGAAGAGGAATGAGCAGAAGCAGCCTGGCGGGGGAAGCTGGGAGAACAGGATGAGGATTATAATCTCTTGAAAGAACTTAATAAGGCACAGAACAGGGTGAATGTGAGAGGTGGGTTTCAGGAGACACGGCACATGATGTTCTGTGAACACATGATGGCAGAGGTGAGGGAGAAAACATACTGTGGATGAGCCCAGGGAAAGGTCAGGAAGGGCTGAGGAACAGTGTCCACCTCTGTTCACATTTGTTCTTTACTCTTGTCCTGCAAGACTCTTGGTCTTGGTGAGGGCAACTCTTGGTTTGGTGAGGAGCACTCTAAGTTAAGTCTCATTTTAAACACAAAGCTGGTTGAAATGCTCAGGGAACAGTTGTCCATTGTCCCAGGAGAAGGACCTCTAGGGATGCTAGGTTGGCTGTGTGCAGAGGCCACCAGGATGTGATCTCTGTCCTTCACCAGGAACACAAGGGTCAAAACAACCCAGAGTGAGAGACTTCAGAGGCCTGTGAGGAGGACTGCAGCGCCCAAAGTTAAGGCTTTGTGGGAAGGCTTTGTGGTTCCTGCAGAGTGATCCTGCTCCCTGTCCCCACAAACAGATGTGCCATAAATCATTCCCGAGCTGTTAATGGCACGTTTAAGACCCACCTGGAGATGTTCCTGTGTAACTTGGTCTAGGTGATCCTGCTGTGGCAGGGGGATTGGACTAGATGACCTTTAGAGGTCCCTTCCAATCCCTAATGTTCTGTGATTCTATGTTGGGAACACAGACGTGAGATGTGCCGCTCCTTCCACCGTGGAGGAAGAACAGGGAGCACTGTGGTGGGATCTTCCAGTGGTGATTTCTAAGGTGCCTGCAGCCAGAACGCCCTTCTCAGAACTTTTTGATTCTGAAATAATTTCAAGTGGGAATGGGAAGTAACCGTAAAACAGGAAAGAGCAGCTTTGCAGCAAGTGCAAGCGTGACTTCTGGGCTTGCAGGAGGACGCAGCAGTTGTTTCTCTGGCTGGAGCCTCTCTGGGGTTTTCAGGGCAGGCCAGTCTAGCTTCTGTCCTCTTTGGGCCCCCCAGACGCTGAGCTGGTGGAGCAGCCGATGTTGCCCAGCGGTTCAGCCTGAGAACATTCCTGCTGGCTGTTGCTGTGCTAAGATTGCTCCCCAGTCCTGTTGCAAGGTTTTGGAGCACCAAACTTTAAATGACTTCAGCCAGTGGGTTTCATCACACTGCAAACATGAGCAGTGTGGTCACGGCTGGGTTTTAACCTTTTATTTCTGAACGATCTGAACAACAACAAAAAATCCTCCTCAAGTTTTCATTGGTTTCCTGGAGATGTTGTGGGTGTTGGTCTTTTTTTCCACCCTGGCAATCAGATGACCTATGAAATTCCATAAGCAGCGTAAAACATTTATCCAGTGACAGCCTGAGGTAGCACAGACAGCTCTTAGCGGGTTTATTTTCATTATTACAGCAATTTTAGGGCTGCATGCTGCAATTTTCACTTGCACTGAGGTATTAAATTGAAATTACCCCAGATGTAATTGTCACACAAAATAATTCTGGACATGCTGGATTTAATGCTTTTCCAAGCTGTGGTTTTTATTGCCCAAGCGAAGTGCCAAAAAACCACTTGTAGTCAACAACTTAAACTGAAATCTGCCTTCTGGGGAGCCAGGATGTTTAGCAGCAGTTACTCTGGACTGGGACAGGAAAAAGCCATGAGGAAGTAACTGGAGGATGCTTTGAGCAGGGCTCCTGAAGGAAGGATCCAGGGCTAAAATTCTGGGCAAGGGCAGAGTCAGGGCCACTTAGAGACCCCAGGGGAGCCCTGGCAGATGTGGCAGCTCAGCCTAGCCCTTTTTGGGCTGGTTTCTGGGGGATTAGGTCCCATCTGCAATGCAGTGCTGATCACAGAGGAGAAGCAAGGCTGAGTGTGCCACTGTGTCTCTGCCTGCTCCACAGCAGCAATGCTGTCACCAGTTCTTCCTCTAGGATGTGATGAACCTCATTAGACAGAAGTCAGGGTTGAGTCACAGAGCCAGTGACCAAGCTCTAGAGGTGCTCATATATGACATTTCAATGTTTCTCACCTGCACACTGTTCCAGTTGGGCTGATCTGATGCATAGACACGTGGAGTTTGAGAAGCCTGGAGAATAAAGCTTATAAAGCTTACGAGGAAAGACTGAAGGAGCTGGGGCTCTTTAGTTTGGAGACTGCTGAGAGGAGACCTCCTAACTTTCTACAACTACCTGAAAGGATGCTGTGGAGAGGTTGGTGCTGGTCTCTTCTCACAAGCAGTTAGTGATAGAACAAGAATGAATAGGTTCAAGCTACAACAGGGTGGGTTTAGAGTTGACATTAGGAAAAATTTTCTCACAGAAAGGGTGGTCAGGCACTGGAATGGGCTTCCCAGGGAGGTAGTTGAGTTGCCATCCCTGGATGTGTTTAAAGATCGTTTGGATGTGGGGTTAAGTGATCAGGTTTAGGGGTGAACTTGTAAGGTAGGGTAGATGGCTGGACTCGATGATCCCAGGGGTCTTCTCCAACCAGAGCGATTCTGTGAAGCCAGTTGTTGTGACACGTGAGGAACCTTCATTGCTCCACTGGCAGGCTCAGCATCTCGGGCACTCCCACTGGTGGGTGATACAGCACACATCCACTGCGGCTTTATTTATCAGCTCCCTACCTATTGTAGTAACGTGAGTATTGATGACTTTGTATTTTCCACCCTCCTTCACTCTTCTCCAGAAATAGATTCTCTTATTTGCTCCGCAGAAGCACTCACGATTCAGTACTGAAAGTGGGTGGGAGGACACGCATCTGGGAGCGGTTAGGAGATAATGGTGTATAAATAGCACAGGGAGAGCAGCCATCGCCGTCTGTCCCTGCAGCTCCACAAAGCATGGGAGAGCTGAGCCTAAGTGTGGCAAGAAAGGCACCAAGCAGTGCCAGCAGCTTCTTTCTCATCGTATCAGGTTGGGAAGGCTCAGCTGAGGTTGGTTACTGGAAGATGCAAGGGGCCACAGTGACCCAGATGAGCAGCTCAGGGCATGACCCCACACTGTTTAGTAATCCAGAAACCCTCTGGCTTTAGCCTCCCTGACGTGTAACTTTGATGAATGAGGGTGGTGTTGCACAGGACAATGTCACTGAATTTTCTTCTGTGTGTGGAGTAGCCGTGCAAATTTGGTGTCATAGAATCATTAGGGATTGGAAGGGACCTCAAAAGATCATCTAGTCCAATCCCCCTGCCACGGCAGGATCACCTAGACCAAGTCTCTGACCATTTTCCTTCCTGTTGGGAAACACAGTTTTCTCAGATCACCATCTGAGTTCTTTCTAGCAGATATTTCCCATGAAAATACACCTTTTTGGCAGTCTAGGGTCTGTTAGGGCATACATAGATGGAATTGTGTTGTGAGAAAAGCACTGGGTTGACAGGTGACTCTTGGCAGCTTTGAAGAGTTAGAGCTTCTGGAATAAAGAAACAGGGAGCAAAAGTGTAGATTTCATATAGTGGAAATAGAAAAGCTCAATCAGACGCTAACCCAACAATATGTGCAGGGAAATGAAAGTAGAGCTGAGGCCATAACCTCCCTACCTTAAGAAGCCCAAAGGTGGTTTCTTTATTTTGACATTTCTCATAGCTCTTATTGGCAAAAACAGAGATCATTGCCTAGAGGGACTAGCAAATGCAGAGTGGTGATGAGAGCAAACATAGAGGGACTCTTCAGCTTCAGTAATTAGGTGTAGAATGTTTTTGTCTCTGTTAGTGGGAACATTATTTACAAGGTGTGGATGGAAGGTAACCATGAACTCCCTCTTGCCATTGCCAAAAGCACTTCACAAACATCCTTTCTACATCTTGTAGGATGGATACCTTTTTCCTCACCAGCTGTTTGTACGTGATTGTAGATTGAATTCCCATCTAGGGAAAAATACATTGGTTGGTACAGTCACAATAGCAGGGCTCACCCAGTGACAGTGTGAACTGGCTTAAAACCTTAATTTATTAACATTTCTGAAATTCATTCATACATTTGCTGATATTTAGTCCTGTGAGCTGCTCCTGCATCCATAAGACATGGGAAAGTAGTATGAGAGAGGACACTGCATTGAGAAGAGCCTGGCTCCATCCTCCTGACACCTACCCTTCACATATTTATAGACATTAATGAGATCACCCCTCAGTCTCCTCCAAACAAGAGACCCAGCAGAGCCCAGGCGAGTAGGAGCTGTCAGCAGCTGTGCTTGGTGGCAGCATTTGAGGGCTTCTGGGAGGTTGGGGTTGGATGGGCAAAGGAGGAGTAAGGCTTCGTTGTGAGCTATGGGAGCAGGGTACAGGGGGAGGCAGGAGTCCAGCCGAGGGTGAGCGTGAATGGAACAGCAGCAATCTTTGCAGGCACCAGGATGCCTCATTATGGAGGTGCTGCTTCAGCACAGTCATCCCAAAGTGAAGAACTGCAGTTCCTGCAACTGCGTTAAAGGTTGGTTTAGGGGAAGAACACATGAGTCCCTGTATCAAGCCAGCCCCTGGGTGCATTTAGGCCAGGACCCCCATATCAGCTTCCAAATACACACGTTTGAGGTGTCAGGAACAAGAGGTCGGAGCCGCAGCCTTGCCCATACAGAAAGCTGTTGTTGCTTCCAGCTGAACCAAGAAGCTGGGCTGCATGCAAAGCTCTGAATCCCACCGGCAGTCAGCACCCGCGCTGAGCTGATGGGCTACGGAGACTTGGGAATAGATCCTGTCTTGTGCAAGCCTTCGGGAACCAGTGCTCTTTCCCTCTCTCACTGCCTGGCCAGTTTTATCGCAGAACTTTGTCTCCGTTCCGAGAAGTTAAAATTTAATTGAGTTTTTTGTAGTAACGCCGTTCCCTCACACATGCTCCATTGAACCTCTGTAGTTTCACAGCTCACGTCACAGCAAACAGATGGGACGATAGGTGATAAAGTGCACAACCACCGCCGAACTCAGCCAAGGGTTTGCCCTCCTACCCAGGGCGGGCTGCTGTCAGCTAAATGGGAATTTGCTGGAGCCAAACACAGCTCAGGACTTTGCTGTGAGCTCAACGAGGTGGGCTCTGATGGAGAGGGCTCCTGGAAGGAGAGATCTGAATGAGATCCCTGGAGAGGCAGCTCTCAGCAAGGCTAGTAGGAGCAGAGTTTGGGGTGATGCCGCCTGGCAGGTGGGTGCAGGGTTCTGGGGGATGGTGGCAACTCCAGCTTTCCCCCCATTGAGGGCTGAGGTGGTGGGAGGGAGCTGGAAGAAACCCTGAACGCAGCCCTTGGGGATAAAAGCGGAATGTGTGCACGGACATTTCCGTTACCTTTATTTTAATCATTTAGGGCTTAAAATAAGAACTCTTTAATTAGAAACATTCCCTTAATTGAATTGTAATCAAGCTTTTAGTGCTGTTAGCCTGGCTAACTATGTGATCTAATAACACCCACCTTCTCTCCAAGCATTGCCTAGTTACACCTCTTCTTGTGGAGTGCTTTATATTAGGGAGCTTGGGCCAGGGGCTGCCAGTTTTGGCTCTTCATGTAGCAGCCAGCACTGTGGGGACCTCACTCCATCAGGACAGTCGAGGGGTGCCTCAAGTAACTCCTGCCCCAGGGTCTAGAAAAGATAGATGTTAGCTACCACACAAATAGCAGGACCTCAACTAGAAAGAGACTGGGGCTGGGCTGGGAAGGCAAGAAATTTGAGGGAGAGGCAGAATCTATGCAATCTGTCCTGGATCATCTCCATTCCTTTCCAGTTACCAAACTGGTGTGCCACAGTACCCACAAGCATCTTTTCCTCTCTGTGTGCTTCTCCAAGCACGATCCTGAGGGGATCTCCGGTCTAGTTCTGTCTTAGGCACCAGAATAAAACCAAAAAGGGGCACTAAGATTTTGCCTACAAACCAGCACCTAGAAGGCTGTCTAACCCCCCAGACCCAACACTGAGAAGCTGCTGCCTCAGTCTTAACCCCATGCCAAGATGAGGCCTCAGGTGGCTTCATCTCATCGCTTTTCCCTGCTTTGCCTGGGAAGGATCTTTTGGGTGTAGAGCATGAAAAGGAGTTAAGGCTCCAGCCAAGCACCTTAGCTCAGCAGCTGGGGGATCTGCATGTGGGACACCTCATGTCTACCTCTCACTGTGTCCAGATACTGCCAAATCATCCCTAGATGGTCCAGGGAGCGCTGCTGCTGGAGGCAGGCAGGCAGAAGATGGGCTACACAGTGTGGCTTTGCTTGCCGGCTATTTAACTGCTGTTCTGCCTGCATGGGAAGGTCCTTGGGCAGTACCCAGTGCTCACGCTGCGATGCTCTGCAGGAGACCCATGGCAATGTGTCTTGAGCTGAGTCTCGTGGGCTGGTGTATTCAGGGGGCACCCATCTAGCCTCACCACTGCCCACCATACCGTTCCTTGGGTATGAAAGGCAAAGAAGAGCTTAGAGTTGCCCTGTTTATTCAGTGTCACTGCTGGGTGCCCTTCCAGAGCCACCATACACAGTGTTGATAGCACCTAGTAAAACACGTGGGAAAGCTGAGCTTTGGTGACCTAGCAGACCTCAGAGAACTGCCAGGTTGCATTTGGCTGCTCTGCTTGATCTGCAGTGAGCAGAATCCCGCTTCACATACTGTCTGGAGAGGGTTGTGCTGCTTTGAAGGCCAAAGCTGCTTCACAGGGAGGTTTGCCCGTGCCAGGAAAGTGTAAGAAATTGGGGGAAGAGCAGAGACACTTCTGCTCTGTGCTGAACTTCTGCTTCTGCAAGGCCAGTGAAAGCAAGAAAAGACGAGAAGTGACAACAAACACATTTCCACCTGCGATTCAAGAGCAGCGGTTCTCAAGGCTTGAGGCATCTGACAGAGCAGAAGACACTTGTTTGGAGCATGAACTCACAGCTTATTCAGAACACTCAGAAAAGGAAAAAGGATTAAGGGTCTTTCTTACAGGACACACACTCTAGTTTCTCAGTACTTCCCAAATAATAATAGATTTGCCTTGTCAGTAAACTTCTTCACTTAAAAGGGTCATCAGGCACTGGAACAGGCTGCCCAGGGAGGTGGTTGAATCATCATCCCTGGATGTGTCTAAAAGTCATGTAGACATGGAGTCCAGGGACAGGGTTCAGTGGTAGGCTTCACACAGGTAGGTTAATGGCCAGACTCAAAGATCTTAAAGGTCTTTTCCAGGGGATATGATTCGATGATCCACACCAAACAGGAAGGTAGCACTTTACAAAAGACCCAGCATTTCTGGAGGGAAGGTGAGACGCTGCCTTCGAGGTGGGGATGCAGAGCTGAGTGCTTTGAGTTTTGAAGCCTTTTCTGCCGTCAAGTGCAAGTCCCCACTCACGTGCAGCAGGTAGCCATAAATACTCCTGCAAATGAGACACTAGGATCCCAGGACAGCACCAGGCTAAAAACAAAGCAAAAGGCCAAAATAAATAAACACGGCTAATAGCTACCTCTGAGGAGGTTGTTGTGAGTGACTGCTCAGCATCAGGTAGAAAACTTGTGGCAGGAGTGGGGATCCAGACTGACACACAACTGTCTCAGCAATGACTCCTTCCATTTTCTTCACCCTTTGGGAGGAAAAGAAAAACAGGAGAGATGGTGTTGAGTCCCTGCAGAGAGTGTTCTTCATTACACAGCTCAGACTCACCCACACCACCACCTAATCCGTGTGCTGCAGGTATCCTATGGACAATAAATCTGTGGGCACGTAATTAAAGACTCGACCGTAATTGATATGCACGAGGACACTGAAGGGCAGGGGTACAGCCAGCCTTGGCGCTGCCTTTTCTCAGCACTGAGAAGTGTGTATTGTGATATGAGAGATAGCAGCGCAGGCTTGTTGTCCTCAGTGAGGAGCAGAGCTGGCGAGGGGTGAGACGTGTTGTCGGGTGGCATCTGAGGTAACAGCACGGGAGCGGTAAGGTTTGAGAAGAACATGTGGGAGAAGATTCTGGTTTGGACACTGGTGGAATTTGTGGTCCCTGAAACTCAAGGTGACACAGACGTCCTCCCTTCTTCCCCTGTCCACTTCAAGCTTTACCACTTTTGGTTTCTCTTCTTCAGGCTGGTCACGAAGCCTTGGGCTCCAGGCCCAGCCATTGCCAGGTCTACCTTCTGGTTTCACCTGCTGGTCTCACCTGCCTTTCTCTGTCTCTTCCTCACTGCATTCCCAGGCCCAGTCTCCTGCAAAGAAAGCACCGGTCTGGCTCAGCCGCGTGTCCTCGGCCAGGCAGTCCCAGCCTTCTCACCACATGCTGTTCGTCTCCACACAAGCTGCTCCCTGTCACCCGTCCAAGCCTTCCTGGGCAGCTGGTCAGTGGCAGCTCCCCTCCATTCCCAGTCTCCATCTGTCACTAGAATCCCCCACTCCCCAGGCAAATGGTTTTGAGTGCTGCCTGCATCCCTCCCATCCCCACTGCACACCCCACTGCTGATCACTCCTCCTCTGCTCTTCCTAGTCCCCATTCCACTATCCCAGCCAGCCCTGCTTTCTGCTCTCAGTTCCCCTGCTCTGCCTATGGAAGTCATTCCACCAACTCCCACGCATTAGCCCCTTGCCCAGCTGGGCCAGTCATCAGCTGCAGCTCCCAGCCTCATCTACCTCCCAGCCTCATTTGCTTGTCCCCGGATTTCTGTTCCCCTTCCTTTGAATTTCACCCCTTCCTTATTCAAATCACAGTCTCTCCTCCACCAGGCTTCCCACAAGCCAAAAGAGAGGCGGCCGGAAGCAAGCAGAGAGTAGAAGGAAGCGTTGAGAGATCCATCCCGGTGCCTGACGCAGAGCAGCAGGATGCAGCCCTAGAAGACAAAGCCCTCTGGGCTTCCTTCAGCCCTGTTCCTCCATGGGAAAGTCCACGCACCGTCACACCAGAAGCCTCAGAAGCCGACGGAGGGTTGGGCAAGTGAGCAGAGGCTGGAATCCTTGTAGTTGTGAAACTGTGACAAGCCTTCCTCCCGCACTGAACAACACCGTGTAATTTGTCCGTGCTGGTGGGGTAGAGCAGCAGCAGCAGCAGCAGCAGCAGCGTTTCACGGAGCTGCCAAAACACAGCCTCTATGACACAAAGGCTGACATCCTGCCCAAGGCCAAGCCCTTGCGTGGAAGCCCAGAAGATAGGCAGGTTTCACCCCCTGGGTCAGACGCGCGTCCAAGACACCTCGTGGTGGGCCAGCACTTTCAGAACAAACTGTACACGGATGCCTGACTGAAGCTGAGGCCGTCCCTTTCTGCAGAAGGTTCCTGCTCCGGTGGTGAAATGAAGTTTCAAGCAAGTGAAAACAGGGTCTTAAAAAGGGGAAGTGTGAGCAACCTTAATAACAGGAGCTGCTCCTGGCCACACCTGTAATTATGGCCCTTATTGGCTTTTTCCATATACCTCACCTTTTTTATCCTCGTCGTGTTCCCAGCTCCTGCCAGTCAGCAATTGACTCTGGTGCACCCTTGCTGCGTTGCTGTGGGGGAAAAAAGCAGAAGATGACCTAATGGGAGAACAGAAAACAAACAGCACCCTCAGAGCTGTGTCAGAAGTAGGAGAGGACCGCACGACAGGGCTGTGGTTCCTTAGGAGGAGCTGGACTCAGGGTCAAATCATAGAATCATTAGGGATCAGAAGGGAACTCGAAAGATCATCCAGTCCAAGCCCCCTGCCACAGCAGGATCACCTAGACCAAGTTGCACAGGAACATGGCCAGGTAGGTTTTAAACATCTCCAGTGAAAGAAACTCCACAACCCCCCTGGGCAGCCCCTTCTGGTGCTCTGTCACCCTCACTGGGAAGAAGTTCCTTCTCAGATTGATGTGGAACCTCCTCTGTTCCAGCTCACACCCAT
>JAOXOE010000001.1:110870529-110882179 GCA_028565055.1 Phoeniculus purpureus
AGAAGAGACCAACACCAGCCTTGCTACAACCTCCTTTCAGGTAGTTGTAGAGGGCAATAAGGTTTCCTCTCAGTCTTAGAATCATAACGGATTGGAAGGGACCCCAAAAGATCAAAAGGACACCTCTCACTAGATCAGGTTGCCCAGAGACCCATCCAACTTGGTCTTGAACATTTCCAGGGAGATGGCACCCAAAACTTGTCTGGGCAACCTGTTCCAGTGCCTCACCACCCTCACAGTGAGGAATGTCTTCCTAAGATCTAATCTGAAATTACCTTGTTTTAGTTTGAAAACATTTATCTTTAGTCTATCACTATAGTCCCTCGTAAGAAGTCCCTCTCCAGCCTTCCTGTAGCCTCCTTGAGGAAGGCTGTTGGCTCATGTTGGGCTCCTCATCTACTGACACCCCCTAAGCCCTTTTTCTTAGGACTGCTCTCAATCTGTTCATGTCCCATCATATATTTGTGCTTGCGGTTGCCCCAACCCAGATGTAGGGCCCTGCACTTGGACTTGCTGAACCTCATGTGAGTGGTGAGTTGTTCTTAGATCTTTACAATCTCATTCCGTGTTACTTAAAGATTCTCCTTCTATTCTAGTATTGTACTTCTGCTTCATCCACACTTTTCTTCTTCTTATCGCAGCTGCCCTGTACAGTTTGTCAGTGGCATCAGCTCTGATGCCGTTCAAATTCACCTCCTGAGAACCACCTTTGCCTCTTCATATTCACGTGGCTTCTGCTATTTCTCATGGGTACCCTTCCACGCTTATGGGATGATGATGATGATGTCAAGGCTGTGGGTGTCATGAATGGTGAAACTATTATTTTTATAAATCTAAATTCACCATTTATTCTGTCACTAGGGCTGTGCATTATCTGGGGCAGGGGCAGTCCTCACATCATTTCAAGTCTGCTTCTCCTTTTGCCAACCCTACACTTCCTCGTCTGTCTGCCTGCCCTTCTTAGTGGGCCAGGTGTCTGGAAGTAGCCAGGGTGTGTGCAATAAGCAATTGCAGTTTAGCAAAGTATTTGACCACATGAGTAACCTGAAGCATCTATTTAAGACACATGCTTATGCACTTTGATGGACACTGTGCCAAGCAATTCCTGTGTCTTGCTGGGAAAAAATACAACGATAATATGCCAAGAATTTGACTTTGAGACAGTCATTAGTGAATGCACCGACGTGGGATATTTGCTTTTCCAAATAAGCTTTTGCTGTGCCTTCTCTTTTGTGCTTGGGATTTCAGAGCAGGGACATTTAAGTGATGAATAACTGTGCAGCTCAGCTATGCCCGTGAGTAATCATGGGAGAGATCTCTGTTATTGCAGAGGGATAAAGTGGAGAGAAAAAGCACCACGTATGGAGCAATAATATCATGAGATGACTTTTCCTCTTTGGTGGGCATCGTTCCTGTACAGCCACTGCCAAACCAGTGCAACAGGAGAATCTGACTGAGGTCATTTGGAAGTCTGCAGCTCAAGCTGAATTAAGGCGCAGATTTGGTTCCAGCGAAGATTTTTAGGATGCCAGTGTTTCAATCGGAAGAAGCCTGCGAGACTGTGGGGAGAAAAATGAAATATGTCTGCTCACTTCCAGAGGAGAAGAGAGTGAGATAAGAGTTCTTATTTTTTCTTTGCTTGGGTAGCCTGCGGCAGGTGGGAGCATCGTGCTCGCAGTGGGAACGATGGTCCCACCTGGAACGATTCAGCCCTGGTCCTGATTTATTTGATTTCACACGAGCAGCCTTGGTGACGCTTCCTCCCTTGCTCCTGTGAATTGGCCCACAGAGCCCAACTGTTCCAAGGCCACGGCTAATCTGTGTCACTCAGCTTTGCATGACTTTTAGACGTGTCCAGGGATGGCGATTCAACCCCCTCCTTGGGCAGCCCGTTCCAAGCCCTGATGATCCCTTCACTCCAACAACAATGCTCTACATGAATGGTGCATTCAAAACCCTAAGATTGTGTTGTCCCTGGTGTAAGGGCAAGAAATGGGTTGGAACTGGATGATCCTGTGGTCCCTTCCAGCCCTGAATGATTCTGTGATTCTGTAGTGACTTACGGTGGAGGAGGTACTTTCATCTTAAAACCTGTGTGGTGGGTGCTTAGAACATGTAGAAAACAATATGGATGTGTCCTTGTGTGACTTGGTCTGGGTGATCCTGCTGTGGCAGGGGGGATTGGACTAGATGACCTTTCGAGGTCCCTTCCAATCCCTGATGATTCTATGATTCTATGAAATCAACAGAAGACTTGTCAGTGAGAGTGTTAATTTTCCCCAGAAAAACGGGTTGAATCAGGAGTCGACTGCGCACAAACAAAGGCAAGCAGATGCAAACCTCAAATCACAGAATCACAGAACGTTAGGGATTGGAAAGGACCCGAACGATCATAGAGTCCAAATCCCCTGCCACAGCAGGATCACATGCAGGAGAAAACAGAAGCCTCATCCCTGGAAACGTTCCAGGTCAAGGTGGGTAGAGCTCTGAGCAGCCTTACCTAGTTGAAAATGTCCCTGCTCATTGCAGGGAGGTTGGACTAGATGACTTTTAAAAGTACTTTCCCATCCCAGCCATTCTACGAACCTGTGACTCTGCTGTGGTTCCCTAAGGTGAAAACATTTTCATGAGAAACACACGAGCTTTCTTCCAAAGAAAATGGGAGGAAAACTTCTGTGGTCACGAGCTTAGCTATGTGGTGACAGGAAGGGTAAGGTCAGGAGACTAAAAAAACCTCACTGAGGGTAGTAGAGCTCTGACTTTCATGGCCTGATTGTTCAAACCCTGAGAAAAACTTTATTGACGTTATGTGCCCACTAGCACTGAGTGGTGACATCCTCAGAGGGTCGTCTTTGCAGGCACACGCACGCTTTGCACACCTTTGGATGCCCTAACAGTTCATGCTCACCCTCTGCCTTATCATTTACAGGATCAAGGAGAATGTTGTCTCCTATGACTTCACTGCAGGAAGAGTGGGGAGCAGGATTCTCCTCCCCTGGAGATTGATGGTGGTTTGGTGCAGTGTTTCAGAACAGGTGTGTTTCTGTCTCTGACACCTGGTTCTGCTCGTTTACAGTTGCCCAGTACTATGGTTTGTGATCAGGAACTTACTTTCACGTCGGATTTTGCAGTGCCATAGCACATTGCTCATCCCCCTGCTGTCTCCCCATGGCCATCATAGCGGCAATGTTTGATCTGCTTGGGCTGCAGCTGGGCTGCAGCACGTCTGAGTGTGATTACACTGATGCACAAGCTGCCACGCAGGGCTGAGGTCAAGAACTGCCTGTTGGACTTACCCGTTCACAGTCTGTGAGAGAACCTCATGCCGCTGCCACTTATGTCTGAACTCCTCAGATCTTATGTTTGCCCAGGAAGACAGCAGCCCTCCGCGCCTCGCACAATGCTCACATGGAAAACCTGAGCCAACACCACTGTTTCCTAGGGAAGGAATTTCTCCGGGAGATTTCTGAAGAAAAGAAGCCAGATAAAGCTGTGGAGCAGTCGTGCCTTTACCAAAACCCAGTCTTGACTGCTGCTAGTGAATCTACCTGCGTGAGAGAGCAGCAAAGCATCTCCATTTGTTCTCCTTCGTAATGGAAAGCTTAGGCGTGAAAACCCATGATTTCCAAGAGAGTCACTGGAAAAGAGTGGATTTCAAAGGACCCACCATGAAGTTTGAAGGAGAAATCAATCAAAACATGAGATAAAGGTGAGGCATTCCATTTTCATAACCCAGTCAGCAACTTCAGTCCAGTCAGCTGGACTCGCGCACGCACGTGGGAGACTGTAGACTGCGGTGGGCTGGTATGGGGTGAAGAAAGAAACGGACCCTTTAGATCTGCACATGGCACCTAAGTCGCTCAGCTCATCATTTAATCTTCTTCTTCAGAGATACTGCTTCTTAAAAGCATACAGTTGTTAACTGGTTTGTCAAAAAATGCTTCGCTAGGCTGCAGAAAATAAAGCAAAAAATATATCGTGTCTTTTCAGTTTGGGTCACTACCTGGATATGAAGAAGCGTGGCACATTCTTCATCCTTGCATCTCACTGGAATCAGAATGGGTGCGAGCTGGAACACAGGAGGTTCCACAGCAATCTGAGAAGGAACTTCTTCACAGTGAGGGTGACAGAGCTTTGGAACGGGCTGCCCAGGTGGGTTGTGGAGTCTCCTTGTGTGGAGACATTTAAAACCCACCTGGACGTGTTCCTGTGCAACTTGATCTAGGTGATCCTGCTGTGTCACACAGGCAGTTCTTAACCTCCCCCACGGGGATTGGACTGGATGATCTTTTGAGTTCCCTTCAAGTCCCTCATGTTCTGTGGTTGTGTTACGACCAAGCTCAGTTTCAGTATGCCAGGGAAGAGATCCCTAAAGCTTATGTTGCTCAGACTACTTCAACTTCTTTGTCTTTGCCTAGATAAGGGCATGGTCAGTAACAAGGGACCTTAACCTAGTGGAGGAACCAGCTGCGTGAGTGCCTTGAGAAAGCCACAGTCTTGGTGCCTACATCTCAACAAGAGCAAGAGCTCTGGAAAGTGCTGTGGGGCCCTCCAATGAAAGCCCTTGCTAAAGGCATCATCTGTCTCTTGATTGCTGCTGGAAGCTGAAGAGTACTCTTGTGGTGGTGAGGCTGATTGCTGGGTTTTGGAGTATTTCATGTAAGCAGAGTTAAAGAAGCCCTTTGAAACCTCCAATCCAGAGCCTAACTATCAAGAGATGAGACAGCTGTTCCAATAATACACCTTACGGTCACTAAAAAGGGCATCCTAGCGTTCCTTTTCTTCTTCCCTCTTGCCTCCGGCATCTGTAGCAGCGAGTGACCCTGCAAGAGGCCAGATCAGCTTGATGACCAATCCACTGGTTTCGCTGGCTTACTCCTCAGCTTAGATTAGCTCAGCAAGGTTTTGTACAATTTCTCACAAGAAAGAGTGTGACTGTGTAGTTGCATGCACGACCTTGTAGAGCGTATCACCTTACCTTCAGAGATGCTGTAAAGAGCCCAGGCTTGAAGGTTTCTCTTTTCCCAGCTATACTGATCCGTCTGAGCCAAGCTGATACCTATCCCTGCAGACCTGCCTGCTTTATTCAGAGACCATCACCGCTCCAATGATGCACACAGTGATCCCTTCAGTCACGAAAGGAAATCCCCAGGAGCCAACCTGGACCGAGTAACCTCTGTGAAGACCTTTGCAAAGGCTAGTTATTACGTGGAGTGGACAATAAAGGGAAACGAGGTTTACGTTTGCTTATCCAAAAGGCCAGAGAGAGTTCATAGATTATTCTTTGCACAGATAAGCTAGACCTAATGTAAACAGTCCTCACTGGAAAGTATCTGCTGTTTGGTTTCCTAACTTCAACCATGTGGCTAGCAAAAGCAGAATAAATGAAATAAAGGACAGGCAGGGTCATAATAAAAACCAGGGTGTCTTTGAAAAGTTCACGGTGCTGGCCCCTGAAGAGCAGGTAGGATTGTATTTTCCCTCACTGCACGAAGCACATGCTGATGCGGCTGCAAAACCTTTCACAAGTGAAGGCTGATAAAATTTCCTTCCCGTCCCATCAGGTATTCGTCACTACATCAGAACAGAGCAGCCCGCTCGTTTCAGTTCAACCACTGCTCCTGTGCCCTTGAGTTGGGCGATACTGATGTTACATCAGATTTTCAATGAAGTTCATGGGTGTTCGTCCAAGGAGAAGGAGGTTCTAAGCTTTCCAGTTCTGCTGCAGAAACATTCGGACAAAACTCTTGGCTAGTGCAGGTTACCACGACTCGGCTCTTAAAGATCTCACCAACCACCCACCTGTAGCGTTAGGTTCACTAAGTACTCGATGAAAAAGACCTCTGTAACCTCTGACAAAAGTTTTTACAGATCATTTCAAACCAACCTGTGATAATTTATTTACTTTCCACTTGCTTCTTCAAATGTGACTCAACTTGGTTTGTATCGTGGAAGTCTTGACTCTCCATGGTAAGTTGCCCAGTTGTCTGTGGGTCTTTCAGAGATAACAGAAGTGAGTTTTAACAATTAAATCTCTTTGATAAAACTTTCCGCTCAAAAGAATAGAACTTCTTGGTTTTTCATTTAAAAAATCACAGTGTGTTGTGGAAGAGCTGGAAACACGAGGCTGGGTGAGAGAAAGAAGGTCTGGCCTCAGAACGAAAACAGAAGACCTGGCTGTAGGAGCTGGTCCTGCACCACCATGTAGAGACCTTTGTGACAGCTGCCATCCCTGTGGCAATGTGGCAGCCTGACTCACTGCAATAACAGAGAGAGCAAACGCAAAGGTTTTGCTTAACTTCAACGCCATGAGCTGTTTGTTGGTGTTGGAGAGGAGGGAGGAAGGGAGACGTTCTCTGGCTTCTAGTTAAGCACATTGCCAACATGTCTTAAAGAGAAGTCAGTAAAGGGCCTCATGGAGTTTAGATCTCCCCTGTGTGCCCATGGAGCTTGACCACACACGCAGACATGGAGCTCCACTTCCTAGCGCTGCAGAGCACAAGAGATACTCCTCTGTACAGACTGCAGTACCTGCCCATCGCCCAGCTCAGGAGAGCACCCCAAGCAGACTCAGCAGCGACGTCACCGGCTCAGGCGTTGCGCTAGGCTAGGTCTCTGGCTGGTGGCTGCAGCTTGAAGGTTAGCAGAGTTGCTGGGCTTTGTTTCTGGGATATGTCAGCAGAGGAAGGTAAATGTGTGGCACAGGCAGAGCTGAGGAGGTGGCTTTATTGGAGTCCATAATGGTTGTGAGGTCTTTCTGAGGTATGGTGGTATCATAGCTGAGGTAGGAAGAAGAGTTAGGGTTTAGGAGAGGAAGGGTGGAGATCTAACTTTACAGAGTGGTCTACCAAGGCTCAAATTGGTACGGTGGAGCTTGTTCTGGTAAATAAAAAATGCTTCTTGTCATTGGGGTTGAGATTTGGTCCTCTGTGCCAGGCTAGGGTGAAGGCTTGGGACAACGGGGCAGAAAAGCGTGCTTGCTAACTACGAGATCAACAAGGAAAAAGAGGCTAGCAGGTAATTGTTCCACATTTGGAAGATCATTAACACTGGGTATAGTGAAGACTAGAGTTAACACAGAAAGAAAAGGATGGGATCAGGAACAGTGTGAGGTTCCACGTTTTGCTTTATTGTTGAACGACGCAACATCACAGGGCTGGGTTGAAGGCTGATGACAGATGTGGAAATAATCTTTTTAATGTTGGGGTAGGTGTGTCTGACTAGGATAATGTGGTTGGACACTGGGGCTGGGCAGCTTGACTGCCATCACGCAGTATCACAGTAATGATAAGGTTGGAAAAGACCTTAAAGATCATCTAGTCCAACCTAAATCCAAATAAACCGAGTAAACCTAACATCTAACCTCTAGGTCATGCCCCATTTCACCTGAATTTTCCCTTCTTGCCTATCTGTTGCTCTTGTGACAAGCCATCATCACAAAGGAAAGGGATCAGCCAGGGTACCCACAACACAGAACGGAAGTCCTCCAGTATAATACTGGATCTGGCACTGTGCTGCCAATGTGAGTGGCTCTCTGGGGACTGGACAGCACCAAAGTGGGCCATGGGAGATTGTCTTTACCTGAAACTTCACTTGGCTTGTTTTGTGATAGTCTCCCATCTAAGACAGTCCTGAGTTGCCCATGCAATGGCTGTGCCTGATTTGAATGTTGGGAGTGGGAAGGTCCTGGAGGCAGTAGCCACCTTTGCTCCTTCATTGTCCTACCATCCCATGCCGGTTGCTGCTGAGCGAGGGCTAGATAGATCTCAAGCTCAACTAGACAGATCTGCTCCACTAGGACTTTGGGAACATGCCTTCATTAACACATTAAGCACAGTCTGATGCCATCTAGCGCTGAGCACCTCGGGTCTCTACTATCGGACGACCCGATCTTTCCAAAGAGGGTGGCCCCATGCCATCAACCTTGTATGGACAGCTCCTGAATCCTGCCATGCAGGTCCACACTGTATGGTTGCGGAGCTACTGCTGCTCTGAAGCAGTGTTGGCAAGACCCAAGTCAGCCTTCACTGTCCCCTGTAAGATGCATCTGATGTCACTAGATTTTTCTTTCTGGTGTGTGTAACACAATCCTGTGTGTCAGCAATAAACAGCTCTGTTGGAGCTTTGGGGATGACTCTAGCGAAGGACTTGCCTGTTTAGCTTGCAATGATAGAAAGGAATTGGTTTGTTGTTTGTCTGATCTGCAGCAGCTCTTGCTCTGTGCGACCCCTTTGCAGTGAGCGCTGCTGGAGCGCATTTGCAAAGCCAAATTAGCCAAGAGGGCTCAGATGGAGACCTGCATTCTCTTTTTAGCCATACAAATCATAAACAATGTCTCTCTGCAGTCACATAGACTTCTCTGTCTCGTACTGGTTTTAGAACTGATTCTTTCAGCATGTTCTCAGCTGTTTAGAGCCGCCTGTTCTTGTTTAAATATCCCCACTACTGTACTTCATGTGTAAATGATCATAGAATGCATTGGGTTGGAAAGGACCCTTACAGGTCATCTAGTCCAACCTCCCTGCAGTGAACAGGGACATCTGTAACTAGATCAGGTTGCTCAGAGCCTCATCCTGCCTGACCTAGGTTGTCCCAAGGCATGGGGCTTCTACTGCCTCTCTGGGCAACCTGTTCCAGTGTTTCACCACCCTCAGCGTAAAAAACTTCTTCCTTATATCTAATTTAAATCTCCTCTCTTCTATTTTAAAACCATTGCCCCCAGTCCTCTCACACCAGGCCATGCTAAAAAGTCTGTCCCCATCTTTCTTGTAGACTCTCTTTAAGTACTCAAAGGCTGCAATAAGGTCATCTTGGAGCCACCTTTACTTCAGGCTGAACAACCCCAACTCTCACAGCCTGATCACAGAATCACAGAATCTCAGAACATTAGGGATTGGAAGTGACCTCGAAAGTTCAATCCCCCTGCCAGAGCAGTATCACCCAGACCAAGGAACACATCCGGGCGGGTTTTAAATGTCTGCAGACAAAGCGATGCTGCTTTCACGTTCAGTGTGTGTATCTCAGATCCATATGTGCACCACCGAAGTGATGCAAGGACAGAACCGAGCAACTTCATAGAGAGCCACAAAACCAAACAGCACATTGCCCACCTGAGCCTCCACTGAGTCAACAAGTGTGCCTTGGCTTGTGAAGGAGGACCAGCGTTGCCTTCACCACTGCTGCCTTATACGAACATGATAACAGAGAGTCCAAGAGCTGATGCTGGTGGAGGCCGAGCTGTCTTCCACAATTTGCAAAGAATTCTTCCCCACCAGAGCACGCAGCGCTCAAAAGCTCCAACGCCAGATTTCGTAGCACAGAAATTTTGACCTTTCTTTTCTGCCCAAGATCAAAAGACATGATCCAACTGTCTGCTGTTGGGTGGTTGGAGTGTTTTTTATAACCCTGATGTGAAAGCATTCTGACTTCTGTCAAATTTTGATCTGGTTGACTGTGGTTGATCTGCTGATAAGAGGATGCGTTTGCGCTGAGTGTGGGTTTTTCTCCCCAAATCAGTAACTAGGTCACATAGTTTTTAATTGAATACATGTTCCCACCAAATATATCTTCCAAAGATGAACCATGTTAAGATCACTACTCTCAGCTTCTGAGTAGACAGCAACAGACAACAACATGACAGCAGTGTGTGTGCGTGGGGGAAAGCGGTGCTATAATTGCCAAAAACTGGGAGAAGTTTATCGTGAAACTGCCAACAGCTGTTGTGAAGACTCGTTCTGAGCAGAAGAATGAGCACCCTGATGTTTCTGCTCATTCGAGGCATTCATGTGCCGCATGGTGTCCATCACGCTGAATGCTTTTCCTAGGGGCTGGGTAGCTAGGAAGACAGAGCAGGCTTTGTGTTGAACAGGGAGGTGTCTTGAGTCAGCACGCAACACGCAACGAGACAACTCTGGGTCTGAGAGGTGGAAATTCATTTGGAGTACCACAGATTTGCTGATAACATTTTCCCGAGCAGTGAACATCATACAAAAAATGAAATTGTCCTGCTTGATGATGCTTTTGGTTGGTCTTTTAATTCTGGGACGAGGATCTTATTCAGGGCTCCGATGCATTCTACAGTAGGGTTTGAACTGGATTTTTAGGAATTTTTTGAAGGATTAAATTGCAGTTTGGGTTTTCTTGTGAGGCTTTTGGTTTTTATCTTGAAGCTAGAATTGAGAATGTTGCTGTAACTGCTGTAACTCATCTGGAGCTTTATGAAACTAGAAACTTGCAGGAGACAGGGTATCGGTCTGTAGCAGATCTGAAACCTGGGAGTCCAGTCTTGTGTCTGGAAAATTGAAGAGACTGATTGAGAAAAGACTAGTCTGAGGCAAAAAGTACTTCTTGATGAACTGTGATGATTTATCTGTATCAACCCACCACCTAGCTTTGGTGTCGAAGCTAATGCAACCCAAAAACCAGCAACCATGGACCAGTTTGGAGAAAGCTGTGGCTCCACTTTTCCACTTCTAAGTAGCGTATCGGGGTTGCAACACTTTGGGAAACACACTTTAAAGAAGATCCTAACCTGGGAGTACTTTCTACTTTATTACTTGAAATATGAGACTGTTTTCCCTGCACGCCCTTCAATTTCTAACTTTGGCAAGACGAAGCCTTTCCAGATGCAGAGCAGTCATTTTGCAACCAACAGCTGCCTCTCCTTAGTCCAGTTGGCAAGTACCTTCACCTCTGCTTTCCTCTTTTTTTTATGGCTGACATGTTTTGTCTCATTATGTCTTCTGAAAACAATTAGACAGCCATCAAATTGCAGTCCATTTCAGACGGTGTTGGGGCTGGAGTCAAATGGTTTCCAATCTGAAGGCACGTAGAGCCTTCCTTCGGATTAGCCCTCAACACAAACATCCAAACGCAGGCAAAAGTCTGCAGCTGGCTTGTGTGAAGGAGCATTCAGTGGGAGTGTGAGACGAGCCGTTAAGATACCTTATATGGCTCTCTTCACGAGTGAAGAACAGGGCTGGAAGAGGTACAGTTGGTGCCATACGCAAATCCTTCCCCTTCATCCTCACCCTGTCCCTCCTTGCATCTGGGCAAGAGCAATCCCAGGTACCTGTAGAGGGTGAGGACTGACATGTTGGAGAGCAGTGTAGGAGAAAGGGACCTGGGGTCCTGGTGGACAGCAAGATGACCATGAGCCAGCAATGTGCCCTTGTGGCCAAGAGGGCCAACAGCATCCTAGGGTGGATCAGAAGAGGGGTGGTTAGCAGATCAAGAGAGGTCTTTCTCCCCCTCTACTCTGCCCTAGTGACACCACATCTGGAGTATTGTGTCCAGTTCTGGGCATTTCAGTTCAAGAGGAACATGGAGCTGCTGGAGGGAGTCCAGCGTAGAGCAATGAGGATGATGAAGGAAGTAGAACACCTGCTTTACGAGGAGAGTCTGAGGGAGCTGGGTCTGTTTAGCTTGGCGAAGAGGAGACTGAGAGGTGACCTCATTAACATTTATAAATATGTGAAGGATGGGTGTCAGGAGGATGGAGACAGGTTCTTCTCAATGTCATCTGGTGATAGGACGAAGGGGCAATGGGTATGAGCTGGAACAGAGGAGGTTCCGTATAAATATCAGAAGGAACTTCTTCCCAGTGAGGGTGACAGAGCACTGGAAGGGGCTGCCCAGGGGGGTTGTGGAG
>JAOXOE010000001.1:110882279-110894009 GCA_028565055.1 Phoeniculus purpureus
AACTTCTTCACAATGAGGGTGACAGAGCACTGGAAGGGGCTGCCCAGGGGGGTTGTGGAGTCTCCTTCTCTGGAGACGTTTTAAACTCACCTGGACATGTTCCTGTGTGACTTGATCTAGGTGATGCTGCTGTGTCAGGGGGATTGGACTAGATGGTCTTTAGAGGTCGCTTCCAATCCCTAATGGTTCTGTGATTCTGTAAGGGTAGAACCATCTCTCAAACATGCTTTCAGATGAATCAGAAGAAAATACAAAACAACTCAGCAGAGACAAGGCTGGGATTATTCTTTTGGCATTATTTCTAACCCAGCAACGTTTAGTGGTTCTAGGGACCTCATCTAGGCATTGAGCAGAAGTGCATATAGTTGTCCCAAGGTGTATAATCTGCAAGCTAGACACTGAAGATGGTGAAGAGTGGGATTTGCGAATGCACTTAAAAATTGCAGGCCAGAACTTCCCCTATTTCACTTAGACACGTGTCCTGGGGTCACACAAGTTTCCTTTGAAAATCCTCCCTAAGGGATTTTTACAAAGAGACATGTAAGTTATCGAAGAGTTGAGGTTAGCCTTTTCCAGCTCCCCTCACTCCCTTTACAGTCAGAACCTTTACAGTCTAGCCAAGTCTTGCCCAGGCAGCCTTCTTGAAGGTCACAAGAAGTCTGTAGATGTTTGCAGAACATTAGGAAATGTGTAAGTCAAGTATACAAGATTCTCACAAGTCCTCAGGCCACCCAGGGTTTCACACCAACAAATGTGCCAAAGCAGTGCCTCGTGTTTTTCCAAACACTGAAGAAGCCTTGGTAGGAGTCCACTCCATGGGGATATTTTGCACTGGCAAAATGGCCCAAGAGGTACATAACTCTGCAACTAGACCTTGCTGAGGAGCTGTGTCATGTTGTCTTAGCGCTTGGCATGTTGTCTGGTCTGTTGTGGGATCAAGGCTTCTTCACCGTGGTCTCCTCACCTCCCATCACCTCTTCCCCAAGCACTGCTGAGCCCATGAAATGGCATGTTCACGTGGTTTGCCACCTGCCTCTCAATCAGGTGGCAGGGACATGGAAAGGTGCACGATGCCCAGGCTGGAAAGACAGGGAGTAAGGAAGGCAGCTGGAACCCTACTGAGATGGACAAAGGCAAACAGCCTGCATTGTCCACCAGCACAGAGATGAGACCATTCCTGCAGAGTGGTCCCAGTGTGCATCCTGAGCCCTGTGCTAATGCATGGCCCCTCGATAATTTCATTCTTCTCATCATTCCAAATGAGCAGTTGGCCAGTTTTGGGGAATGATAGCCAAGATAGCAGAGATACAGGCCCCCTGCCAGCAAGGCTGTGTCCAGATGC
Organism: Phoeniculus purpureus; assembly: GCA_028565055.1. Taxonomy (NCBI): domain Eukaryota; kingdom Metazoa; phylum Chordata; class Aves; order Bucerotiformes; family Phoeniculidae; genus Phoeniculus; species Phoeniculus purpureus. The sequence continues at coordinate 110,883,622 of JAOXOE010000001.1, forward strand.
TTTCCTGTCCTGCTTAATGAACGTAGCGGTGTATGGAGATACATTCTGGCTCCCGAGAAGAGTGCCTTACATCTTCACAAGGTACTTCTGGAATAAGAAGATTTGCATATGGAGGTGAACAGGACCAGCTCTGCACAGGGAGGAATTCTCCACGCCAAGAAGGGAAATTAATTCTCCAACGCAGAAGTGACCAGCAGTGAATTGCAGTGTCTATGACCGGAACCAAAACTGACCGTTCTGGTCAACCCTCTACTGCCAAGTTGTCTTGCAGAATATCATGAGCGTGGAAGGAATAAACAGGCTGGTTTTTGGTGCTGAGCACTGACTCCTTCCAACAAGAATGAGTTTGTGAGAAGGTTCCCAGCTATCCAAGCATTGGCACAGAGGGAAGCTCATACCAATCTTGCATCAAAATTTCAGAACTTCCTTCATCTGTGCTGGTGCCTCGTTCCTCCAGCGAGGGTTACACAAAGGTCACAGCCAGGTTCTCGCTTCAGGGCTATCTAAAGAGGAAGCTTAGACCTTAAATAAAGCACATGCTGCAGATTTTGGATTTGCAATCAGCGCAACTTGCTGTGCACTCAGCCTCCTGCAGAGGAGATTTTGAGGATGTGTGCGATGAAGGTAGAGGGGATGGATCAAAGTTTATGGTGTGAATAAATGAGATTCAGAATCCTAGAGCTTTTATGCACATGGAAGCTGCAAGAGGAACTTTTCCTTACACTGGTCTGGCTCTCCCTGTCTGCTGATTGTGTTCAGCTGGGGCTGGTTCAGTAAATGGAAGCCATGAAGCATCAGTCCACTGTTACCTGAAGCGTCTGCAATTCCCCATCACGTTGACACTTAACAGCCACCTCAGGTTGTATTCTCACCTCTCTTCAATCAGGAGAGGTCTCAGAAAGTCATCATTCATCAACCTGCCTCCGACCTCTCCCTTTCCTGGTCCCACACCCAGAAGTTTTTCTCTACCCGGCTGTCAAGAACAAGCAAACATGGGGACAGATGGTGGGGAAGCAGTAACTTAATAAAGGTACGGAAACACCACCGTGTAGCCCTTCATATTTTACTTTTTCTTTAGTTTGAAGTCTAAACGGGTCTGGGGTTTGCTTAGGAGAGTTGCTAAAACATCCATGGCTTGTCACAATCATGGCACTTGGCTGCAAGGCCACATCTCTTCTAAGCAGGGGAGGGCTGGTCTCCCTGCTGAGTAATCATCAGGAACTAAAGACGTCTTCTTCACAGCAGATTAAGCAAGACAATGTCTGTGCTGCACTAATCTCTCAGCATTAGAAAACAGAAGTGGAAAGGTGTCTTTAGGTCTTGTGCTCTGGTAGAAGGGAGTTCACTGAGGTTTGGGCTCTGGGAAGTTTAGCAGTCGGTGTCCGCCTAGGAGGACTGGCAGCGCAAGGTCTTGCTCTGGCCACACACCCGTGTGTCAGATGGGAAGCTGCTGTCTAATGCAATCTGAGGAGTTTTCTTTAAAGACCCTTGCTATGTGTCTTGAGCTGTCTCCTTGATGCACAGACTGCAAGAGACCTGCTGGGTCAGTGAGCCTGGTTCCTTTCTCCAGCCCAGACAGCAAATGCTGCCTGCCATACCTAGGTGAGCACATGGTTGTAAGCAACCACAGTGACCTGCTCCTGCTGAAAGGCTCCTCCTAGATCGGTAAAGAGGCTAAACCGACTCTTCTAACTTGCTGCTGTTGGGTTAATATCACCAGCTTAAACAGTTTTTCTCCTTCCTGGGTTTTTGTCCTGGTGAACCCACAGACAGCAGTCGTGTTAGCCAGGAGCCTCTTACACAAGCAACTGCCAGCAAGGGTGAAGTTGCATTTCCCTGGGCCTGGGCTGAAAATGCTGCTGTGGACTTGCACAGGGAGCCTGCAAGCGTGGCTCCCTCCTCTGTGCCCATACCAGGAAATGAAGCCATTTACCCCTAAAGGGAGGTGGTGATGCACCAGGGCATCTCAAGAGGAACTTCTTCCCAGTGAGGGTGACAGAGCACTGGAAGGGGCTACCCAGGGAGGTTGTGGAGTCTCCTTCTCTGGAGAAGTTTAAAACCCACCTGGACATGTTCCTGTGTGACTTGGTCTTGGTGATCCTGCTGTGGCAGGGGGGTTGGGACTAGATGATCTTTTGAGGTCGCTTCCTATCCCTAATAATTCTATGAAAAGGATTCAGAGACCGTGTTTAGGAAAAGGAGTCCCTGACCTCCAGCAACTCTAATGAGAGCCTTGATGTCAAGATGACAAATAAACAGACAAATGGTGGAGGCTTGAGGGGCCTGAAGGTAAAGCTCAGTCCCACCCTAAATGCCATAAACATGTTTAGGACCTCATCCATAATCTGCCTCCGATATTCGTTACAGGCACCCGCTGCTACATGCTGGCAGCGCCTTCTGCCAGGCAAGGCTGGAATGCTCTCTGGTGCAAAGCAAATGCAAATTGCCTTTGAATTTGGCAAACTCCTGGTGCATTGAGTTAACTGCACATATTTGGCTTGCAGTTGTGTCTTGAGGAAGTGAAACAAACACACACTCGTCTACCGCAGCCTCCGTGTTCACCCAGCAGTGAGTCCGACAGCACAGCCAGCCACTCGACCTGCCTGAGCGGCTCGCTGTCTGTGAGCTGTGGCACATGCCCGAGTCCTGGTCTGCAGGGCCTCAGCTGGACCACATGCTGTGGCCTCAAAACTCTAGTTTCCTTTGGTGGTAATAACAAAGGAGAGAAGGGAGATTCTCACTTTGACAGAGCTTCAGAATAGAAACAGGGCAGGGACCCAGACTCAGGAGTTTTAAAGCACTTCGAGTTTACTTTCAATTACTGCAGAAACGTGCACCTGCACAAACTTTCTGAGGCTGGCACCTGCAGCGTGTCTGCAGCCACAGGACCAGCCCTAGTCCCACCCACCAGCTATGGGCACTGCTTTGCAGCCTGGCACTGGTGATTGTCCCCCTCTTCTCACCTACAGGAGGAGCTGGGCTGTCTAGTGGCTCTGATTTTCCAACCTTTGGCGCTCTACACAGCCTCTGCAGCAGCTTCTCACTTCAAAGAACAGGATGACGATAGATACCCGGTACTGAGGGAGAGGACTGTAAAGCTGGAGCTCCTGCTGGAGCACAGATTCACGCTCAGTGTACTGCTCAGTGCATCCATAAATAGGATTTTAGGGCACATTTCTGTGAGGAGCTCAAATCAGCACACACAAAGTTCCGCAGTCCTCAATCCTGAGTATGAAAGCTGTGAGTCCACACCTCACAGAAAAGATCTTACATCCAAAGGGAAGAGCTGTTCGATTAAACCGCCCCGTTGCAAGCACCAAACATATCACACGTGCAAACGGACCCCAAGTCCAGACCTCGGGAGCCAGTTGCCCAGATGCCTTTGAGGATCTGGGCCTAAGGGCTCATTCCAACCAGCTGAAGTCAACGGGACTATCCCTATATTTAAGTTTTTGCTGGATGACAGCCAAAGGCCCAGCATCTTGCAGAACTGGCTCTCGTGATGCCGCATTCCTTAATAGCTGGGAAAGAGAGCAGAGCACGGAACAGCGGAAAGTGTCCGTCCGTACGAGCAGGCATCACCAACCACCTTTCAAGGTCTAGTCTGTGTGAAAATGTTCTTGCTCCACCACCAGCAACTTCCCAGCAGCGGCAGGAATTTCCCACGGCTGACAAAAAGCTGGGTAATTAGCTGGGAGGGCAGGCGTTCCCGCTCCGCCGGCACAGCTGGGACGGGGCTCCGTGGAGTGACCTGGAAAACAGACCCAGCTTTAAAAGTGCAGCGGGTGAGGCTTTCAGCTGTGCCGCCTTAATTTTAAACAGCGCTGCCTGTGGCTTTACAGCTCCGTGCAAAGTCGGGCAGACAAACCGAAGTATGAAAGGAGCCTTATTAAAACATGCCATACATAATGTATGAACTTGAACTCTCGGTGACCTCTGCAGTCCTGGATCCACCCCAATCCATAAACCAAACTCGGTGCTGCTGCAGTAAGTAACTTGAATCAAATCACAAGATGGTGTTTTCGAGTCAAGAAGACTGGGGGTGCCACTTGTGACAGAGATTCCTGTCTCAGAAACATACCTGGGTAGTGCAGCTAGAGGCACACCAGCCGTCTGTAGCTGCAGCTCCGCTGCAAACCGCAGCACAGCCCCCTCCCAGCAAGCTGTTAGCATTTCCTCGTCACCACTCACTAGAAAAAGTGTATTTAGAATGACAAATGTATAATGCAGCAGAGCTCGCTGCAATGCTGAGCATGAACCCGCCAAGCTGTTCCTTGGACCACAGATTCTTTGGCCTGCTCCTGATTACTGCAAAAGGCTCACACTTAGCATGGGATTTTTTTTTCCTGTGGGTTTTTTTGCTGAACTACGTGCGAACAGGCTGAGCCACAAGGCTGGTTGCAGGCTCCGCAGCTCAGCTGTTCTTTTCCCCCAGCACATGACAGGTTACCCAGCCCACGAGCTGTTGCTTCTCTTCCCGAGTTCTCAGCCTCACTCGTTTCATCGGCCTGAAATGTTATATTAAGTCTCCAGGTCTCTGTGCAAAACATCTTCGTTAATATGCAAGCAGCAATTTGATGAAAGGCAGGTAGAGAGCTTCTCCTTGGCAGTGCTCAGAGCCCTCCAAAGCCGCCAACCCCCAATTCCTCCCCCAACTGGCATCTGCAGTCTCAATTCTGTGGACCAGGAACAGGTAAAGGGAGAGTTTCCTGCCTGTTTTGCCCAGAAAAGATCAAACACAAACCCCTCTCAAAGCCCCACACCCTTGACACAGGGTCAGCCTGCGCAGGACCCAGACCACTGACGTGAGTGGAGAGGCGGCTCCATCCTGAGTGTCAGTGTAGCTGGACTGGACTTCTCTTCTGCAGCCCAGCAACTCTGAACACTCTAAATGGAAGGTCTGCCTTTCCTCCATCAACGCTGTGCTGTGGGCTCTGCCATGAGTCTCTGCAACTACAAACACTTCCCTGGAGGGCAGATGGTTGCTGGACAGGGGCCTCAGAAAGTCACGGAAGAAGGAGGACTGGGATGGATTTCACAGGTGATTTATGCAGAACCTCCCCAGCGAGTCACGAGCCTGTTAGCACAGTCCTGTCATCCATGCAGAAGAGGTTCTGCCCCAGAATTGTGCCAGTGGCTACAGAAACGAGAGAGAGAATTACTGACTTGTGTGTCATCTGGAGACAAGGAGAAGAAGCCTCAGAGAGACCTCTGAAAAGCCAATCAATGTGAAGGCTTCTTTCAGAGAGAAGTATTCGCAATGTAAATGAAGGATAGTGGCAAGTTCTCTGCTTCTGAGGTATCGGCTGATTCTCTAATGTTATTGAGCGATCAAACAAGATCTCTGCGGCCAAGCGCCAAAGGTAACTTTTGAGTCTGTGTGTTGTGAAGTGCAGCCTGACAAGACAAAACATAAAGTGTCTCTGGAAACAGCCATCACAAGGGTGGTATCTGTGGGCAGTGGCTGCAATTCCCAGACGCTCTCTGTACTCAGCTTTACACCAAACTGATTTGACTCTGCATTTACTTTTCAATCGGGGCTCAAGTGACCTGGGTCGGGGCTCAAATTAAGTTCAGCTTCCCGGGTTAACCTGAAGCAACATACCCGATGCCTGAGGGAGAAGAGCAGGAGGGAGCTGGAGAGCTCTTTGTTCAAACTCTTAGTTATTACACATCATTCAGAGCCTGAGCGGCACAATGGTAGGTTCTTACGTGATCGCAGCAAACTCCCAGTGCACCGCTGTTTTTTCCTCTCTGTCTAGCACACTGCTCACACAGCACCCAGCTGCTTTGCCATGATGCTCTCAGAAGTGAGTCCTACTTCCTACACTTCAGAGCCAGAAGCTGAGACGACAACAAAATGATACCCCAGTGCTCATTTCTTTGCCTGCAGACTCAGGTCCTGAAGCACAGGGGCAGCACTCTGCTTCTCCACCAGCACCACTGCAGTCACAGTAGCAAGCCCTTCTCTCTGCACCTCCCAACTACCGAGCTTCTGCTGATCAAAACACGCAAGTTCTGCTAACGCGTTCCCGTTGAGTGACTCAGCTCTGTATGATGCCCATGAGCATGTCAGATTTCTCTTTTGGAGGAGGTTCCTCTCGACTGTGTTGAACAACCTCCAGTGCTCACTGGCCTCACAGTTCCGCAGAGTGTAAAACCTGTGGAGGACTCAAAAGCACAAGGCTGTCCTCACTGGATGAGGCTTTACAGTAGAGGTCTGTGGCAGGACATGACTTGTCCTCGTGTCTCTGTTGGGCTGGAGTTGTTCTGAGAACTGCCCTCCCTTGGCACAGTTTGGCCTTTAGGAGGTAAAAACACAAGCAAGGACACAGAGGTCAGCTCTAGGCGGATGAGATCCAGACACCATCCCAGACAGCGGGCATCCTGTCTTATCCTCATCCTGGGACTTAAGAAAGGAGATGGGCAAGCAGTCCCTCTGGTCTCTGCTCCCTGTGAGGAGCAAGATGATAGAGACTGCCAGCCCATCACAAACATCCCCAGTCCTCTGCATCGGGCAGCAAAGACAGGGAACAGACCACATTCAGATCCTACCTGGGTCAGAGGGATTTTTCAGTGTAGCTCTTTCCTTGCTGCTGATGCAATTCCCCATTAACTTCCCAGTGCCAGCATCCCTGGCACAGAGAACAGGGTCTTTTACTCCCCATCAGCATCCCTGAGCTTTACCCATCCTTTCATGAAGCAGGAGTGAAGCCATGCCAGGCAGAAGATAATACACCCAGGCCCTCCAAGGGCAGGAAGAGTCCTAATCACAAGAACTATTTTTGGAGGGTTCTTTTAGCTTCGTCCCCCTTCACCTCTCTGAAGCCAGAGAACAGAGCCAAACACCCAGAGGGAGAAAAAGAGGATAAAAGGGTTTTTCTTCCTGAGGGGAGGAGGGACTGTTATTGGAGTCACAGAAAGAAGATCAAAAAGAACTGCACAGAGCAGAGGGGCAGGCTCTGTCAGTCTGGAGCCAGCAGAGTGTACCTCAGTAAGAAATTTCCAAGCCCCACACATCTGTTAATTGCATCCCACCACTCTAATACGGCAACGGCGTGTCTTGTTAGTGCTTTAGAAACCAGAGCTGCACCTTCAAAGCTTGGGAACCTGTGATAAATTGGCAAGGGAAAGCTGAGCAGCTGTGACAGCAGGTGACCCAGATGTGGTGACAAAATGATGTGAGCAAAGGGCTGAGCCACCGGTGCCACCTTCCCTCACCCAGGAAAGCACTGGTGAGAAGCTGCACGCAAAATCAAGCAGCTTTCAGCTGCACAGTGTCTGTGTGCCTGAGCAAGGATGTCAGTGCTGCAATCAGTATGGTTTTCATCAGCAGGAACAAAGACATGTGAACAGCTACTGGCGAGCGGCCAAAACTTTCCCCATCGCATTTTTCACAGTCATTCTGAGTGTGACCTCGAGAAGACCTGTTTGTTTTGCCATAAAAGGCAAAGGCTCTAATCCGCGGCAGTTTTGTGCTGATGCTTCTAGTTTTTGCAGGCACAGGAGTTTCTGCCTGAAGGCATTTGTAGAGCAAAGGGAGTCGAGATTGGCTTTGTCCGGGTTCTGCACAGGGTAAGAGAAGGACAAAGAGCCCCAAGAAGGAGGTGTGGTACCTAACACATCAGCACATAAAGGCTACCCAGGGTTAGGTACGACAAAGGTGTGTGCTCGTGCGCGTGTCTCACGAAGAGAGAAAAGCAGCGTAGTGTGTCAGCACCAGCTGAAGCACGACCACCTGCTCTTTGCCACTGGAGAAAGTGAGAAGTCACTCCAGTTCCAGTTCTCTCCACTTGATATAAAAGACATACTGGAAAACTCCCTCCCAGTCAGAAGATGTGCATCATTCCTGGACCAGTGATGCTTAATAGCTCAGGACCTGTTACATTCAGTAGATGATCCTGCTGTGGCGAGGGGGTTGGACTAGATGATCTTTTGGGGTCCCTTCCAATCCCTGATGATTCTGTGATTCTATGAGGCCTCATCCTACAGTCGAGAAGGACTGGTCCTCCAAGAATCCACCCTTAGCTCATGAGGATCCACGACATTCGTACTTGACAGCTCTATCCCTGAATGTCTGGGTGTTCTGGAGATGTCTGTTTTCCCCAGCTGTGTGTTTTTCACCTTTCTTTTCCTGTTAATGGAGTTTATGTTTAGCACAAGATGCACCTGTGAACTTCTGCGAGAGAGCTAAGCAAAGCCTACAGTTCAGCACCAAGTGAGAAGTCCTTCCCCTGAAGAGAAGTTGTTGACACTGACACTGCAAGGCCCATTTTTGTGAAGACATCATAGACTCCATCCACAAAAAGTTTCCTTGTCCATGATGATGGAGCTACCACCAACTCTATAGTTTATCTGTACACTGTTTATAAAGCACGCCCGACTTTGTATTCAGACAGCTGTCTTACACGAGGGTTGGACAAGTCAAGGGTTGGACAAGTAGAGGGTTGGACAAGTCAGGGATTGGACAAGTCAAGGGTTGGACAAGTCAAGGGTTGGACAAGTCGAGAGTTGGACAAGTCAAGGGTTGGACAGGTCGAGGGTTGGACAAGTCAAGGGTTGGACAATCAAGGGTTGGACAAGTCAAGGGTTGGACAAGTCAAGGGTTTTTCTGGGCTGGACTCATTTGAAAAACTGCACTGACGGCGTTGAGTTACATCCCTAGAAGAGCATCAAAAAACCAAAAGACACTATGCAGAGGGTTGTAAACAAGTCTTCAAAAGGAGAAAGTTCAAGTGGGGGTGGCCAGTGTGCAATCACAGAATCTCTTTGGTTGGAAGACATCTAGTCCAACCATTACCCCAGCACGGCCAGGTCACCAATAAGTCATATCCCTAAGTACCACATCCTACATTACGCTAGACAAAAAACCCCACCACGCTCTGCTGCTGAGTTTTCTATTATAGCATATGCTGTTTTAATTATTTTGAGGTCTTTGGAGGGATGGAGTTCCTGCAATACTCAGTTTATCTTCCTGGAACTCTGAACCTGGTTAAGGCTGAGTAAGGAGCCTTGATTTTGGCTGAAGGGAGATGAAGAAGACTACTGCTACGGGGCTTTACTATGAGAAGTTAAATAAGTTTAATACTCATTATGTCAATCATTGTTTTTACTAAAAGCAGGCTTAGAGTGCTCAGTATAATATTTTTAGGAAGCTCCAAACCCTGTTGATAAGGTTAATTGCATAAACACACTTCCATAAGACACTTGATTTACCAAACACTTCCTAAGAAAGACGCTACAGTGACAGAAAATCTTTAACGCTGAAAGGGTTAAAAAACAGTCAAGTAGAAAGTTTCAAAACATAATGAAAGTTAAACTCGTTGTTGAGCAGATGCTTCCCTAAAGACCTCTTGCAAATGTCTTCTTCCACTTGCCCAATCCTCAGGGACATTTTTGTCACTGGTTTGAAGAAGAAGTCCCCAGCAATAGGACGGGAGGAAATGGCCTCAAGTTGTGCCAGAGGAGGGTTAGATTAGACATTAGGAAATTTTCTTCGCTGACAGAGTGGTCAGGGGTTGGAACAGGCTGCCCAGGGAGGTGGTGGAGTCACCATTCCTGGAGGTGTTAAAAAAAGGAGTGGTTGTGGCCCTAGGGAACACAGTTCAGTGGGCACAGTGGTATGGGGTTGACAGTTGGGCTGGATGATCTTGTAGGTCTCTTCCAACCTTAGTTCTGTGATTCTAAGAAGCCGGATGATGCTAATACCATTTCCAAGTGACACAACAACTGTGGGAGAGGTAAGAAATTAAGAGATCAGGACAATCTGGATAAGGCTGATCCACGCTGACCCAAACTGTAAGTAAAATGGGCATAAACAAAGGTATATCCAAGGCAGCTGAAGGTAAAGGTATGTCTGCAGGAGGCCAGAAGTTCAACTGTACTAAGAACATGTGGTTGCCTTTCTGAGAAACCAAGACATGCTCAAAACTGAGGGAAGTCATGGCAGGGGACGCTGGCTGGTGTTCTACTTCTGTGAGCTGGCCAGACAGCCCTCAGTACTGCTTAGATGCAGAAACAAAGGAGCCTTAGCTAAGATTAGGGAGGTTAAGTTTCTTCTGTACCTCCAGACCTCTGATTATTCCTGGAATAGCACATCAGGCCAGGGGTCCTCCTTTCATCTTGCACCCTTAAAAGCTGGAGAGAACCCAAAGAACTCAAAGAATGACAAACCTGATCATAGGTCTGGAGAATCTTAGAAGGGCAACTGGAATGGTAAAGGGGCTGGAAGATGAGCCCTATGAGGAGAGGCTGAGGGAGCTGGGTTTGTTTAGCCTAGAAAAGAGGAGGCTCAGGGGTGACCTTATCGCCGTCTATAACTATCTGAAAGGTGGTTGTAGTCAGGCAGGGGTCGGTCTTTTCTCCCTGGCCGCTGGAGACAGGACAAG
>JAOXOE010000001.1:110894109-110937762 GCA_028565055.1 Phoeniculus purpureus
CCTGGAGGTGTTCAAGGTTAGGCTGGATGGATGGGGTGCTGAGTGGCATGATCTAGATGTTAGGTGTTAGGTTTACTGGGTTTATTTGGATTTAGGTTGGACTGGATGATCTTTAAGGTCTTCTCCAACCTTATCATTACTGTGATACTGTAGTGTGCCTGTCAGTGGCACTCAAAAATGCTGGTGTATTTTGTACTTCAGTACAAGGAGGGACTTTTGCCACTGTTCATGAGTCTGCATATGTACATAAAAATCACATATATCCATCACTCTCAGCTGACTGGTGAACCCTTTGGGTGCCCTGCGGAGTTGCTAGGTCCTCACACACAAGGCCATGTGACAGCTCGTCTGCAGAGGGGTCTAGAAGGGGTTTGGGGGCTTTTCAGCTGCTACCAACAAACACACTGAGGGCTCTGTGGGAGACTGTAATAATCTCTCTGTGCTTCACTTTACCAAAGCTCCGCAGGCATTTGCAGCCCCTGGTATGCAAGTCTCTGTGCGTGCAAAACACGCTGTTATGGAACCAAATCCATCCCCTGATCCCCTTGTTCATTAGGGACTGCCGCCTTGCTGAAGCCGATTACAGCTCCAGGGCCTCCTTAACGGGATTTCTTTATTCCATCTCTTATTCTACAAACCTCTCAGCTAGTTTGCCCTCAGGTACCAGCCTGTGAATTCTTCTGCACAAGTCAGAGATGGAAGCAACATAAAACACCAGTGTTCCCACCGTGGGGTTTTTGTGTGGGTAAAGGTTTCCAGGTCCATGCCGCACACGCTCAAGTGCAGACCGCCGCGGTCAAAGAAGTGAACAGGGTGACGTGACTGACCTCCATAACTCACCCTTCCATAACTGCTCTTGGAACGGGAAAACACTCCATCATTTTTGTAGCTGTGCTCAGGGCAAAGGTCTATCAAAGTAAAGGCTGCTTTTCTATCTCCCTCAATCCCTCCTTTGCTTCATGAGACTCCTTGCCCTCTGCTGTGGAGTGAAACTGGTCAAGCCTCTTCCAGGTCTAGAGCCCTGAACTGGCACAGCCAGTCGCTGCAGCTGCTGCAGGAGGTGACAGCTCATCCAGCACAGAGAAAGCCCGCAGGGAATTCAGCAGCGCTCCAGCACATCTCTTCCTCGTTTGTGCAAGCTGAAATTCAAATGACACCATCTGGACAACTCAGTGAGGGTGAATTTCTACGCATGAGGCCAAGGGCACATCCTGATGGAGAGGTCATTCTCATTGACAAATTTTAATCCCCACTCCAAAACATGAGCACATGTGGAGGTTTTTTCTAAGACAACAACCATGGGAACTGCATTTTCTCTTCTCTCAGCTGTTCTACCTCAAATTAACCCCTGCACACGTGTAGAAGTCAGCCCAGAATAGACACACACCACGGAAACTCAAAAGAGTTAACGCTGAACCATTGTATAAACAGCTGCCAACCGGGATGCGTGAGGCAGTCGTCGCAGTAACGATGCCCAGAACAGCCAGATGACAGACAGGAACCCAGCAACCTCCGAAATGCTGCAGCAGCTCTGCAGCGTGCTGCAGCTGCTCTGGTTTGTAGGCTGCACTGATTCCAACCACTGAGGGCATTTTATTGCATGACACTATATTTCATTATATTTCTTTAATGCTATTAGGGATTTTTTTGCTATTTAAAAGAAAAACGAAGTCTCTTAAGAGCCTCGGTCCCTTGCAGAGGGAGCCATATGAAAATCTCCTGATAAATAACAGTTGCTGAGAGCAATTGCTCAGCCCACGTGCTGCCTTGTGCAGAAGTGATCATCCACAGAAAGGTTTAAAGAAATCAGGACAGCACCTCAGAAGAGGCAGCAGGAGGGGTGGAGGAGTAGGGGAAATGGTGTACGGAGGCTGGGAACTTCTGGCAAACACTGCTGTGCAACTGCTCGCCTGAGTCAAGCGCTGGTTTGTTAAGTATTTGCAGGAGCTGGGCATGGGTTGGGACTGGAGTATCAATGTAGTACATGAGCACCTTCTAAACGGGTGCCTAAAATCTCCTGGGGCTCTTCCTGCCTGTGATCCTTCTCCTTCCCAGCCACCTCGCTCTGCTCAGTTGTATCAGGTCATTTTCAGCTCATCTGGAAATGCTGCAGATTTATTGTAAGACCATCTATTACACCAGTGCAGGATTGAATTGAAAACATATGGTGCCCTGGGAGAGCTGGTTCTTTTTTTAGGCCTCTTGTGCCCTTCAGAAATGTCAAGATAGAGGAAAGAAAATGTCAGGAAACTGCAGCATGCTCACTCGAAAGGCCTCCCATTGCTGACGTAGCTATGAATCTGCTGGAAACTGGACTCACACCAAGCACAAGAGACCAGCTTTTAAAGACCTCGTTAACAGAGTGGTCTTCTAAAACCAGTCCTCCTGGTCTGCACCTTAGTGGGACCTTCTGCTGCTTGGACACAGGTCCACATGCGCCCCCACTTCTGTTATGGTGGCTCTATGCCACCTGCTTGTAGAGGTCCAGTGGAGTGTCCCCACACCCTTACTGCTGTGGCCAGAGAGCTGGGCATCCCAGACTTTACTGTGGTGGGGGACTGCTGCAGTGGATGGTGACGGTACAACTGGACGGGACAGTCCAGTGGGATTCACACGCTGTCCTTGGTGTTTAGAAACCAGTAAATGCCACCAAGGACAACTGCTACCTGGCAGGCTCCACTCAAGCTGTGCCAGCACAGGGACACCAGTCTGGGACTGCTTCAGTTTGGTAGTGAGCGTGAATCCACATACACCCGTTACAGGTGTCTCCAAAGTCCTCTTCATACTTTATGTTTTCGAGGTCTAGCCAGAGCTCCCTCACAGCTGGTCACTTTTTAAAAGCCCAGACATCAGCATCAGTGAGGTACCTCACAGGCACATCAGGACCCACAGGCTGTCTGGACCAAGCAGGAGAGAGCCAGCTAAGCCGTGTTCCCTCCTAGGACTACAAAATCCACCTCACTCGCAGAACCAGCTGAGAAACTGCCTTTACATTGTATGGACAGACAGAGGGGGCCTGAAACCAGCCCACAGGAGCTGCTGCTGGAGCTGAATTGTCTCGAGTGTAAGGCAGACTAAAGCTTCAGAGCTGCTTTTGAAACCAACTGCAAATATGACCTGCTGCTGTCTCAGATGCAAAGCCCTGGCTGTACTCCAGCAGCGATGACTTGGCCACCGTGACAGAGCTGAACAGCCTCAGAAATCCCCTCCAGGGATCAGTTCCCAGTTCTCTTCCAGCTTCACGGATATCAGAGCCCTCAAGCCATCAATTGTTGGCTTTTACATTCTCAGGCAAGCCTCAGAGGAAGAAACATGGGGGTTGGGATCATGGTGTCCTTCCAGCTCAAGGAGGACAGGAGCATGCACACAGCTGGGGGTGCTGGGCTGCCTGCACCGCGGGACAGCAGCGGCGTCTTTTTCCCTCGCCTATGGCAAATGGCACCGTCCAACAGAGAGAAGAGGAAAAGGCTTCCAGAATTATTCTGGAAGAGGTGGTGGAAACAGTTCAGTCAGGCTTCGCTGGGTTTTAAATAAATTAGATTTATCAAACATCACGGCGTGGTTTGGGCTTGTTTTCTGATTTGCTTTTGGCAAAACTTTCTGGCCGGGAGCACGGACTGGTGACCACATTGCAGCTCTTGCCGTGGGCTGTGTTAGAGGAAAAGGATGTGGGAGGTCTTGGAGTAGAGGAGAGCTGAGGGAAACAGATACGCTCCGTTTCTGAGCCCAGCGTCTGGGATGTGAGGGGAGAAACTGGTGAAGTGTGGACAGATTTTGGAGGGACAGGGCGTTGGAGAATTTCCAGCACAGGGCTAAGAGAAGGATGAGTCAAGGAACGGATCCCTTGAGCAAGGAGCTGGGCACCTCTGACACGCCAGCAGCATGGCCTCAGCAGGTTACCTTCTGTCTGCAGCTGATAGACACACCTGACGGCCCTTACTGCTGCTGGGGATAACAGCCCTGAGACCAGCACTTGCCCTAGGGCAAACAGATTCTGGGAGCTCACCTGCAGATGAATGCTGAGGCTGTGTCTCCAGTGGGGACTGAGCAGGTCCCACTCCAGATCCTCTTCTGGAGAAAACATCCTTTTGGATGGAGCATGGAGTATGAAATACCAAGCAAAATGTGAGCAGCCCCACAGGAGAGAGCAACTGCTTGGGGTAGTTTGGTCCTGCCTTTGAACCCTGGTGTGCAGCTCACTCTGCTCCTAGCTGCTCTCCTTCCTTCTGCGTGCCCAGCAGGGGTGAAGACCACGCTGGAAGTCATATGGCAGAAGGGAGAAATAAGCTACACACCAGTGCACGCAGGCCAGGCGAGTGAAGCAGAGAGCAGAGAACAAAACAGGATAGAAACATGACATCAAAGAGAAAACAGGCAGGACTGCAGCAGCAAAAAGGGATATTGCAGACTCCTGGAGAAGATCAGCATGTGGGCAGTGGTATGTGAAAATTCAAGCAGCCCACACCGCTTGCAAGAACTGTCTCTGCTGATCGTTCACATTCGTGTCTCTTCTTCCACTTCAGAACCAATATGTGCATGTCCCAATGCAGGCATCCCTCCTGCTGGCTCTAAGTGGGGGTAACACCCTTCATTGCAGCGTCTCAGCTCTGCAGAGCCCTGTGAGAGGAGAAGGGAGATGTTAGAGGATAGATGGTAGTGGGGGAGACTGAAGAGACTCGTGCTGGAGATGAAAAATGGCAAGAAGGAAATGGAGAAAGAATTTGTTTGAAATCTAGTTGGATCTTAGGACATACTCAGACCTGTATGGATCTCTTTGGGTGCTGAATGGTGCTTACATTTGGATGTAGTAATGCAGAGAATGGATATTGAGAACTGATCTGTCCTTCAGAGCAGTCTCTGCAGTCATGATGTTCCTGGGCGACTGGATCTAGCTAAACCTGCTCTGGTGAGGGGATTGGACTGGATGATCTTTTGGGGTCCCTTCCAATCCCTAATGTTCTGTGATTCTGTGACAGGTCTTATGAGGAGCAGCTGAGGGAACTGGGAGAAAAGGAGGTTAAGAGGAGACCTTACTGCTCTTTACAACTACCTGAAAGGAGAGTGTAGAGAGGTGGGGGTCAGTCTCTTCTCCCAAGTCACTAGCGATAGGACAAGAGGAAATGGCCTCAAGTTGTGCCAGAGGAGGTCTAGGTTGGATATTAGGAAAAAATCCATCACAGAAAGAGTGGTCAGGGGTTGGAGCAGGCTGTTCAGGGAGGTGGTTGGAGTCACCATTCCTGGAGGTGTTCAAAAACTTGCAGATCTGCCACTTGGAAGCACAGTTTAGTGGGCACGCTGGCGTTGGGTTGACGATTGGACTTGATGATCTTGGAGGTCTCTTCCAATCCTAATGATTCTATGATTCTATCTCCCTTGTTCCCATGTTCCTGTGCAAGGGTTGAAGCATCTCCTGTGTCTGTAAAGCAGTTTGAACTAGACCTGCTCTGATTCTTTCAGACAGATAATGATTCGTCTTCCCATTGCAAGTCCAGGATCCACCCAGTTATCCCAGTCAGCTGTCATGAGGCTTCACTGGCACAGATTTCTGTGCATGAGGAAAAGAACTTTGGCCTGTGATAGTGTGGTTCAGAGTCGGGATGAGGAAGGGGAGGATTTCACTCTTGGCTTTGCTGTTGGGTTGAAGCCAGATGGCCACTGTCCCTTTGAGAAACTCTCTTCCTTCCACTAACGTCTCAGCAGGGTGGGTTACATTGGCAGGAAGCTCACAGCAGATCATTCCAGGGTGAGATTTTGAAAATGACTTCAGAGTAGTAGGATTTTTCATTCCCCTTCAGAAGACACTTCTGCGGTTGCAGCGAGACGTCGTCCCAGACACCCTCCACCCTTCGTTTTCAGGGGCTGGCACGAGGGCCAGGTATGTTGCACAGGGCAGTTTGGGGTGAGACGCAACCACCAGCTGTGGATCTGCAGGCTAGGAGCACTCTCCCAGGACCAGGGGCTCGCTGTCAGCTGGCCTAGGGCCCTGCCAAGGCAGCTCTGCACCCAAGCAAGTCCCCTGGTGTTGAGCAGCTCAGACTGGAACAGAGAAAGTCTTGCATGTAACTCCGGAGCGAATCATCTCCAGGCAGCTCCTGCCAGCTTGGCAGTCACAATGAGAGGGACTCGCTCAGGTCTTCTTCAGACAGGGGTAGACATGCTCCTCAAACAGGCTTACGCTGCTTGCAGAGACTTCATCATCCCACCATCTGTGGTGGGTCTTAAATTACCCCACCAGAGGCAAAACCACCTAGGTGTCCGAAGCCCTTGGGAAAACATGATCTTTGGCTTTTCTCTCCTGGTTTCCTCTCCCTGCATGGTGGAGATAACTGGTCTTATCTGCCTCTGCTGAACACGTCGAGATCTGCTGAAGAGAAGCACTGGGTATGTGACTAACACCAGCATCATCCTCACCATCCCTTTGCTGAACCCCGTCAGGCTGAAGGTGCCGAGAGTCAACTTTGCACCCATTCAACTACCCACGCAGGGAAGAGCCGCAGCCCAGGCAGTCTCCTGCGCTGCAGAAGTGCCACTGAAAATCTTTGTTCGAGCAGTTCAGGCCCTCCAGAGAGGGCGACAAAGAAAAGTCCCGGCTACCAGCAGCGGGTATGAGCCAAGCACAGAAGGAAGCACAGAGAGGGAAGTTAGCATTTCGCAGGCACCATCTACAGCCATGAAATGTGACCACGGCTGGGAAATGTGGGTTTGTATTTTTTTAAGTTAAAAGAAGACAAGGTCAGAGCTCCAGCAAAACATGGAGTCGGCGAGTTCTGGTTTAGCTTTGCAGCAAAGTTCGAGTTTGCCTTTAACACTAATTAAATCTTTTGCTGTTGTACGAGAAAAAGGATCAGCTAAGAGACTGTCTCTGCCCCCGGAGCCTTTGATGTGGTTCGTTTCTGGAAAGGAGGATTTGAGGCTCGGATTCTGCAGAGCTCCGCTCTGCTCTCCTGGCCTCCAGTGCACGCCGCAGCCGCTGCCAAGAGGCGTTTTCTTGTGGGTTCCTGCTGCAAAGCTGGGATGGGGACAGACGGGTTGACTTGAGGCAGGTGATGAGTCCTCAGGGTGAGGCACTGGCACAGCCATGATGTGGGACAAGGGAGTGAGGGTTGCCCTCATCGCCTTCTGGCAGGTGCCAGCTGGAAAGAGGCAAATGGGGGCCGGTGCGGCCGTGGCAGAGCGCCCTCGCAGCGCGCCTGTCTGCATGGCGTCCTGCGCTGGCGGCCGCTCTCAGTCGGCTTCGGTGAAGAAAGAGACTGAAGGGAGGATAAAACTCAGAGTGGGAGGGAGCTGATGCATTTCAAGAGCTAAAACCTGCACCACTGGGATGAAGGCAGACCGAGACAGCGACTTCATTGCAACTCAGCGGCAAATTCAGGGTCGCTGTTTTCTGTGGAGTGCAGATGTCTGAACAGCATCCCTGGATGGGAATGAAAGGAAATGCTGTTTACTGTGAGCAAAATGCATTATGAACAAACTCTGACACACCCTAAACCAAGTTTCCTTTGAAAGCAGGCAAGGGTTTCATTAAAAGCAAAATCTGTGAAAAGAGATTTACAGGATATGTGGGAACTTGCTCGAATGATTAAAAATTAATTATAGCAAGGGGGAGGATGTAGAAACACGTTCTATTAGGATGCCACTGCATGGTCCAGGCAATTCTGTTTCTGGGATTGTAAATTCAGCCCCTTTTCTGCCCTTCTTCCCCTTATATCTAGTTCTCCACTGGGCCTGCTGGACACAGGAGCAGATGCACTCCTGTGTTTGAAAGCGGAGGTGACTCAGTGGTGCAATGCTCTCCGGTAAAGCTGCATCTCCCTCGTCCCCCTACTCATTCCAGCTGTCAAATGCTGAGCTTGCTGCACGTAAGAGGAGGGAAAAATCTCCTCCATCAATTTCTTGAAGTTTCTCAGGTTAGAAAAGTCTTTAACACCTGCCAATTCTGCAGATGTGAAGCAAAGCCACCAAAATGATGAAGACAGCGTCGCAATCATGGGCTGCTGGTGTCAGAGACCTGGGACAGAGGAACTCAGCCCATTCTATCCTTACTCATGTGCCCCACACTCCTGCCTCCAAAAGACCTTCATCCAGGCACTTGCTTCCCACCCTCTGCAGAGGTGTCATGTGCTGAGAGCAGCCCCATCCATCCGTCTGGAAAGGCCTTGTGAGGTGTCACAAGACCCGTCCCTGCCACAGTAGTGTAAGGCTGTGTGAGAGGAGACATCCAACCGTGAGTGCTCTGTGCCTCCTCTTGGGCTTCCCTTTAACTTTGCTCTGACAGTGTTCTGGCTTGGTCTTCTCGGGGGAAGCTGTATAAGACTATGGAGCAAAGAGGAAGCACAGAAGCTGACATGATTTGGAACTGTGGTAAACAGAACTGGCTTTTGTGTACTTGCTTTGCATGTGCTCTCCGGGGATAATGAATCCAACAAGTAGAGGCTCCTTCAGGGACTGCTTAAGCTGTGTTGAGTTACCCCCTGTTTGGGTGTACGGTGCACAGCACTGAGTACAAGCCCTGCTGGAGCTGGGCTTAGTGGATTGCATGTCCTTCAGTGGAGTCCTCCAGTAGATAGTGAGATGCAGGAGGGAAGCAGTTCAGCAGTAACAGCAGCACCATGCACTGGAGACCAGTGTCCAGGCTGAGCCATAGCTTGCTCATACTGGAGGCTTTGGCAGATGTACAACACTCCATAAATTAGACCAGAGATGAGGAGTAAGCGGCCGTTCCCCTGCCATGCTTTCTTTTTCTCTCCATTAATTTCCTTTGTATTCCCTTTGCTCCCTTCATGGTCATGGACAAGCAAATGTTTGTCCCATACAAGTCCACAGCACCTTCCTTGACCTTACTACTCCCAGATGGAAAGACAATAAAAGCCAGTGAAAGCTAAAATTTGGTTTGATTCAAGCCCCTGATCTCCAGTTGTTTGAGAACAAGGATCTGCTTTGTTGCTCTGTTGGTTGCAGTGGTCTTGCACCATTTTATGTCACCCAGGGAGCTACTCAGACATAAAGCAGTGATGGAGAAGGACTTGGTCTTTGGCCCACCCTCCTCTGAGAGTCCCTTGGCTCTGTTAAAATACTATTTTCAAACGAGTTAGATATTTCCTGCTCTAGCCTATTCTATTTTATCTGACCTTTGTCATCCACAATCACATTATTGTCAGCTGGAGTGCTTGCAGTGATCACTGCAAGCCGAGGCTTAGCAGCTGTGCAGTAGAGCTGCAAGACTTTTCTCCTGCAATTTCTTTCCCATTAATTTCCAGCTATTTCATTTTCTCCAGCCCTGGAGCTGTTTATCCTTGCTGTGAGCTCCTCAGCCGGCTGATTCACCTCGTGGGTTGTGCCAGCTCGTGTGAGGGAGCCCAGCACTCGCCAGCTGGCAGCCCCTCCAGAAGCAGATGAGCTGGCCTGGAGAAGGACTGAGGTCAGTCTGGCTGGAAGAGCTGCTCAGTTACCATCTCTCCGGGGTTTTCTCCTGTTGTAAGGCTGTGTGAGAACTTGGAGAGCATTTAAAGAACCTCTACCAGAAACCCAAGACAGGAAGGATAGTTTGATGGTGAAAGTGCTAGGCTTGGGGTTGGGAGAGCTAAAATCGGTCCCTTCCGGTGGCTTTTAGTCCGTCTGTGCTTCATTTCTTCTTCTTCTTCTCCAGGGGTAACACTACTACTAAGAATTAAATCTGGTGCTTGGCATAGGGGCTGTGTAAGTCCCTGAAAACTCCTACCACTGGGCAAAGCCACAGTCTGTTTCATGTTGGAAAGTCTGTCACGTGCAGGTTGACTCCAGTTGCAAGGTTCCTGCTGACCCAGAGAAGGGACTTTTTGCCTCTGCACTCTTTTGGGTCCTTCCCCTTGCCCTGTGATCCTGCTGCACTTCAGCTATGTGGTGGTGGGGTTGAAGCTGGTGCCAAGCACAACTTCTACATAGATTTTATTATTATTATTTCTTTTTTGAGACACAAAATCTTGCCTGGAGGAAGGAGCAGTAGGACAGGGAGAACCCCTTTACCCAACGTGTTTTCCTCCTGCCAAGGCATGAGAGTGTGAATCCCTGAAGAGTTGAGTGAGGATGTGATGACCCCATGAAGGAGATGTCTCACCCTCTCTTGCAGAGGAGTTACCCTTGCAGAGCTCTGTTAACTCCCATGAGCTCTTCTCTGCATCAGGCTCCTTCTGTCTGTACAACCCACCTTCCACACCTCTTCCTTTTTCACTCACCCTGTTCCTCAGCTAGGTAGCACCCACCCCAATCTCCTTTGCAAAATGTGGCCTCTTCTGCACTTGGAGCAAAGCCATCCTGTGGAAGAGATCACCTCTAAGAACTTGGCTTTCCTGTGACAGTTCAATGGCAAGAGGGCCAGAGGCTGTGTGAGGACTTGGAGCGAGGCAGCTTGTTTTTCTCATCCAGCATATGTCTGTGTGGGAAGAAGGGCACTGATCCACAAACAGGCTGCTTGCGGTTTTGCCTACTCCGGGATGGGTTCGCCGGCTGTGCCGGGAACTTCTGGCCCAAACCATGTCTCCAAAAAGGCTGACTCGGATGCTGAGGCAGTATCTGCCGTTGTTTCATTCCCAGTACATGTGGGAGAAGGGCCAACCCATCCTCTGATCCTGCTGGGGACTCTTACCCTTCTCCAAATATGCAGACTGGCACAACACCCCAAAGTCTAGCATCCCCAGTCCTTCACGACATTCCAAGGCTGGGTGGTGGACAGACCAAGCCTGAGGCCTCCAGGCTGCCAGAGGGGTAGAGCTGGGAGGGGTCCCCTGGCGTGCTCCTGTCCCCACTGGGGTCAAAGCATTGGTGCTGCGAACAGAAGTGCACAAGACATAAGGTGCACTTGGGATTGGGCTGGCAGGGTCACTCCCAGGGGCTTCACTGCCTGGGTCGATGCCAGCTGTACTTGGTCACAGAAAACACCCACCAGAGTAGAGAGAAGTTCGCTGACTCAGCAAGTGGAGCACCTGCCAAACCGATGTAGTAACTGAGAGCCACGTCTGTGCACCCACAGTCAACCCATCCAGGTTTTCTTCTTCCTGCAATGACCATTTAACTTTTAGACAGAGGCTCAGTGTAGTTTCACTCCGTCTCTTTCCAGGGAAGCCCTTCTTGTTGAGAACCGGGCTAATGTACTGTGCACCTGGAAGCCGTAAAATCCCTTCTACTGTAGGAAAACCGTATTTTATCTGCTTCATTTTCTTTCAGTTAGTCTTTCCTTCTGTTCTTCATACCTGAGCCCCTCAATCCTGTCTTTTGAGTTATCCCTCCAGACAACTCGTATTGCTGCTAATGCTAAAAGCCACATTACAAAGACCTCCCTCTTTCCCCCAAACCTATTGTGTTTACTGGTTTTCCTCTAGCTCTTGCCATGCTGGGTATACGGCCAGGTGGACAGGACATTCCACTGCCAATAACACACAACAAGCCATTTGTGGCTGCTCCTTCATCGGAAGTGTTCAAGGTCAGGTCGGACGAAGCTTGGAGCAACCCCCAATCTAGGTTGGTGTGTTGGACTGGGGGATCCTTATGTGTCCTCTCCAGCCTGAAAGGTTCTGTTGCTCTGTGGTTGTTCTCTAGGGATCCATCACTCTTCTTTGAGAAGATTCCCGTTGGATTCCCCTAAGCTTTGTGTTCCTCTGTGAAAGGTAACAGACAGTTGGGTTTGGGTTTTGATTTAAGACTCCGTTGCGTTTATTACTGTTCAAGGGCTTTCTTCCTCCTCTGCAGGGGAATATTTTTGTCTTCTACTGGAGCCTGTAGGAAATGTTACCCTGGGCCACCTTATCCCTGATGTGCCCAAGCCTTTAGAATACTTGCAGAAGACAAGTTTTAGCTCAGGCTTTTCAAATGGTGACCACAAGCCTGGTGATAGATTGCCTGGGAAGCTGGGGATACTCCATCATCAGAGATAGCTTGGGAGACGATCCTGCTCGTGGCCAAGGCAATGCAGTAGCCAAACTCTCAAGGTCTATTCCAGCCCGACTGTGTAGGATTTTATTGTTCAGCCTCTCTGGAGAGCTCTTGGGGCATGCTGGAGGGCCTGTGGATGCGGAAAGGTTTTCTCTTTTAGAAGCAGGTCGCTCCAGCAAGATGCTTTACGGTGTATTTCTTAATACGCATTTTTAAATGAGAGTTGAGGCGCAGGTCACGCTCCCAGGGTACGGATTTATAAAATCTGAAATCCTTAACGAGATGAATTCTTATTTCTGAGCTTAGGTGACAGGCAGGTACTGCAGCAGAACCATCCTGGCACTGCAGAAACACTGTGAACTGGCAGAAACCTTTTATAGCTTCCTCATATTTGTGGAATTCACTCCCTGTGACTGGAAAATTTTCTGTTTGCATGATTTCTTCACCTCGTGTTCCGCGCAGCTGAAGTGATGTTCTGCACACTGCTCGTGGTCACCGTGTGTGTTGGCCCCGCAGATGCAACCAACAGGGCGATAGGCAGGGCTGTTTCTCAGCACAGATGGCTTCACCTAAGAGGACAGACCACAGGCAGTCTGGTGGAAGGGTGGGGTGTGCAGATGCCTGTGCTCACTCTGGGCAGCTGTTCCTGCCCCGTGCATGCTGATGCTTCAGTTTCTTTGCTGGATGGCGGTCCAAGCTTCCCAGCATTGAGCAACAGCAGAACTCATCTTATCTAGGTTGCCGGCTGCGGTTAGAGATAATTTTCCTCAAGCGTTCACACACACTCTGCCGTACAGCTGGGATGTTTGGAGAAGGTAAAAAGAAGAGCTCACAAACATGACTGAGTCGACAGTTGTTTTCTGAATGTTAATGAATGTCTGTGGGGCGATGCTCCTGCTTTGTGCTCCTCAGCTCTTGCTCTGCTGAAGGAGGTCTTCTTTCCCTGATTGCCCTGATGGTCACCACCAAGGGCACCAAACTCTCCTGGTGGTTTAGAGAAAAATTGATCACTGTAGGAATTTGGTACCTCAATACTGTTGATGACCGGCCTGAACGGAGTCACTGGTTTCAGTTTAGCAAAGGCAGCACCAGGCTCCTGCTGCTGATGCTAGAACATTGCATCAGCAGTCCCTGGAGCAGCACTAGCGCTCTTGGTGTGAGTGAAATATCTCAGAAATGTATGCGGTCAGCTGAAGGCTCTGGAAAGAAAAAGACATCAACTTAATGTGGAAAACGTCGTTCCCGAGTTTGATCTTGGGACTGCAAGCTTTCACAACACACAGCATTTCAGAGCTTTCCTTGACAAGTTGGAAGCTGCAGAGTTTGGTGAGCAAAACCTGAAATCCTCATGCATGCACTTGGCTCTTACAGCTACACACTTTAGATCAGCCTCTGCTATCATGGGTCTGACCATCGAACCAGCAGCATGTAGGCGTTGAGGTGTCCCTCAGCCTGTGCATCTCCAGACCTGACTATCTGTAGACCGATATCAGCTCAGACCAGACAACAGGGCTATGCCAGCCTTTAAACTAGCCACCAACACAAACGCTGCAGATGCTGCGGGCTGGCTGAAGGTGGAGTAAAACCAACCCCTCCAGTTACACCTCAGTGATTTAATCACCTCGCTGCCAAATGCCGTCTGGTACCACACAGATGCAGTCATTGCTGCTGGGCACCATTTCACAGTAAAATATCATCTACCTGGGTTAGAAAACGTTCTGCTCTCAGGCTTCTGCAGCCCCTTGACGGGCACCCGCGTGGGCAAGGTGGCTCTTTGAGAGTGCCACAAGTGCCTCTGCTGTGCTCGAACAAACCCGTGTCTGTTCTGGAGTATGAAGTCATTTCTTTCTTGTTTATGAGATTAGGAAGTGTTGGGAGCAGCTTTCTAGATAAAGCTCTGGCTGAAACGAGCCCTTATACACCAGAGGATCTGATTTAAAGGGGGGGAAAAAAGGAACCATACAAATAGCCAACGCACAAAACCGAAAACAAGAGCTGACTAAGGCAGTTTTCACTGTGCGCAGCCCGGGAAACACAGATGTGTTTCAATGAGTGCGATTTGAGAGGGGATGAACTCATCTGGAAGCCTTGTTTGCTCTTTTCTGCTCCTCCACCCACTGGCCACCCCCAGGAAAACAGTGGCTGCTGCTGCTTCAGCCCTGCAAGCACTCCCTCACAAACACTCTCTCTCCTTGCATTTCTCCATGCAAGGACTCAAGCCTTTTGGTTTCTGCGAGTGCTTCCAAGGACCACGGGAAGGGGATGCTGAGGTGTCACAGTACCAGCCTGTGCAAGATGCCCTGAGCACCTAAAGCTGATCCTTGCTGTGGATGTCATGTGTTTGATGCTGGCTAGAGAAAGGGGTAGATGCAGGTCCACTAGCAAGTCTTCTCCCCACTTTCTCCTGCAGCCATAGCTGAGCAGCACATTGACACAGAAGTAGGGGTGGTGGTAAAGGGCACTGGAATCAGCTCCAGGGGCCAAAAGATGCAGTCTGCATAAATATATTGGAAATCTCTCCTTCTCCAACAGATACAGTTAAGGTGGACCTGTATTCTGAGGTGTTTTGGTGTTGAGGGAGGAGTAGGACATCAGTGGAACTACAGGCAGCATGATGGCTTGTGCATCATTTCCTTAGGAAGCCAGGCTAAAAATAAAAGCAGAGTAAACATGAAGTAAGAAGAGTGACACACTGGGGAAGTACAGACAAAATAGGAGAAGTACCTAAAATAAAAGCAATCTGGAAATAACAAAGGCAGGAGGGATGAGATTCAGCACAGAACGTCCATTTTCCTCACGCAGATGGAAACCTGGTGCTGCATTAGGAAGGTCCCCACGGCTGCAGTCAGACATGAGGCACAAGCACCGTGAACCCATAAGATCCTGGATAATCTTGGGCTCTGCATGGGGATGGAATGCCAAATACTTTCCTCCCCTCACATACAAATCATCTGTGAAATCAGGAGCCGCTCCATAAAGATTCCCCCACTGCCAATGTGGGGTTGCTGGGGTCACACTGTGGGACAACGTCAGGAGCAGTCTGGCCTCATGAGTGAAAGCACTTCAGACACCCTCACGTTAAACAGAATACGTTCTTATTTCTGTTTCCTGATAGCGGGAATAGGGGGGGACTCATCCCACTTGCTGAACCTGGAGAGTGGTCTGTTCACCACCCTCACGTTACCTTCCCACAGGGTCAACAGCCCTCTTGGTGCAACCAGACTTGTGAGGACCAAGTAGGTCAGAAAAAGGGGAAAAACATCTAAATGCTCCTATGGATTTGCTTGTGGCAATGGATTTCATTATTACATTATCTCTCCACCCTCCTCCTCCACCAACCAGGTAGTCACATCTCAGATCTGGGCCACGCTGACAAACACAGCGAAGAAGAGCGTTTGTTGGGAGCTAAGAAAGCTTTGCAAGTATCGCCGATTAGCCAGGTCTCCCAGCTTGCAACAGAGGGCGAGTTCAACTTGAGGTGATGGGGAGACATCCAAAAAACCAAAAGAAGATTTGGCACTACAGTACGCTTTTCGTTGGTTTGTTCTGGCTCGAAACGCCTTGTCTGTGCTTGCTTTGACAGGACTCACCAGGTATGGTCTTTGCAGTGCACGAAGGGCTTTGACGTTGCCGGTTTGAAAGGGCCAGTGGTGCAGACGTGCCCACTGGTGATGAGGGCTCAACACTAGCTTTCAAGGGAGGGTCTGTGCCGGCACGCGGCACTCCTCCTGCCTGGGCAGCACCGCCTGCACTTTCAGCTGGCTTCACGCCCTTGTGGAGCACAGGTAACACCATCAGACCAGTGCTTTTACAAATCAAGCCCTAAAACCGCCTGTGGCCAGGTGCAGGTCAGGCACTGGGCACCTCGCCCCGCTGTGGTGCCCGGGCCAGGCTCCCCACAGAGGCATCAGGGCATTGACCCTCATTCCACCAAAGAGCTTACATCTAAGGAGCTTACACTGTCGTGCGATGCTGCACCAGGAGCAGGGGTTTAGGTTGAAAAGCAGAGACTCTACAGGGCCTGGAGACTTCCTGAGCTTTGCTGGGGGCATTTTGTTGCCACTTTCCTTCAGTGGCTGTTCTTTCCCCATCCTACCTCTTGTACCCTGAATTTGAACAACTCACTGCATGTCTCTGGCTTCTTGTCCCTTTGCCCCCGCTGAGGACAGGGTTGGGGAGAAAGCGTTTCTTTGCCGATGAGGTATTTGCTGTCACAGGCAGCCGCTCACACCACAGATCCATCCTGACGCATATTCTACCGTAGGAAGCTGCTGTGACCGAACTGGGAAAGGGCTGATTCCCAGCTGATCTACTCTTTCAGAAGTAATGAAGAGAAGGCACCATTTTTCACTGATGGAGCAAGTCAGGCAAACCAAAAAGACCCAGTGTCTGAAAACAAAAACGTTCTTATAAAAGGCGTAACGGTTTCTACTTGGAAATGACGACTTGTTGTATTAGGTTTGTTCAGTTTGGTTGACAAATTGCCCTTGGTTTGCTCTATAACCTGAGCCCTTCATTGTGGTCCAGTGATAGGAAACACTTGTTGCCTCCTAGGCAATGTAGCCCAAGGGAGTCAGCTGAGAAGAGCAAGAGCTTGAGGCATCCCATTCCGTTTCCATCCACAAATTTCAATCATCAAACACTTTTTTATTGCTCTCCCTGTTTTTCACTCCTTCCTAAGGTTTCCAGTGATCTAAATAATTTAGTGGAGATGAGCCTTGGACAAGTTACTCTTCAGTTGTTCAGAAGTCCAAACACAATTAGATATTGGTCTTATTTTCTTGCACTGTCAATAGGTGCCAGAGGCTCTGCAGGTTCTGACCAAAGGTTTAATTGAGTCATCTCCACTCATGTTTTGGTGCTTCACAGCAAAATCCATCTTTATCAACAGTAAACAGTAGTCTTAACAGCAGTCTCAATGGAGGTTGGCTGTCTCTTCTTCGCCAGTGTTTTGAATCTGGCTTGCTTGTCCTCTTCTGATTTTCTGCCTCAGTCTGTCAGTATCAGTGGCCATTAGAGGCAGGGCGGTAGGAGGGCTGGATCTCCCTCCTTGACCTGGCCACACCATTGCCACACCCTTGTTCTCTACTCCGCAGAGTCCCATGGAGAGCTTGATCCCAGCAAATAATACCACGATCTTGTTGTGAACATCGCCACAGCTGTGTTCTCAGCCACAAACAGCAGCTGATGACAGTTTCCAGTGGCATCATTCATTCTCCCACAGATCAACAGCTTCCCAGACTTGTGTGTGATAAGTGAATGATACGAGGAAAATTGCTCAACACGTGCTACTACCTTCCCAAATGTTTTACAGGCAGGGTGCACTGTCCAGAGGGAGTAGGAGGGAAGGGTGTAGTGTACCTGGGGAAGCAGCCCTTGAGTTGCTCTCTTGGTCCCCTCTGAACATCTTAATTGTCTGGGGCTCCAGGGAAGATGCAGTGCTGGCAATAGGAGCTGGTTGGTCCGAGCTCCTAACCCCTCAAGATGTTCATTTGCATCCCCTCCAATTCAGCGCCCACTTTCTCTCTGCTGAGACGTACGTGCGTGTAGAAAGTGATGCTCACACATGGACGAGGGGTTCGTAAAAGTGATTTCTTGTGAGAAATATCAGCTACTTGCCCTATTGTGA
Organism: Phoeniculus purpureus; assembly: GCA_028565055.1. NCBI lineage: Eukaryota > Metazoa > Chordata > Aves > Bucerotiformes > Phoeniculidae > Phoeniculus > Phoeniculus purpureus. The sequence continues at coordinate 110,911,643 of JAOXOE010000001.1, forward strand.
AGAACAGAGCCTCAAAAAGGGAGACATGGGAGCAATCATTCTCCTTCTCAAATATTTGAGATGATCAAACTGTCCTTTTCTTCTACCATGAAGAAGATTCTATCTCTAAGCTTAGGAAGAGGAGGCTGAGGAGAAGAGCATCTGTGCGACTACTGGATGCACCCATGCGTTGGGGCAGGAGGGAGATGAGAAGGGGAGTGGAAGAAGGACAAGTTGAGCTCATGCCAGTGTGCCAGCATGCTCTGGTTTAGGGCTTTGCCTGGTGAAAGGGATGATCACCTGCGAGGGACTGGGACCCTTGGGGACATCTCTGCTTCCCAAAGCAGGGTGGGCACTAGGCTGGGTGATTAACGACCCTCAGTGGCAAAGTGATGAAGGAGTCACAGGACATGAACACACTTGGGAGAGATTTGGGTGACCCAGATCTCTCCTTAGGGCCCAGGATTTTCATGAGACACCCTGTCCGTAACGACAAACAAAATCCATTTGGGAGAAAATGTCAAAAAGGCAACTGGCTTTCTCCAGTGTGGCCACTGCTGCTCAGCTGAGCGGAGCCTCCACTTATTCTGTGCTTCCCCATGTGTCTCTGTCCTCCTCTGGGTCTTGGCACGTGCACTGACCCTGAGAGGATGGGCACGTGCTGCTCTTCCCTCCAACGCTCAACACAAGAGGACCCATGGCTGTGACAAAACACTCTGGAAAAAACAACTGCACCTGATGCAGTGCGGAGGTACCAAGAATGTCATTCCTTTGACTGTCATGCTGCCCACGCCACTAAGAATGCAGGAGATTATTTTATGAATTTATCCTCTCCTCCTTCTTAAAACGCCCTTCAACACATCATGTTCCTCTCTGAAACAAACGCTCAGCAGCAGCGGGATTTTTTTTACTGAAGCAGCAGAACTCCACACAAGGTCAGAACAATATCTGTGTTATTTACTCCGGCATGAATTATGAGCTGCCTGCTGCATACAGCGATTTCTCTTTCCCACTGATGCAAATCAAAAGCCTGTATTGTCGTCTTGCTGGTTTTGTGCTTCACTCACTCATGGCACTGGGATTCATTTATTCTTCCCTGCGCGTGTGCACATTTCAGTGGGGCCACGACAGACCCCGTTGAAAGATCTGACGGCGTTTGTGGCCGAAGGCTCTGAGCTGTGCAGCCCTTCTCCTGTGCTGTGTATTTCAGTGGAAAACAAACTGCTCCAACACCCCCGTGAAATGGAGTCTGGGAGGTTTGTTAGTCCATGGGCTTTTAAAACATCTAATTCCTGGCCATGGACTGAAAACTGGACCTCAGCAGGCACTGAGAATGATAGTGGCAGTGACAGACCTTGAAGAAAAGCCCCATCTGAGACAGGGGAAATGGTGTGCCCAAGCCCGTATGCTGGTGGTCACTTTGCCGTGGCTGGTGCAGGTGCCATCATACAAGACCTATTTTCTTTGCTTTGTATCTCTGTCTCCACCCAGGAGCTCCAGGGCAACCTAAGGGAGGAGCAGGGAGGTAGTGGGACCTTGGGGAGCAGATAGCAGCCATGTAGTGACAGGGTGGAAAGAACAGCTCTGAGCTCAGCAGCTTCTGCCCAGACACACACAACTGGGAAAACAACTCCTGGGACATCTACCTCTGCTGACAGAGTGATGCAGCACATGGACCACTGCTGCTTCAGCCAGCAAAGGGAGACATTTCTCAGAGCTTGCCATTGACGTGGCTGCCTAATTCCCACTGGAAATAAACTGATCCTTCAGACACCAGGAAGTCTGAGGCAGTTTCTTGAGGGAGCCTTTCAGTTTGGGGGATTAATTCCCTAATTATGTGCCATTATGTTGCATTATGTCAGGGAATCTCTGGCCTTGTACTCAAAGTGAAGGCAGACTCATGCTCAGCAGAGTAAGTTTATGTAAATCTATGCTTTGGTTCCGTGTGCTCCAGCTTGCCTCAGACCCCCTGTATCTTAAGTTGACTAGAGGATCATTTTATACCCAGCATGACTCAGTACTGCTGGTCTGCCTCAGAAACCTCATCAGAGCCATCCAGAGCACTTGGAACGTTACGGAGCAGAAGAATCAGTGGACTTACATCATCAAAGCACTAAGGACCACCATCTGTAGGTGTTTACCAGTCTAACCTACCCCACAGAGAGTCCTTTTAATTTACCATCCACTTTCCCCCAAGCACAGACCTTCTGAGTCTCCCCCCTCCAGCCTCTGCCTTGACAGTGCAAACCACACAAGCAATGCTGCCTTCTGCCCACTATTCATTTCAAATAGTCTAGAAGATGACCTAAGCATCTACCCACACGTTCATCAGAACACAAGGAATATTTCCCACCGGTCGCATCAATCAGTTTCCAGCTGTCTGGTAACAGTACAGTTACCAAGACTTTTGGAAACTGTTAGAGAGACAAATCCCACCAGGACTGGAAGTCTTGTGTGACATTTTCTCTTTCTTCTTACAGGTGGAAGAACAAGCGCTAGCCACGATGTCGGCGTCTGGGTGCCCCCGGCAGCGAAGGCCAGCAGGGGCTTCTTAATGACACAGGGGTTGACTCCACCGAAGGCGATGCGACTTCAGCCTTTCTGTTGCTGAACGTCCACAAACATCTCCGTTCATAAACGGATCTGTGGGTCGAGGGAAAACAAATAAGGCTTGTTTGAGCTACGCGTGGAAGTAAATACAAACAAAGCCAACAGAAATCTGCAATTTCTAAAGGGCAAATTAATTTCAAAGGGAACTAATGTAATTAGCTCAGGCTCGAGCATCGGTGAAGCCTGACACTTCTTTGCATGAGCAGCACGCGAGGCAGCTCGCTGGAGCACACGGAAACCTGCTGTTACAGATAGAAAGGACAAAGGGGAGATTGCAAAGGAGAAAAGTCGATGCAGACCTTGCAGATGTTGTTAAAACAAACAGGCAGGTTCATCAAAAGAAAAGGCAGTTGAAAGAGGTAGACCTGAGTGCAACGACTATAAAGCTGTGTGATGAAACGCTTCGCTGTAGCTTAGAAAGCGACGGTGTGAAATGTAGAAGGGGGATTGGAGCAGGTGACCTTTTGAGGTCCCTTCCCACCCCTGATGTTCTGTGATTCTGAGAAAAAAAGTAACCCAGGGAGGCGAGACTAGAAGTTATGGGGGGAAAAGCTTAAAAAACCTAATATGCACTCAAAATCTGTGGCGCATCCTCTATACCTACAAGCAGGGAGAAGCAGCATCTGAGACTGCAGGGGCAGAGCAAAGGAGCCTTGTAAGTTAGTCAAGCTGGGAGTAAAAGCAAACGCAGGACCTACACTGAAGAGGGAAAAGCAAAGCACTACAGGCAACTGCAGTCTGCTGGCATGTTAAGCAGAGGAATAAACTGCATGGAAAGAATCATTTTGGAAGGGGGACACAGATGCAAAACGGATTAAAAAACTCATTAAAAAATTTAGAACTGCTGCTAGATGAACTCGACACCTTTGTCTGATGCAACTGCTTTGTAACAGGGATATGCAGCCGGTCTGCTACTTGGTGTGGTGCCACAAGAACATGAACTGCTTGAGTTGGGAAAGAAGGAGATTAGGCAAAGAATAGTCAAGGAGAGGGCAGAGGGAAGTTCTATAAGAGCTGCAGAGACGGGGTTCCCCACAGAGGAACCCTTTGAACTCCTCTTCCTGAATAATCTCCAAAAAGTGAAGGCAAGTGTTGATGAAATACCCCAATGTCACAATGCTGGAAGGGAGTGTTGGTCAATTATGAGGACATGACCATCACTCAGGAAGACTGAGATTGCCATGAGACCAGAAGCAAGCAAAGCAAAAAACCACCCAGAAAAAGGAAGGATCTCTGCAGTCTCTCTGGATCAGCTGAAACCCATTCACTAGAAGAACGACATGGATGCACTAATCAGCTAGAACAGGTCATAACCATAACAAGGGTATGAATAAGAGAAATAAGAATAGGCTGCTACTGATAGGGCACTTCCAGCAGAAAGGGAGAGGTATTGACACAACCTGGTAAACAGGGTAGACTTACGGCAAGTCGTGCTCAAGGAAACGAAATCGAATCTGCGGAGGTGTAGAGGAAGGCTACTGGGAAGCATAAGAGAATGGAGACCCTTGTTTATGGCATGAGATCAAAAAGGTAACCTCAGTCAGCCCAGCTAGGAAATAGCTCTTTGGAGATGGGTGCAAAAAGGTCTACTGAGTTCTACTGAATTTAAAGGAGAACGTTGGCATAAGAACAAATGGGAATAAACTAACCACAGTGCTGGGAATGAGGTTTCTCCTCAGAGGCATGAAGTTTTGGAACAGGTTTCCAGGAGGAGGGCTGTGTTCAAAAACACAACTGATCTCAAGATGGAGATAGTCACAGAATCATAGAATCATTAAGGATTGGAAAGGACCTCAAAAGATCATCTAGTCCAATCCCCCTGCCAGAGCAGGACCACCTAGACCAGGACAGTCCAGACTCTGAAAGGGGTGCCATGATGTGGTTGCTCCAGATAGCAGGGGCAAGGCAGGAGTTAGATTTGGTGAGCCAAAAGCCCGGTGCTGCTACTGCAGAACTTGCTGGCAATGCAACAGTTAACAGTAACAGCAGCTCTCTTTCATCAAAGCATACTTGTGCCCCATAGCGATGGGGTGCGCAGGTGAAGAGCTTTACTGACTACGTGTGTCAGCGCAGTAAATGTGCTCCTTGGCGTTTGCCTGTCACCCCTGATCCTGAGCAGCAGGGTGACCTAACTTGAGGTTTCTTGCAAAAACTGAACCCAGTAGCTGCCAAAAAGTGTTGCAAAAAGCATTGTCAAGAGCTGGCCGAGGGGTTCTTACCCCAGACTCGGGTCTCCAGGGGTATTGTTGTAAAGCTTAGACAAAGGGAGGATAATTAGCCATAAGAAAGGAACTCGAGCTACTGATGGAGACTTGGCCTGGGTAGGTGAGTGACAACACAGGCACTTGCCAGTGGAAGAGTTAAAGCTGCAGGCTGGGGGGCCTCGCTCACAGGAGCAGTGGGGCAGCTTTGGAAGTAGAGGCGCCTGTTACAGCTCTCCTCTTCACACGCCCTCCCGAAAGAACTACCTCTGAGAAAAGTTCAGACAAGAGACTGCTCTGCTAGTTCAGCTCGGCTCACCTTGGGACTAAAATTTACAGCACTGACCAAGGCTTGATTCTGGTTAAAGGCATCTAAGTGAAACTCACGTCAGTGCCTACAAGTTGTTCAATGAGCAGCTCTCCAGACCCTACTGAGTTCACCAGTGCAGTCACCTCTTGGCATGGGAATCTGTTTGCTGCCTGCATACTGGTGGCAAGTACCTGCTGAGATACCGGAGAAAAGCTGAGGCAATGTGGTACAAGAACACACGGACAAGCAGAGGCCAAATGGAAGAGCGTTGCTTTCTAGAGTGGCTTGTAGTGGTCAGGCGGTCTATGCTCCTCAGCTGTTTGTGTGTGGGGCACGGACTGGAGCCCTCATCTCCACCAGCTACAAGTAGGAAGGTCAGAGAACCCAACTTACAGTTTGACACCTGCCGATAGCAAGGCTCTAACTGACTCCACCTACGTTGCGTTGTCCAACGGCCTGAATTTGACACCTACCCAAAATATCGCTGTGCGGAGCAGAGGAAGATGGGTCCTTGCTCACGGGCTTCGGGGAGAGGAATAAAGCCTGTAAAAAGTGCAAAAAGCCAGCAGATGACTCTGGTTGTACCCAGAGGTGAACTGACCCCACGGGTCGAAGAGCTGCGTCAAAGTCATGACACTACCATACTTTGCAGTTCCAGCTCTTGCAGTCTGACCATGATTATCCTTGAATTCCAGTTTCACAAGTCCCAGCTCCCTGTTTCTTGGGAATCAGCTCCCGAGAGCGTCTGCTTCTGTCTTTAACAGCTACAGGGGAAAAGCCTGAAAGTGTGACTGGAGCAGATGCCAAAGATTTGGAAACAAAAAGTAAATAAAATGGAAGCCAAATTTAAATGCTTGTTTTTATGGAAAACCTAAACCACTCTCTGTTTTAAAGCTAATCTCATGACTTTGGAGGCCTGGCTCATTATTCCTGAAAGCTTGATACTGGCAAGCCTGCTAACTCAGACACTCTTTCAAGAGGATTTGTGGAAACAGGCTGAAAGAGCTGCAGTGTTCTGGAATAATGGGTCCCCGAGGAAAGCCCAAGGAATGCTTAAACTCTGTGGAAAAGCTGGTAAATGGATAATGCTTGATCTCCTTCTTTCCAGATTAAAACAACAGAGGAAGGACAACAAATACTCTCAGGAAGATGTGCCTGGACACGTGAGACTCAGAGTGCAAGCAAACAGGTGAGCTGTCTTTGGAGCAGCCCAGTGTACCGACACCACACAAGCAGAGGGGCAGCTCTGGTGGCTGTTGGTGTCCCAAGGGCGTGGGCATTGGAGGTGCGTGGTGCCGGGATGCGGACAGGAAGCCTTTGGCAATGGCTGCCCCCACATTGTTTAACCCTTAAGTTTGGGGTTTACTGGTTCAGAGGTGGGGCAGACACCACCAGACATGTAGAAAGTTGAGTTCTCATTAGTCTCCACTTTCCCTTTCCGGTGCTAGGCAGCTCTGTGAAGACCATATCACGTCAGAAAGGCTTTCTGTCTCAGGTGAGTTAACACAAACTCCACAGAGGTTGTGCAAACATCTCTTTTCTAGCACAGAATGTAGTACTAGGACCTGATATGTATTGAGGGGTGAGACCTGTTGGGTCATGTGGAGCAACATCCCCTGGCCAAGAAACGGTTTCTTCTTACGTCTCCTTTTAATCCTGATGTCCCTTGCAGTAGCTTGTACCTGCCAATGACTTTCTTCTCTGATAGCCCACATGCCAGATGCTGCTTGTGTACTCCAACCAACGGCAGAGCATATGGAGCTGCAGAACAAGAGACTAGTCCCAGACCTGCACTGCAAAAGCACGAGACAGCCCCTCTGAGCGAGACAGTGTGGAGGGAGACAACAGCATCCGTCTCACGCTGAATGCATGAGATTGCATGAGTGGTGGCAAGGTGGATGTTTGCTTCAGACCTGGATCTGACTGCTGCCACTACAGGTGGGGAGAGGCTCGGGAGCCCATCTCCAACCCACACAGGCACTCTGTGTTGCTTACCTGTGGGTCAGATGGGGAAAAGAGCTCCGATTTGTTGCTTGGAGCAGTCAAGCCATGGCACATTGCCTTCTCAACGTGTCTGCACAGAGGATGAACCTGACACTTCGGAGGCTGTAGCTTAGCATTAAATGGAAAACAGAGGTAGGGGAGGGGATTTTTTCCACCTCTGGTTTTGGGTGGGGGGGGATGTACAATTTTGCTCAAAAGCAGTTTTGTGCTGTCAAATGGGGTTTATTTTTATGAGATTTATATTTAATTCCATCCAGATGTTTATTTATAAAATAATTTAGGACTTCTATCCAAACAGACATCAAAGAAACCTTCTGGGAGTAGCACTGTCAGTAGCAAAGGTTTTAAATGATCCACGAGGCGAGTGAATGGGTTTGAGGAGTGTCAGAGCGCCCTGGGGGAGAGCATGTATGGATCCAATTAGGAACCCGTTGTTCTGAGGTCACTCAGACATGGCAGGAAAGACGCCTCCTTCGGGAGCAGAATGCCAACGGTTGTGCACAGTGTGACGCAGGGTGTTGCAGAGCACACGCACACTTTCCCAAAGACAGTACTAGGACAGCTTTGATCTCAGAGTGCCACGTAGGTTGCTCACCGTATTAATAGCCTTGGGTGATTCCAAACTCTTGGAGAAGGTGTGTGTCCTGGACAGGACACAGAGGCGGCAGCTGCTGCTCCACAAGGGTGAAGTATCTGACCTTTTCTGGACCTGGGCAGTGTGCTGCTGTCAGGGACCCCATGCCAAGGCAGAGCAAGGGCAGGCTCCTGCTGAGGGGAGCTGGAACATGACCAATATTCCCAAGTCTTTCCCCTCATGTAATTAATGCCCTTTCATGCAGCCTGTAAAATCCACCTCTTCTTGTAGGAGTTGACATCTGCTGCTGTGCCCCAGCCTGAAGACAGACAAATGCTATTACTTCTGCACAAGTGTTACGGAAACATTAGTGCCACCTTAGTGTCTGTCAGGGGCTAGGGCTGGGCTGGCCTCTAGACTAATGACAGACAGGCTTTACCGAGCTCACTCCCTTCTCAAAAGCAAGAGAAAGGGAATAAGGGGGAGAGCCTTACGGAGTGGAAAAGCAAACTAAGAGTGCTTTAATGAAAATAATAACAATAAACTGAAATGTATAAAATACATACAAACACAGTAGCAAACCCAAACCCCTGGTGGTGATCACAGCTCCATCACCAGTGATGCTGTGAGCAGACTCTGGGGAAGTCCCAGACTCAATTCAGCAGCACACAGGAACCAGACACAGCAGCTGGATTCTGGAACTGGATTTGGGAATGAATGGATCTGGATCAAAGGCAGAACAGGCAGAGGGTCCTCAGACATCAGCCACTGACGAAGAGAGGATGACCCTTGTGGTCCCTCAGTTTTATACCCAATAGGATGTCTATGAGGTGGAATACCCTCTTGGTCACTTGTCCCATCTGCTGCTGCCTGCAGGTGCAGCCTCTCACTTGCCCCAGTGTGGCACACATGATTGATCAGTGACCTTGGTCTTCACAGTATAAGCAAGTATAAGCAAGAGCCTTCCTGTAACCCAGCCTCCGGTACTAACTGTAAACTTCAAGCTTTATCACCTGTAGAAGCAGCAACTGCCTGCAAAAACCTGCCATTAAGTTCAGAAATTAAGTTCAGAGAAGACACTGAGCTCGTAGGTAGCATCGCTGAACAGGATTAGTCCTAACTCGAACCAGGAGAGCATCTACTCAATTCGCCTCCACTCAGAAACGTGCAGCGCGTCGCTTGCTGCGTCGTGGCTCTTCTTTTTTAACGCTTAAACCTTGTTTGGTCTGTTTCCATCAAGCAGGGGAACACAGATGCTCAGTAAGTTCTGGTCAGCCAATGCAAACTCGAAGTTGCACAAGGTGTCTACTCCAGTTTGACAACGTACAGTTAAAATGATCCTTGCTGACATCCTTTGCTGACATCGGACTGCAGAGTGTGAAGGTGCACTCAGATGTTTGAGTGGTCCAGATTTGTACGTCTGCAACTAAGGCTTCAATTTTTGCTGCAAAATCACAGCTCAGCATGAAAGGTCTCTGTCCCCCCATCACTGAGCCCCATGGTAGGGAGTAGGCAGGTTCCAGGAATGGGCCAGATCCATCACAGATGGGATCCCCTCTTGTGAGGGAGGGATGGAGTAAGAGGAGGCATCTCTCAAAAGAGAAACAAGAGGTTCGATTTAAACATAAGGAAAAACTTCATCACAGTGAGGATAACAGAGCCCTGGAACAGGCTGCCCAGAGAAGTTGTGGAATCTCCTTCTCTGGAAACATTCAGAACCATCCTGGGCATGTTCCTGTGCAATCTCCTCTAGGGTACTCTGCTCTAGAAGATGCTTTCCAGAGGCTCCTCCCAACCCACACCAGTCTATGGTTCTATAAAATAGGGGGCACCTCAAGCTGGAGAAAAACCCCGTGGCACTGTGTTTGCCCACTTCAGGGCGGTGTCACCCAGCATGGGGAGGAGCAGGGCATGGCCAAATGCGGCAAAGTCCAGGATGGGCTCTCCGCTGCCGGGGAAGAGGACCTTCCCCGGTGCCTGCTGGCCCATCCTGGCTGCAGTGTGCTGCAGGAGGGTGGTCAAGCATCTAGGTCTTCATAAATAGCCCTCTCCTGCCTGGCTGACCCTGAGAAGATGGGGAAATACACAGCCTGTGAGAACTTGGCACTTCAGAAATGGGGCTGCTGGCAGTCCTGTGCACTGCAGCGCTGAGAGCAGCAGCGGGGAGCGTGGTCGCATGTGAAAAGGAGCAGCCCTGAAACAGCGTTCACGCCAAGGGATTACACAAATAATACCCCAGTGCCAATGGAGCTATTTACTCCCTTGACACTATGAAGAAAGCATCTCCTTTTATCTGCTTATGGTGGCTGGCGGGTTCGGCTCTCTACACCCTCTGCTGCTACTTGCTGCTTCCCTTGATGCTGCTCGCTGGTACTTTTGTTTCCAGCTTTCTTTAAAAAGCTGTTTATTTGAGGAGGGTCTAGGCTTCGTGCCAGAGAAGGGCAGCTGCTGAGGCACACAATGAGCATCCTCACAGATGCCCAAGCTTGTGCACACTGGCTGCCAGTGGAAGGCCCTTCAGCCCACCCTACACAAAGGTGAACCACTGGGATTCCGTAATACGGTTGGTGTCTTCCCAGTAACAGTTGTCTGCCCCCTGCTCTGGTATCTGGGATGCCCGTGCCAGCTACGGTGTGTGCCAGGAGCCTTAAGAGGATTATGAAGTATCTTGTCCTACAGGGAAAGAAACAGCACTTTGCAAGGCCATGTGAAGGGGGATACCTTCGTGTCCTCGCCACACGAGGCACAGACAGCGGTGTTTGGCTGTGCTCCGGACACGGGACTGAAATGCAATGATGCAGATGAGCAGCAACGTTGGATCCCTACAAGTGATTATTTCCTTGGCTGCAATGCAGCCCATAACCTCCTCTTGCTCTGCTAGAACCAGTCAGCTGCTGTTCACCTGAGCTGGCTGCTGGGGTGCAAGACCCTGCCCCATGGCTGAGGCACCACTGGCCACAGGAGGGAAGATGACCCCATGAGAGTCCCGTTCAGGCTCCTGGGAGACATGAGAGCAAAACTGAGGGTGGATCTTTCTCAAAGGGCTGACATGTCCAGGGCACAGGCTTCCCCATATCTTCAGGAAGACCTATTTTAACTTGTTTTGTTTGCACACATCCATATGTGCCCTTCCAAAGTAGGTCTCACATGGTACTTCACCAAGGCAGGCTATGCAATGGCATAAAAGAGATCACAGAAGTGGTCTAGGCTTGAAAATTCACACCCGGGGGACCACTGCACAGTTCATAGCTCTGCCAAAAGCACCTTATGGCTTAGGTGTTTACAGAAGAGTTCTCAGACTGTCAATGGCACCCAAGTTGCCAACAACCCATAGAAAAACCACCAGAGTAGAGCACCCTCCCTTTCTTTACAGGTGGCAAAAGTTAGACAGATCTGTCAGCCCTTAGAGTAGATGGTACAAATTATACCATGGTCTTTCCAAAATGTGGACACCCCTGAGCTGTGTGGGCACTGTGCAAGCTTGGAGGTCCACACCAGGTAACCAAAATGTGGACACCCCTGAGCTGTGCAGGCACTCTGCAAGCTTGGAGGTCCACACCAGGTAACCAAAATCACTGACTGGTCTCCCCTAGTTTGCATACACAATCCCTGGACCAAACTGTCCTATTTGCAGAGAAAGTGCTAGTTTGCTGTCCATGCAGCTCAGATGGGACCAACAGCAAAGGGTTTTCATGATGTGATCCACTGCAACTCTTGCCAACTCAAAGCCATCTAAACAGTCGTAAGTTGGCAGAACCCTTTGGTCACCACAGGTCTGGGCAATGTGGATAATCCTATTACACTAAATTCGAGCCATCGTCAAGCCAAAGTTCAAGGCTAAACTTGTAATTTTGGGTTGCTCTATAGACAATTTGTGGTTACCTTCAGAGAACAAGGTAAGTAGTTCTTTCAGGGCACCTTTCTCCATTGCCTAGGCTGAGAGTCTAAAAGCCTTAGGAAACTTAGGCAAACTGCTATTTTTTTAAATAGCCAAAGGCAGGTAAGTGAGTTCAAGTCACTCTAAGTACTTGTCCAGCAGAGCCCAGTGAAAGGCAAAATGTTTAACCCTCTACTGACTGAACCACACGGTCTCTCTTAGGCAGTTAATTCCGTCTGTCAACCTCTTTGCAACTTGCTGTCTTGTGGCAATCATTTCCCATCACCTTAAAACGCCTATTTCTGAGAACGTTTCCAGGGTTTATTGTTGATTTGACTGTACACCAAAGGGAAAAATGAAATGACTAGCAAGCACCAGAATAAAAAAGGAGGAGATTGTTCCACTACACTTAAGTAGTAAGCCAAGGGAAATTTTACCGAAGTGTCTTCTGGTCCTTCTGCGCTGCTGAAAGGATTCATTGAGTGCTCTGTGACAAGAAATGACCTTCCCTCACCCATTTGCTGGGTTAGGGTTCTGGAGCCAGTTATAGGTTGTAATAGGGAGCCGTAAACACAAAGAAGTGCTGCTCTTTCAGCTACCATAGACAAAAAACCTGGATCTTATGACTTCCTGCCAATAGAAAGGCACATGTGTTTTCTATCTACTGATAAAGAACCCAGTGATACCCAACTTTGCTGCAGGAACGTCTGTGCTTTTTAATGGACACATAAAACCTTTCCTTCACGGACTGAGGTTCATTTCACATCCAAAATGTAATTCTACCAGTCCGCAGAGACTTCTTCTGTGGCTGATTGACTGTTGCTCACACATTTTTCTACACCAGAAGACAGCTCGAGAAATGAAAAATCTCTGCTCCCCAAGCCAGTCTTCAGCTAACCACTGGTACTTAGGGGAGCAGTGGGTATAGAGGAGGAGAGAAGCTTGGAGATATGCAACAGCAAATAGAGAATCCTCATGGAGCACAACTGAAAACACATAGGTAAAAAGGAACGGAAGAGTGGAGCCCTGGATGGATGGATGGATGGATGGATGGATGGATGTGGTACAGAGAAACTGAAGTCTGGGATCCTGATTAATCAAGAGCGCTAAGAAAAGTCTCTGGCCATAATGGTGAAGTGACCTAAGGTAGAGAAAAGTAGATGAGACTCAGCAGCTCCTTGCACACAGGCAAAGTCACCTTGCTAAAGACAACTGGAAATGGCTCATGGAGAAAGGGGTGGGATATTTAGCAGAGAGCAGCTTGAGGGAATGTGTTATAGGTACGTTCACTTGGCAGTACTTTAAGTCGGAGTCATTGCTGGGGTGAAGTCATTATGAAGTGGGAGAAGAGATGGAGACTGGTATGAGAAGTCCATTCTCCAGATGGGAATGACTGACCAGAAGCAGTGATGTGATGAAGACGTGACTAAAAGCGTAAGATAGGTCCAAACCACAGACATCAGGCCTGGATTCAGAGCTGGACCTAAGCGCAGTGACAGCAAGAGCCAGCCCGGACAAGAGCAGGACTGACAGCTCTGGAGGCTGAATACAAACAAGGTCTTCCAGAGTTTTGACTCAGAGGTTTGGGGTTGAATTCTGTTTACCAGAAGTGACATTTATTAAAATAAATGGCGACTGAATCTCCAAAACCTTGGGGCTGAAGTTTGTTCTTGCTGCTTGTGTGTTTACCTTGAACAAAGCTGAATGCCTGAGTTTGAAGCACAGCTCAAGGAACCCCACAGAAGAAAACTTGTAGTACGAACCAAGCACGCAGGAAGCACAATTCCTTTGAGAGGTATGGGGTCTTTGATCACGAATCCCATCCAGAATCCCAGTGTGCAAAAACAAGTACATATGGGCAGAGACTCTTCTCAATGAAGTTCATTGCAAGGTCATTACTTAAAATGGTGGAAGGGTAGACGAAGAGGCACCTATTTTAGCTGAAGGTTTTATCCTTTAATACCTACCTTATATTTGCAGTCAAATAAGAGAAGAATATCCCCTATGGCTGATTACAGGTATTGAGTTATAGCACATTACGTGGAGGAGAGGAACTGCTCGCCTGCAGCAGCTTTGGGCTATTTGTACCATGGTGGTGAATGAATTAGGTGGTCTCTTCCTGTGACTCATTAACCCTTAGAGGCATGTTGCCATGAGTAAGCAGGAGTGACTGTCTAGTTAAACAGTGAATACAGTTTTAATTAGAGAGAGGTCCATACTGAGGCATCCCAATTAACATTTGAGCCTCCTCAGAGGTCAAAGAAATGGGATAATCTTGACTTCCACATTGAAAGCATCTCCTCCATTTTGTTGAGTATCTGCACAGAGCCTGGTTGCCTTCTGCATAACCAGGCAGAGATTGACTCATCTCAGCACTCATTGCTTCTATTGCCAGTCTCATGGTTGTTGATTGCACAACGCAAAAGCGATAACAACGCTGCAGGGCAGCAGAATGACTCACCAGGCATTACTGCTAGCTGCCAGCAAAGTCTTTTCTATTTACCTAGGTGCTCAGGTGGCCTTCATCTCCATGGTGTTTGAGTGCTTCCCAAACAAATAAAACTGCCTCTGCTTCTGCTCCCTTTGCAGACCCAGTTTGGAGCGTCGGGCTGCCTGGGGAGCCATGGAGCGAGCTGGGACCCACTGCCATGTCCTAAGATGCTGAGGCTCGTGCACCACAAGGCATGTCTAGTCTCCGCTAGACCCTTGTGAGACAGTGACTGAGACTATGGTCCTGCAGCAGAGAGCTAAATGGAACCCACATGGTGTCTGTTGGTGACACTCACAAACACAAATAGCCTGTCTCCTTGCACTTAAAAAAAACCAGTAAGATTTGATGTGCTCAAAATATTCTTCTGTTGGCACAGATTTTGCAAGGGGAAATGGAGCCAAACTTAGCTCCTGGCTCACTGAATGTTAGATGTGCCTTGCACCTTGTCCCAGAGCAGTGGCAGAGAAAGAAATGCACTCTCAGCTTTGTTCTGTGTGGAGACAGGAGGACCATGAGTCTGCAAGGGAAAATGAGGGTGACAGTGAGCAGGATTACCCCCACGCTGTCCTTTGTGGAGTGGCAGGAAACAGCTGCCTGCTGAGCACTGATAACAGGGACAAGTTCTCTCTCAACAGCCTCTCAAAAGGTACGTGTTGGTCATTACCCCCTTGGGATGCTGGAGGCCAGTAATGCCACCAATCTGCAGTCACAGGGGAGGACAGTCCCTCTTGAACCTGTCCCCACATAGACCTTGACAGCGCAAGGAAAGAGCAGGTTGTGAAGGATCTGAGATCTTGTCTCTTGGATCTTAGCTTACAAAATCAACACAGAACTGAAACTGTAAATTTCAGGTTTGGGGTGGCAGATATAAATCCCTCTGCATGTGCAACAGCACCTGGACTGGAACCAGGGGATAGTGACCCATCATTTTTCAGCTAAGGCAGGCCAGTGTAGGGGACTGAATCAACTCAGAGCTTTCCTATGGCCCCAGGAGAATTTGGCCCAAAGCTGAATTCAGACACTGCAAAGGCCAGTCTTCATGCTTCCCCAATGGCCAGATCAGAGTTGGGGTGTTCCAGATCACACCTA
Organism: Phoeniculus purpureus; assembly: GCA_028565055.1. Classification (NCBI taxonomy): domain Eukaryota; kingdom Metazoa; phylum Chordata; class Aves; order Bucerotiformes; family Phoeniculidae; genus Phoeniculus; species Phoeniculus purpureus. The sequence goes on from JAOXOE010000001.1 coordinate 110,926,778, forward strand.
CCTCATAAGAAATGATGGTGTGAAATTTCTTAATAGAAAAGAGACCTCCATGTGCCACCAGTCTTGGCTCAGACAGCATGGGTACCAACCTGCTCCCTCTCCTCGCCCTTCCGCAGATCTTTGGCATGAAGGGATCATGACCACTCCAGGATGTGGCCCACAGCAGGTCTGTTCTCACGACCAGAGGGACCACTTTCTTGAGAGCATCTCACACTAGGATGACACTTAGGATGCCGGGGGGCAGGGACAAATATTAGTTTAACATATTTACTAGATGATGTTTAAGGTCCCTCCCGACTCAACCATACCGTGTGTCTATATTTAATCTGAACTTGTCCTGTTTGAAGATGGAATTTTCCCCAGAGGTTCCTTTTCAGGACCCACCCTGCTCTTTTAGTTACAAAAGGCAGATTTTATTCTTCGTTTAAAAAGAGATGGCATCTCTATACTGGCAAGATTTTCATACCTGTGTGGCAAGGATTAACATGAGTTTCTAATCAAACTTCATACCTCGCAAGCATCTGTCTTACCAGCGCACAGAGCCGGAATCATGCCTGGCCACATCACATCTGGCTCAGGGATGATCCAGAGCAGTCTCATGAGACTCGTCTAAGCACGGGTCCCATTTGAATGCTTTCAGAGGAGAGTGAGCAACAGGAGCATGTCAGTTGTGCAGGACCTCATAGACCTGCACAAGGACCAGTGTCACCTGCTGCTGGGTGACAGGCAGTTCTCTTCCCGTCCCAGACATCACAGGAATATGCAGCTTCTCTGTCTGCAGAAAGAAGATGGCACTGAGACGTCCGTGTCCTCTGCAGAAAGGCAATAGGCTAACCTACGTTGTAAAGCACGGGGAAGAACAGCTTTGGTTGGCTTTTATGAGAAAAGAGAGTTTGAGGTTGTGAGAATTCCATCAGGGGCAATGTCTCACAGTAGTAAAAGATTATAAAACGGAATTAAAGCTCAAACCAGTAAGTGCACAGAGACACGTAGACTGTGAGGCTCAACAATACTCCAAAGCCGCCAAGACTAGAGCAAGGCAAAGGGCCTCCTTTTAAAATTCAGATTAATAGTGCCTGACACAGGGTGAGTAATGGCGTTAAGCAACACAGAGCGGACCGTAAAACACTGCTGCCTGCAATAGCCATTATCCTGTCTGCTAATCTTCGTATCACATTATTTCCTCAAATAATCATAATATTGTGCCAACAGCTCCTTTATTCTAGCTCATTATTTGTGGAGCCAGCTTCCTCCACAAGGAGTGGGGCTTGCACTAACAATGCCCCCAGGGTCTGCAAGCAAAGCTGTGCGCTCCGTGTGCCCAGAACAGAGAAACTCTTTTTCTTGGTCCTTTTCTTCAGTTGTCTCTGTATTTTCCCTCGTGCAATTGCAAAGTAGTAGGAAAGACTTCAATGGAATAAAACAAAACCCTCTGTCTTATCACCACAGTGTTTCAGGCACTGACCACTCTTCTCTCTGTCCCCACTGCACACTTCTTCTCCTTGTTCTCACCTCTCATCGGTTCAGTTCTTAGTTTGCATCCTCTTTGGTGCAGCCTCCGCTCTGACATCGTACTGTGTGATCCCACTGAGAACGATCAGCTTTGACTTTCTACACATAAAAAAACCCCTCTTGTCATTATTTTGTCACACTTTCAGCTTCTGCTAAATAACCCACTTGCAACAATAAACCTCCTGGTTGCCATCAGAGGCCGGCTGCCAAGCAGTTTAGATGCAATCTTCTGCTGTGTTGTTTCTATAAAGGTTTCCCAAACCCCAGTGTGAATAGACTGGGGTTTTGTGACTTAAAGTAAAACATTTGCTTAATTTTATATTCGAAACTTTGCTACCCAGAGCTGGGATTGTGAATGTAATGAAGTTCCTGTGCCAGCACAAACCGAGCTCTCGTGCAAAACATCTTTTTATCTACATCGAAGAAGGTAAAATAAATAAGGTCACCTTATTCTTCCTCTGCATCACCCCATCCACCCACGTGTGTCATCTGCTGACTGGCCTTGCTGGTACTGGGTCTCAGGGATTTTTGGAGTGATTTGCACAGCACCTAAGAGCCACAGAAGTGGAAAGTAAACAGCAGTGAGCCTGTCATTTGAGATCACAATGGCCATGTGCGTCTTCCCGGTGGCCCGTGTCAGGGCACAAGCATCACTTCTGTGCACAGGAAACAAAGCCCTGGATGCTGATCAGATGTAAGGGCCGGGCAGAGGGAGGAGGAGGTGAGCCCGGGGTAGAATGCGTGCAGCCTGACATCCCCGGCCGGGCTGAAGGGACTGAAATGGTTTAAAGCAACTGCGGCAGCAGAGTGCAAACTGCATCTTGGCAAACTTCATCCCGGTGGCCTCAGAGGGTACAAAATTAGCCTTCACGTTTTCCTGTACTCCTGTTCATGACTTTCACCACAACACTGCCCCACTGACCAAGACACAACAGCTTTAGCAATATTTTAGTTCCACTGGTGTGTTAACCAATTCATCGACTGACAGATGCCAGTTCCATCCGTCTAATGATCCAACATCACGGCTCTTTGCAGATTTCATGCAATAAATGTGGCAGCCATTAACTTTCACTGCTGTTTGGCACTTTAGAAGATAAAAATCCTCTCTTTCTGCAGTAAATTTCTGCTATAAATCCACAGATGCAATTGCACACAATCTAGTTTCTGGCTCCTGGGTCCACATTCATCCTTGTCCAACTACTCCTCTTGACTGAGCTGATTGGATTATAGACAAGGGCAGGCTCTCTGAATGCAAGGTCAGGTAGCTTAAATCACACCTAAAGGAGCTACTGTAATCTATGTAATAGAGCTCTGACATCTTTACAGTTAAAGAGGTGGAGGAAAGCGGCTCAGCTGGCTCCACTTGGTTGTCGTCTGGCCTCGAGAAGAGTGGTGTGGCTTGGTCCTCCTCTGGAAATCGTTAGGGACCTGCTTCCCAGAAACGTTCATACTCTGCGCGCTCCCAGAAGCCAGGCTTCTGGAGCCACTGGGGGTTCCTGCAGGTACCCTGTAATCTGTGTGTGACATGCTGCCCCCACCATTGCCTTTGAACAGCTGAGTGGGAGGAATTGGGACGGACACTGGAGCAAGAACAGTGCTGCCTCCTGTAAGCCGCACTGCAGCTCACTGTACAACGTGCCTGAGCTGCAGAGAACAGCGTCGCGTAGGGTGTCACCCCGGACCCAGAACACCAACATTTGAGGCGAAATCCGGGTGTTTCTCTCACACACATTGTTCCTTGCCTGCTGCATGGCAAGTTTAAGACTGTGATAGCTGAAAAGACCTGTTAGCCTGCACGCTTATTCCACTCTGCAAAGAAAGCAGCTTGCCATGTTCTGGCTGTTGTATTTCCTTTTTTTTGCTTTATGTCGTTTACAACAAATGGATGATGGAGTTACACAATATGTGACACACACTGCTTATTTACCAGAAACATAAAAGGCCCCTATTTCCCAACACACAGCTCTGGGAACTGAACAAGCTTCTGTGCTCAGAGTTTGCAGCCTTGGTCTGGCTAGCCATCAGCCCGGAGTGCTTCCTTGTGAGGGCTCTCTCTGCTCCTCTTGGCTGCTTTGCTTGCCCTTCTTGCTGGTGTTTCTGCTCCTTCTCAGCCCCCTGTATCCAGCCTTACCCAAAAAAGGAATTTTCACTTGGACCTCATCAATAATGTCCCGGTTAACAAGTACTAGAAACAAGCAAACAGAAGATATCTGGTTCATGGGAATTAGAGTGAGAATAAAGTGGTCTGGCAGAAGTAGAGCAGGAGCTCAGCTGAAAGCAGCAAAAGCAGTGGAGGAACGATATGGAAAGGGTAGCTACGCTGCATTCTTCCAGTCTGATGTAGCCAGAGACCCAGGAGAAGCAGCTCATTGAGCAGAGCAAACACTAAACGCTCGTGCGATTCTGAAGTGTAGTGTCACCAGCTTACAGCTCCAAACCAGAGCCATTCTGGGCATTTAGAAGCAACTGCAATTCCAGAGCTGGGTTTGAGGTTCTGCTTTCAGGTAAGAACTCGGGCAGAACTAGAGCTGGCCTGCTGCACAACTTGTAGAGGAAAAGGCATAACTGCTTCACTGCTAAAATAAACTGTGCTAGCTGGACCCCCAGCAGCCCGGCCAGGCACCCTGGCTCAATCCCCACCGCTGGGCTGCATGTAGCCTGTTTTGGACAACTGTTGTCACTATCCAGCTGCACAAAGCAGCTCCACTCAAGCAACCTTGGAGCTAAATCCTGGGAACAAGCCAGGACCTTGTTTTACTGAATGCAGCTCTTCCTCCAAGAGCCTGAGTATAGAGAAAACCTCATGGCACCTAACAAGTTGAGAAGGGTGAGCAGTAGCAGTGAAGCTGGAGTTTAAAAGTTTCTTGCTCAAGTACTTGAGCTGAAGCAGAAACATTTAAGCCTGTTCGCAGATGGGAGATGGGATGCTGTAGGAGGGCGCTGTGGCGGGCACTGGTCTCCCTTTGGGGTGCGCTCAGGAGGTTTGGTTCTTGCTGTTCATGAGGACTCAGAGCTGTACTGGGCAGCCACGCAGTGTCCTGGCATTCTTGCAGCCAGCTGGGCCCATGCAAGTCCAGCAGGCACAAAGGCACCGGTGTTGTGATGCTCTCCAAAGCAGAAAGAGGGAGGGCAAACAGGGAGTATGAGGGAGGGAAACATCAAACACAAGGAAAGAGCAAAGCACAAAAAGATAAGAATTGGGGGAGAGTGGAGAGGAGCTGACACACACACAGAACCAAGGGAAACGTGATATAAAAACCAACAAAAGAGACAGGGAAAACCTGCCTTACAGGTGTCTTGTCTTCCCTTTCATCTGCAGGTATCTTTTGACCCCTGTTTGTGTCAAGCTCAAGATTATAAAGGCACAAAACTTGCAGAGGAACATGCCTGGGTTTTCCTTCAAACTCCAGTCATTCACCAACAAAAACCCTCAGCAAAAGCCATAATTTCATTCGATGCAGGTGTAAAAGCCAGAAGGGATAAGAGCCCAGGTCAGGCCAAGGACACAGCAAAATATGCGCTACCAAAGGGAGCAACATTTCCATCCCAACCGGTTCACGTGCAGTGCAGCTTTGTTATTATTATTTGTGCTTGTCAAGGCTTGAGCTGAAGATGCACATCCTGGGAACAGCTGGGCTGGTGGCTGCTGATGCTTAATGCCACGTATTGACTAGCACACAGTGCCAGCTCCAACCCAGCCAGCTCAGCTCCCACCACATAGGTGACACTTCAGCATAATTTAGGGATGTGATTTAGTTGTGATCTGGCAGCGCTAGGTCAGAGGTTGGACTTGATGAGATTCTCTGATTCTGTAAACCAGCAGTAAAACCCTTTCTGCAGACAAGCTCTGGAGAGACAGACCTTGAACAGTCCCATCCAGCTTTTAGGAGTGCAGAATGCTCATCGAAAACGTGTCGTTCAGCATGCACCAAAGCCATTCTTGTGCCCATTAGGAGTATTTATTTGCAGGACTTCGACTGCTCGGGTCCATGTCACAGAACCATAGAATGGTTTGGGCTGGAAGGGACCTGAAAGGGACCTGAAAGATCAAATAGTGCCAACCTCTCTGCCCTGTCAACACAGTACCACAGAGGCACCCCTGCTTAGCACACCCTGGCTAATCTTTATGTCCACATAACGCTGTGATGGCAGCTCTGCCTGTGGAGCTGACTGACCGTGGGAACTGGGAATTGCAGGGAAGAGAGAAGTGAATGCAGAGACCAGCAGAAACTCCAAAGAGTTTGACTGGACCAGGTCCTGGAGGCCTTGTGGGACATTCCAGCTGAGTCTCAGTGCAGCCTCGTTAGAGGAGGTTGAGGGGCCAAGGAAGGGTTTGAGACCCCATCAAGAGTCAGGCACCAGTTCATGCAGAGCGGGGTCAGAGCTGGTTGAGCTCCACTCACTGCAGAGACCTGATGGCCACAGGGAGGGCAACACTCATCCCCCAAGAAGGGGTGATGGTGTCATGTAAAGAACCAAAGCAAAGATTGTATTCTTGTTCTAGGTTAGGAAAAACAAGGCTTTGATACCACCTTTCCTTTCTTTACCCCACAATAATATCTTAGGAGGCAGAAAGACACCCCTCACCCCAGATAGCACCTTTTTAGCTGCTCAAGAAGGCAGAGCAGAGTCAGCTGTTGTTTGGGTCTAGCTATGCTTTTCCTTAATGTGGGCTGTCTGGGAAGACAAAGGCACCCACAGGCACTGTGAAGGCCCCCCAACTCTCACCCTGAGACTCAGGTAGGGGGAGTTGGGAAGAAGGGTTTGTGGTCGGTTTAGGAGTGGGGGGTGGTATGGGCATCCCCATCTATCCTGCAACCTGATAATAAAAGAGACTGCTTGGGGGTGAGCCTGTCCTTTCTTTTCCTTCTGGCCTTTTTTGCTCTCTGGGAGTTGGCAGGGGAGCTCTGTCTCCCCCCCGCCACCCCGTTCCACTTTCCGGGTTGGGGGGGTCATACGGAGCAGGAGCACTGTGTCCCCCACTCCTGCTGCTGTGACCTTGCCAGAAGCAGGTGGTGGCAGTGGCTGTTTGTTTGTAGCACAGACAGTATCTTGAAACACAGAATCATAGAATCATTAGGGACTGGAAGGGACCCCAAAAGATCATCTAGTCCAGTCCCCCTGCCACAGCAGAATCACTTCACTTGAGAAGTTATACAAACTCACATGACCACTTACACTGAGGAAAACAAGACTGACCAAACGGAAGGACCTAGAAAGGTTTGTTTAGTTTCCACAAGGACTGTAGATATTCTTCCCTCTCCCTGTGCACCTGGGGGCCAAGCACCAAAGGACTGAGCTCCCCACACTCTCAACATGCTGTGCAGGCTGTGTCTGCCTGCGTGAGTCTGGGCCAGCCCCAGCTGCAATCTGTTGGTGCCTACAGTAGAATAAAATGCAGCTCAACTACTCTGGGTCCTTGTCTGCTGAGATGGTCCTAATGGAAACAGCATCGGGACCATTCCTATTTGCAGCCTCAAATCCTCGAATATCTGCAAAACCGTTTGCTCCCTCACACCGAACCCTTCATGTTGCAGGTCACCCTTCTTTTGTGTCCCAGCACCCACCCTTCTTGTTTCAGGTTAAGGCTGGTGGGAAATGACAAATCCTTTCCACATAAATCTTAACTCTGGCTTGAGTTTGTTGAGAAACGGTGGTGATTTATGGGGGATTAGCAGATCAGAGTTGAGGAATGTAAAGAGGTTTAGGCTAACTAAGTGGAACGCTTAGAGCTGGGTCACGGAGAATTTGAGGCAGGCTCAGGACTCTTAAATGGTGTGCAGTAAAACGTAGAAGAGGAGAGCACGAATTTCCAGTGTCCCTTGCAGCATAGGAGGTTATTTTCCCATGTTACAGCCTGGAGAAAGAATGCTTAAGCAGCCTTCTGTGTGACGCTGGCTCCTGGTCCCTAAAGGCTGGCATAACCATAACTCTAAAAGCTCCTGCATTTCTGGTGCATTTTTGCTGTTTACAATCAAACATGTCCTGCAGGTGGGGGGACAGTATGACAGAAAAGGCAGCGAAGTCCAAAGGCAGTAAGGTTCCGTGAGATGTTAAAGGTAATGTAGTCAAGGATTGATTAACTGGTCTTTGCTATGGGAGATGAAACTGAGCCCAAAAAAGCCACATGGGAAAAGTCTCTTTTTTCGGTCAGAAAGAGGAAAATGAGGAACCGCCACCTTATGCTGCACTTGGAATTTTTTCTCACTTGCTCCGTGGTTATTGTGATTTTTTACGGTGTGCTGCGTTGTCAGAAAGCACATGGCACTTCCTCAAGCTTAGAGCTTAACTTCAAATCCCCAGGCTCGTAAAAAGGCAGCTCCTCGCTGGGCTTGTCAACAGCTGCCTGCTGCTCTTGGCGGGGCCCAAAGCTTCCAGCCGTATCACCGGCCTCGCACATCATCCGCACATCACCCCCCACAGCGCAGCACGGTCCTGCCCTACCCTTGTGCTCGGTGGGAGAGAACAGGCGGTATCAGCCAGGCAATCAGATGCTGAAGTTCAGCAAGCCAGGAGAATGATTACAGATAGGCCAGCTTGAGGAAAAGTATTTGGAGTGACGCAAGTTGGTGCCAACTAATCTTCCTGTCAGGAGCCCTGACAAAGCCAGTGGTCTCGCGGCAACTACTCGCGCACTGCATTGCGCAGAACTAGACCCTCCTCGCGGCACAACACTCACACGCTTCTCTGCCCCGTGTTCGAATGATCCACTTACCCAGCTAGCGATGGACATTTCTTGTGTGTTTCGCAATCCAGCTCTAGAGCGCTGCCAGACAGCTCCCCTCCTGAATTACCCTCTTTATTGTTTTCGTGAGGTCAAAATTTCCTTTCATTTCATCAACTGCAAGACAAGAAGAGGGCCAATTAAGCTCAACCATACAACCTCTTCATGTGGTTTTAAGGCATTCTTTAATGTTCGTGTGTTAGCAGATAAGCAATGCATCACACATTAATTACAGACCTAGCTCCTCCAGTCACCCTGTTTTTCCATTTCATTTGCTGCCTAGTTAAAACCTGAAGAAACCTTTGCCGTAACACACCTACCACCTGCAGCTTCTGCCATCTCAGCTACAAGCTTCCAAAAGGAGCAGTTCTACAGCTCTGTGAGAAACGGTGAGCAGGTTCATTTCCCAGTACTGCATTCTTTCTCCTCATGTAGAGGGCAAGAAATAGCCTTTCTGCATCCTGAACTCCGAGCACATGTAGATGCACAGAGGATTATGGAATTGCCTTTCACTCCCATCATATGCCATTTGTACCTTCAAAAGCAGCCAGCACTTATGACTTGACTTTACTTGCAGGTGAACAAGCCAAGACCCTTCCAGAAGACCTATTTTTGAAGGCTGGGGTGTGACCAAGATGTTCTGCATATCTCAACCTGGGCATCTTGCTCCTGATTCTTGGACAAGGGGCAATGGGTGTAAGCTGGAACGTAAGCGGTTCCACATCAATATGAGAAGGAACAACTTCACAGTGAGGGTGACAGAGCACTGGAACAAGTTGCCCAGGAGGGTTTTGGAGTCTCCTTCTCTGGAGACGTTTAAAACCCACCTGGATGAGTTCCTGTGTGACTTGGTCTAGGTGATCCTGCCGTGGCAGGGGGATTGGACTAGATGATCTTTTGAGGTCCCTTTCAATCCCTAATGTTCTGTGATTCCATGATTCTGTGATTCACACTCACGTGAAAACAGAGAGCAAACCCAAGACAGGCATGGAAGAGCTAAGTAGAAAAACACACCTTCTTGGAAGAAGCTACCCATGCCTACAGAGGCAGGGCAGCACTTCCCTTTCCAGCCCTTCTGGTTATTAATTGCAAATAGTTCAGTTACTGGCCAGGGATGTCTCAAGCCACCCTCCAGTGACAAAGCAACATGTATTCTCATCGGAATCTTCAAACCACCGTGGGCTTAGAGCAAGGCTTCTTAAGCTACTGCCAGCAAAAGCTTGAGCTTGGTGTAATGGGGTGAAACATTCATCACCAAGATGTGAAGGTGGGGGACTGCAGCAGGGCTATTTGTGTCCGCTGAAAGAAAACAGCCACCAGGCAGATACTAAAACAGAAACAGAACAAATTCACAAGGGGAATTTCTGCCTCTTGACACCAGCGTCAGCAGAGTCGCAGCAAATACAAGAATTTGGTCTCTGGCTATTTGGCTGCCAAACAGCAGCGTCGTGAGGCAGTTGCTAAGGTTTTTGTTCCCCTCTGCATCAGCAGCAGCTCCCAGGGCACACATGCAAAAGTGGCTTAACGAAACACAAAACCCATACGGGGAAATTCATTCAACTTAGTGCTTCGGACGTCAAGGCTGCACTGCCAGTGACACCTGCATAAACCTCGAAGTGAGCGTCACTGAAGCTTGTTCTTGGCCTGTTGGGACAGGGAGCAGTGCAGGAAGGATTAAGCACAGAACTGGATCTAGCAAGCAGCAACATAAACCTAGTTTGGCTGGAGCGTAAATGGGGTGGGAAGTGTTGCAAGAGGTAGGACATGTCTTGGTAAGGAACCACAGCTGGGGTCACTGCTGGAACATGCAGAAGGGCTTGGAGGAGGGATGTTCGCACCTTTGTGGAGCCACGCTAAAGCCAGAAGAAAGTCCTTTTTAAGATTCAGGCGCAGCCCTGAGGGCACTGCAGCCCGGGCTGAGCAAAGAGGTGCTTTACATTAGGAAAGGCACATGGTAATAGCACTGTGAGCACAGGAAAAGCAGTCCTAAACCCGGTTCTGCTGCTGGTGCTGGCAAATCCTGTCGCATTGTGGGGTGTGTTTCCACCAAAAAACCTCATTTGGATGAGTGTCATCAGGGCCCAACCAGCAGGACCCAGAGCTGTCGGAGTCCCTGGCACCCTGGCACCCTGGTAAGTTTCCACTTGCCAGAAATGTCTTCCCTTTCCGACTTTTCCTCTGAACGAGCATGCAGGTTTTGGTGCTTTTCTAGTCCGGGCTGCGACAGGGACAGTGTCAATACTGTCCTACAGAGGTGATTTTGAGGCACAGCTAGGCAAAGGCCCATCTTTCATGGATATGCAGAAGCACAACACCTAGGAAGACTTACACAAAGGTCACAGGACGTACATGGTGGCACACAGGTGGGGACTCTAAGCAGTAAGAGCCAAGTGTTGTCATGACCACTCCTCTATGTGTTGACCCCCAGCTAACAGATACAGCCATTGCAAGACTTAATTAATCAGTATCTGTAAAGACCCATGGATGGAAGTTTGTCTAGATGTAGATAGTCCCAAATTGATCCCTCACTTGCTTTTCAGGGCAGGCTATAGAGCTGGGCAGGGAGGAATTTAGTGAAGTATAACAAGGGGAAGTGTAGAGTCTGGCATCTGGGCAAGACCAACCCCAGGGACGAGTATAGGGTGGGGAATGACCTGTAGGAGAAAGGGACCTGGGAGTCCTGGTGGACAGCAGGATGACCATGAGCCAGCAATGTGCTCTTGTGGCCAAGAGGGCCAACAGCATCCTG
>JAOXOE010000001.1:110937862-110963350 GCA_028565055.1 Phoeniculus purpureus
GATTGGAAGGGACCTCAAAAGATCATCTAGTCCAATCCGCCTGCAACAGCAGGATCACCTAGACCAAGTCACACAGGTACTCAGTCACACAGGGTAACTTTAACATCAAAGGTTTCTTACAGATGCCAGTGCCTTACCCTAAATCTTTTGTTTCCATAAGTTCCACTGCATAGGACTAAAATAAAGGAGAAAAAATGGACTTAATGAATTTTTGACACATCTAAAAATATGCAAGTTAAGTTTTCTGAAGCTAAAAGCATCATGATTTTAAGGTCTCTAAGGTCTCAGTGTGTCACTCAAAGACGCGTGAAGCAGACTGAGAGTTTCTCTTTCCCAGTCAGAAAACCCCCTTTTTGTGTCCTCACGCAGCACTGGATCTCCAGCTCACTTCTGGGCCAAGACTCAGTATCGTCTAGCCTGCATTTCTACGGGTGATTATGCTGGGTGGGTAGGAGAGCAATTTCCCAGCAGGGGAAAGAAGGGAAGCAGTTCTGCAGCAGGTTGATCTTACTTCAAGGACTGTTGGCTGCTGGCAGCCTCAAGGAGGTTTTGGAGCACGAGAAGCACCCCGAGGAGATGGATTGCTGTGGCTGAGCTCGGTGGAGGCGATCAGAGGTGCGCGATCAATTCATCAGGATGACTGCCACGGATTCTGTCCAGTGTCCGCGTGTATTTATGTGTGTGTGTGTGTGTAACGTAATACGTTCGTGTTGTTGCCTTCCAGGCAAGTATTTCATTTTCTTTTATGGCCTGAGTAGCCTTGGACCGGCTGATGGGTTGAAACGTACCAGTAAGCGCCGTCTAATGGATTGCAGACCTCTGTGGAAACCCACTGTCAGTGTTTCAGCAGCACGCAGTGTGTGTGTGTCAGAGAAGTGCTCTGTCAGCAGGACAGCTGCTGGGCGTCTGTCCACGTTTTTCTTACTTTCAAAAGGGCTGGTGACCTTCCAGAGGCCTTGATCAAAATGGGATGAATGAAAACTAGGATGGGCATAGTAGTTTTCAGTGTGACTTTTTCCTGTGGTACATAAAATGGTCTGTATGTCCGTCTGTGAGCAAGGAGAGCGAGTCCGAGCGCTCTTCGAGCTCTTGGTCTTCCACGCGCACCCGTGCTGCCAAGAGCAACCTTCACCTCACGTGACTAGCTTCCAGAACAGGACCTGGAAAGCTACAAAGCAATCACATGAAAAATAAAATGCATCTCCAAAACACAAAACTCAGCCCACACAGTCACTTTGCTTTTCTTATTTCATTCCTGCTCCCTTTCTCTCCTGCTGCCTTGTTGTGTGAAGCTATGGGCAGAAGGTGCCTGCTGCTTCACTCTGGGTTGTGTAGAGCTAACACACTTATTCAAGATATAAAAAGCACTGAGTGCAGGGGGGAAGTAGTCAGGAAGAAGTAGAACAAGAAGATAGCTGAGAAGATGCAAAGTAAACTTAAAGGAACTCAATACCTGGCTTTGGGTGCTTCCTCACAGCACTGAGAACGGGGTCAGTCAACAGCTACCAAACCCAAGCTGTCAGCATTGCTGAAGAGCGGGGTGTGCCATGGCACGGAACTCTCCCTCTGCATCTAAAGTCCCCCAGAACCAGTGCAATTCTTCTTACTGGTTTTGCTGACCTTTGTTTCGTGACGTCCACACACTGAGGAGCACCAGTGGTGTAGAAGCCGTAACTAAAGCCGCAGTCGCTAACCAAGTGCAGTTTGATGTGTTCCTGTGTCTGAACGGATCACCCAGCAATTCTAGACCTGCTGGGCTGCTCAGACTGTATTTGCTGCCCAAGTGGCAATGGCTCAGGGATCACTACAGACCAGAGAGGCTGATCTTCATTAAAAATCCTGCACCCTGGTTGGGCATAGCAATGGGTTCTAGCTACCGATGGTGAGTTAGGAGGTATCAGACTTCAGACCTCTTGCTTTTTATTCCTGTATCTTGCACATGGGATTTGTCTGACATTTGTTTTCATGGTGTCAGCAGCTCTGCTTTTATTTCTGCCTGAGAAGGAGACTGACCATCCCACCCTGCTACGGTGACTTGGTCTCTAAACTGATGCTGAGCTTGTCAAATGTCTAGATGGTGACCCAGGAGTGAAAATCCAACCAACAGACCTGACCACTTTGTGCTGTGCTTCCTCACTGCTTTTGATGACTTCCCTCCTGTCCTGCGGCACACACCAGGCAGGGAAGTTATGTGTGGTCTGTCTGCTGTCTCAGCCTGTGGGCCAGGGACAAGCTGGGAACATGTCACCTTGAAGGGCATCACAGGAAGTCATCTGCTCGGAAGCTTCCTGCCAGTCTGTGCCCTTCCCTCAACGCCTGCTTTGAAGCAACAGTCTGCACAAGGGACCAGCAGCAGGGTCAAAGTGGCACCACACAGAGCACTTCCCATCCATGTAAAGGGCACATTATGGGCTCCTTAGTGGCCTTGTGGAGGAACAACAGTGAAGGGGCTGCAAGGGACTCAAAGTAGTGCATTGCAGTCACTGATGAGGTTTCTGGAGTTTTTAAGGAGGCAGGTCAGGTTCAAAGGCGGCTGGCAAGCATGAGGAGGGGGCAGTAGCAGGCTGCCACACAAGCCTTCTGCTGGGAGACACAGTAGCCAAAATAGGCAAGCCTAGTGTCCTATCCAAAAGGGAAAACATCCCCTTGGCCTTGACTCCTGTGTCTACACTACAGATTAAATCAGACCCTTCTTGCTCACTGCATCCCCGCAGCAAAAGGAATCATTCCTTTTGTAAAGCTGCAGCTCCAAAGTCTGCATGAATTAAATGTAAGAGCTGCTGGCAAGAGCAGCACGAGCTGCAAAGGCTCTCTGAGGCATTGGGACTGCCTGCAGCCACCCAAGGACAAGCTGAAGGTGCTACCGAAATGAGATCACCCATCAGGGCGCAGTGTCAGTCACACACACAGACACGAGGAAAGGTTATTTGGAAACCATGAGGAAGGCTGCAGATTTCCCATTGCATTTGGGTGGTGTCCTTTAAAGCACTCTCTACAGGAATATGATGGGAACTGAAAAAGAGGAGAAGATCAGAGGTAAAGCAAGTTTTTCATGGCAGAGGAAGATGAACCACAGTTAGCTTGGGCAGTGGTGAGAGGTCTAGAGCACAAGTTCCCACGTGCTCTTTCCCATATATTGTCAAAGCTCCAAGGGGCCAGTACCACTCTGGAATGGGTTTTGTACTTCATATATTGTCAAAGCTCCAAGGGGCCAGTACCACTCTGGAATGGGTTTTGTACCTCCAGTGACACTGGTACCGCAGGCTGGCCTTTGCTGGGCTGGTTGGGCAACGCAGCACTCTGGCAACCCAATCATTACCGTAAACTCGCTGGAACAAAGAAGCTGGATGTATTTCAGATAAATTTTTGCAATGGCTGGGCAACCTGAGGAACTGAGCATCATGTCAATAAACTCAGCAGCATTGCAAATCACAACGGCGTTTTATGGGTAAGAGCAGCACCCGCAATTAGCAGGACAATCGCAAACACTAGCAAGCACAAACAGCCTCCACTTCAGGATACAGCAGCCAAGCTCTGACAGGCGAGGATAGAGCTTTGCCTCTTTTCCTGCAGAAGTGGCTGGAATTGGTTTGTCCTACACCAAGACAAAAGCTCAGAATCACAAAAATGTTGTTCATGTCTGATGACCTCATGTAGACCATCTTAATGAAAAAGATTGAGCTGAGGCACTCTCCAAAGTTACTCCTTTAATACTGATCATAATTCTGTTTATCACAGTATCACAGTATTACCAAGGTTGGAAGAGACCTCATAGATCATCAAGTCCAACCCGTGCAGAAGGGGATCGTAGATAGTAGACACGTTCCCTGGGCTGGACTTAGCCAAAGAAAAACATCATGATTCTATGATTCTATGATCTATTTCCATAGATACCTTGGCAAATGAACTTTGAAAAGGATGACTAAAGTCAATGTAGATCTAAATATTTAGGATGATTGGAGCGTGATTCCTCTCCTTAGTTTGAGTTGAATGGAATACATGTCCGTTCACATCAGAGCTGGCATCTAGACCCAACTGAACCCCACATAGCTAGATCCCTCCAAAACGTAATATATCCAAACTGCCTGGGTGTGCTGCACCCTTTCAGCTGCTTGTTTCTCCCCAGTGATGTGAAAAGGTCTCTGCTACCTGTCTGCATGCACATGTCACCTCATCGGGTATCTAAAATTAGGTGGGGTGTCTCTTGTGGCACTGCTCCAGCACATGGTGTTTAGCCATGGTTTGTCCACCACCAGTTAAAGATCATAGAATATCTTGAAAGCTGAACAATATATTTCAAATCAACACCTAATTTGAAATGGAAAATCCTACTCCCTAATTCCAAACATATCTCAATAACCATTGGAAAATATCCCATCCCTCAGAGGCTGCTGCTACCCAGCCTCAGACCCTGCTGCTACTCAGCCTCAGACCCTGCCTCACTCTTTCACTCTTCCATCCTTTTCCAGGTGTCTTTTCACTTCCCCATCTGCAGACTCCTGTCAGTGCCTCCTCCCTAGCCTTAACCATTACTTGGGTACACGGTTCCCATTCTGCTGCTCTTACATGCTGCCATCTCTTGCTAACCGGCCCCATGCTTGAATGCAGCTAGCCCCAGCCTCTCCCAGTGGTGGAGTACTGGGCACACTGGGTTGCCTCTCTGATTCATTGTGCTGGTGTGTACCGTACCTTGTGTGGGCACCGGGTCCTGCTACTCATCCCTTAGAGGGGGCACAAACTCGACACTCAAAGGACATTATAACACCTGTGGAAACCGCAGAGAAGCAGTCATAAAGGTATTTTTACCGCTGCTCTCTGCAGGGCAGGGTTAGACATGATAGATTTGAGCGAGTTTAACTCTGCTTTCCTGGAATGTTGCTTTTCAGTCAACTCTCTGTTCTGGCTGTAAACCTGCAGCGACAGATGTGGAGCCATGACCTGGGTACGTGCTCCTGCAAAGCAAGGCGACACCAGGAATCTTGCAGAGGTTACTTCAGTTCTGTTTGATGGGGACGGTGCCACTTGCCCTTTTTCAGAAGTAAGTTAGTCTTTCCTGACTGCACGCTCACCTTCCTCCTCCATGCTCCCCCTCACCCCTGCCAAACTGGATGAACTGGATATCTTCCCAAGATACACCCCAACTTCTAAAGCTGACATGGTCTAGTTCACGTCTCCCTTCAGCTCGCTCACATACAATGACACAAACTCCTGGGAGTATGAGCATCACGAACTGGCCCCAGGTGCTGCACAGACCATATGGCAGATGTTTCTCTCCAGAGAATAAACCAGCAGCAGATCTGGAGGTCGCGCTGCCCTGGCTGTGGGCTCAGAAAGCCCACTCAGTCTATCAGTCACGTTACTCTTCCATACTTCAAGTTTCCGCCAGGATCATCAGTGGGTCAGTGTGTTTTTACAGAGGATGATGGGGTCTTAAAATTACTGTAGCAGCAAGGGTGGCCCACATACTTCCCATGCGGGCTTTATGGCCCTTGAGCGGGAGAAGAGAGTTGGTTTCCGTTGATGGTGGAACCCAGTGACGCAGATAGGGATATCATGGGAAGCAAAGACAAGCTGCTCCACAGCATCCATCTTTACTCCCACTGGGGACTGATGCAAGCTCTGCTTTGCCCTCATCCTTGGAGACCCTGGACCCCTGCACACAAGCCTCTTGAAGGACAGTATTGGAGTGCCTCAAGTAATGAGACCTTGCACACGATGCAGTCTCTGCACACTCAAAGAGCAGTTTTCAGTCATACAGACTCAGTGTTCACTTGCTCAACTGAAGTGAAAAGAAATCGGTCGTATTTTGAGAAGAGCAGGATCTGTGTGTAAATAACAGCTCTCAGAATTCCATTATGTTTCTTAGCTCCTGCTGTATTTGATCTGTGCTAGTCCAGCACCCAGACCGACCTTCAACACAAACAAGTAGATGTACTTTTCGCCCAACACGTAATTGAATTGTGAGACTAGGTGTCATGAAATGTTGTGGAGGCCGATATATTAGACGAGTTCATAAAGGACACGTCTACCAAGAGCTACTGAAAGTAGTGTTATGAGTGCAAACTCCACACCAAGAAGGTCTCAGACTGACAGCTGTGAGAAGATTCATGGCTTTCCTTGAACTTCTCTTACTGACCAGACTGATCCCAAACTGAGCCTAGTGGACTTCAGCTCTTGCTACAGAAGGCAATTCTTCCCTCCCTGCCAGCAAACACACAGCTCTTCGCCTTCCAGCTCACCTTATGCTGTGGAGCCATGCTTAAAGGTCAGATGTTTGCTTGTTCTGCAGGGGCATTTGTTTGCTTGGATTTTGGCTGGTTTGGTTTTGAAGAGTGATGGGGGCTCTTACACTATTCATCAAAGTCAGGCAACTCTAAACAAGAGCCAGGCTGGCATTAGTGGTTGCTTCATGTGTTACTTGATCCTCAAGGAGATCTACTCCAGCCGTAGCTGGTTGCTTCAACATCGGGAGCCTATGCCTCTGTGTCCCTCCATTTCCTGCTTTCCCAGAATGTAATGACCCAGGAGTCACTCGTGACTGCTGCAGCCACCATCAGTTAGCACCCACCTCCTCTGCGGGCTCCGAGAGGGGATGCAGGTGTAGCAAGGCAGCTAACGTATGCACACAGCGTGAAGCCCTGTGCCAGGCTGCAAGAAAAGAGGAGGAAGGTGAGATCAGTGAGAGAAATCTGAATAGGCAATGGGATACACCGGGCTGGAGTTTGTCTTCACGTACAGTAGCAGACAGCAAGGCTTGCAGGGACAGAGCGTGGACAGCGATCGCCCAGGTGGGGGCCCATGGGAACAGTGGAGAAGTGCTCAGGTTTTCCTGTCTCACACTAACCTGTGGTGCACCCTGAGGCTGACACGTCCTCATGCTACCTCGGTGGATTCCCTTTGCTTCCAGGGCAGCAGCAGCAGCAGCAGCAGCAGCAGCAGCAGCAGCAGCAGCAGCAGCAGCAGCCCAGAGCAAGGAATAGCTCAGCAGTCATTTTGGGAGCCGGGCAGCGGCAGTTCCATTAGAATCAGCCTCTGTTTGCTGTGAAGAAGAAATGAGGCTGTGGCAGAAACTGAACTTTTAAGCCCAGGCCACTCGACTGTGTTTGGAATTAGGACCTTCTTAATTAAAAATGAGAGGCTCTGCACAGCATTAAGCTACCCTCTGATACGGTTAGAGTTCCAAGCAGGGAGACAAGCCAGCATCGGCGTTCAGGTCGGGAGATGGAGCGGCTTCACCCCGGGGGAGCACAAGCTGTTCACAAAACCCGTGCTCAGAGCAGGGACACAGCCAGAAAACCTCATTCACCTGCGGGGAAAGCCGGTGACAGGGTGCCTGAGCGACGATCCCTAGTTCAGCAGAGCACCCCGCAATGAGTTATGTTGTGCTGCTTTCTGTTGATTTAAATCGAGATGACACAGAGGCAGATTAGCTAAACCCACAGACATTATAAATTGCAGTTTGGCCTCAAAAGCTGAGACGCTTTGATCTGTGACTCGGTCGGGGCCAAAACGAAGAGCATTTAAAGTGGGGGGAAAACATGGAAGGGGAAAAGACCCTGGACATGAACAGCATTTTCTGAATTTGGAGCAGCCGACCTGAGTAAGTCTTCACTGTTGTTCCTACTGGAGTTCGACCACGGCCACCGGGAAAGGTGCGTAGCAGCACCTGCCCGTGGAGTGTCTGACAAAAACCAGAGGACTGGTATCTAGAACAATCATTCACTGCCAGCCTAGAGGGCATTTCAGTTTTTGATGCCTAGTTTGGGGGGTCACATTTGGCCTTTCAGCGAGAAGTGCGTGAAAAGATTTTGGAGCTGATGTATGAGCAATGGTTTAGGTTTATTTTTTGTTAGGTTCAGAAAATCAAGGACTCGGCAGCTTCGAAAATTCTTGAAGGTTAAAACCCCCAGGAATGTGCTTGACGTTAAACATGAGCGCTGGTGTGTGATGCAGTAGGTGCATAACTGTCGTACCTTCTGGGGACAAGGACTTTCCATCTCCCACCCCTCCTTTGGAAAGGTTTCTGCTCCATCCAGCCCTCCCGACTCTACCCAGCAGCTCATGGGTCATTTTCTCAGCAACACGAGCTCCTCTCGCTGCTCTTCAAGCAGTCTAGCAGTCTTTTGCGGTGTCTTGCAACAGCTATTCTTTAGAAGGACATTCTGTTTTCACTTTGTGCTCCAAATGGCCTCGACACGTTTCACAATTTGCCAACGCAAAAGGAAGAGTCACAACGAAGGAAGTTTCCAGCTAGATACTGGACCTGGCACCTATATGAGTCAGGATGGACCATGGAGGTGGCCCCTGAAGAGCTGGAAGTGCCCCCAGGCAGCAGCTCAGGCACTGGAAGACAACCTGCATCTCCCCCATACGCCTGTGCAAGGTGGCTTGCTACATCTCAGCATCGGAGGGCATCCAACTGGATGCTGGAGCATGGTGGAGACTTCAGACTCGTTTTACCAGCAGCCTGGCGCAGGTAGTTTAAAGCCAGAGGGCTTTCCTACTTCCCGGTGTGTAAAACAAATGCACCTTCCAGGGCCTAGCAAGCACTAGTACAGCCATGTGAAGAACCTCTACAGGTCCAGCAGTGCTCCTCTTTCTTTCATTGATGGTGCACTCGCATCTGTATTGGTTTGTGCTGCTTCTCATGGACTTACCAGCAGAGTGTTGTAAACACAACCTTTCATCTGAAGAAGGGTCCGGAGGAGAAGAGAACCCTGGGCTTGCTGGGATTGTGCTAGACTGGGGGCAGGATGCTTTTGGCTGACACTTCAGGTGGTGGCATTTGGTGATCCAGTGGTCTAGTCCCGTGTCTGCCGCAGTACTGACTGACAAGCACAACGCAACCTACTTGGTTGTTCTGCCTCAGCTTCCCCTTGCAAAAACACGGCAGTCACACGTCCCAGGATAATCGCCCTGTTTAATGAGGTAGCGGCCGTTGTCTTACTCCCCTTTAATTGCTCCCACTGGAGACAGACCCATCTCCAGAGAAGGAAGAGCAGAATGCAACGCCCGGTTTGCACAGACCTGCGGTACGAAACACCCCTGGGACAGCGTTTGGGTGCCAAAGACGACTTACTTTCCGAAAGGCTCAGTTTGGAAAGACCCGTAAGCTCAGAGACTCATTCGACATACCGCTGAACCAAGTGCTGCTCTTCTTGTGCATGTGCAATCCCATCCTTACCACTCATGTGCTTAAAATTAAGCGGAGGCTTAAACTCTTTGCCAGACGAGGTCTTCAGAGCTCCATTAGCGCTGTATGTTTTTGCTCTGAATTCCCAGTAATTGTTTCACTCTGAATAGACGCTCACTGAATAAGATATAAAAAGACCATGGGAACAAAGGGGCCTTCAATCTGAGACTTTGATCCACATATTATTCAAATACATAATGACTGCTTTGATTTATGGATTTATAATTCTATTGAGGCATTCCGGAGATTACCCAAAACATTCCAGCTCCAGTCGATGCTGGAGGGTGTTACCAGAGCCCTTGCCTGGAATGAGAGGGACAAGACCGAGTTGCCTGTTTGCTGCTCAGATTACACTGCAGACTGTAGGACAAGAGCAAGCTGCGTGGCAATGCTCTCACTTGTACTTGGTGCTCATTGCAAGTGGGTTTTTTTCTCTGTCACCTGAGGAAAGCATCTGAAAGTACCGACTCTCTCCTACTCGCAGCACAGAGGGTTTTGGCAGTATAACAAGACAGCAGACTGCGTGGTGGGTGTGTTGAAAGAAGGAGCAGATGGTGGATTGCTAGCACAAGGATTTAGCAATCATTTAGAAAACAGATTATTTTGGAAGATGAGAAATTACGAAGTATGATCAGCCCCCACCCCTCTACTCCCACTCCCCTCCCCAAACTTATCCCCACAAAATGTTCATTTGGCCATGGACCACCGCAGTGACTCAGCTCCGACACCCAGTAAGATTTCTGCAAGAATTCAAATAGGTGACAGCTGTGAAGGAAAAAAAATTGCCCTGCTTTACATTTGCATCAGCAACAGCGGGTTTTGCTCAACAGCAGTTTGGATTTCTACATTCGTCTCGCCTTACACAGCAGACTCACCCTGTTCCCTACAGAGATGATCACCGGAAAAGGGGCTGCGTCTGCAAGAGGGACCATTCCTAGACGACGAGGACTCATCACCCGGCTCAAGGCTTGCTCTTGGTGTTGTCTGCTCCCCACCCACCGCTGCTCTTGTGGGCACAGGTGTTTCTCAGTAAGTGGGAACTTAGATCTGAGATGAGGATTTACTTTCATCGTCCTGGCTGTGAGATTTCCTTTCTCCCATTCACAGAATCACAGAACATTAGGGATGGAAGGGACCTCGAAAGATCATCCAGTCCAGTCCCCCTGCCACAGCAGGATCCCCTAGATCCAGTCACACAGAAAGATGTCCAGGCATGTTTTAAACATTTCCAGAGAAGGAGACTCCACAACCCCCCTGGGCAGCCCCTTCCAGGGCTCTGT
Organism: Phoeniculus purpureus; assembly: GCA_028565055.1. Lineage (NCBI taxonomy): Eukaryota > Metazoa > Chordata > Aves > Bucerotiformes > Phoeniculidae > Phoeniculus > Phoeniculus purpureus. The sequence goes on from JAOXOE010000001.1 coordinate 110,948,336, forward strand.
CACCCTCACTCGTGAAGAAGTTCCTTCTCATACTGATGTGCAGCCTCCTCTGTTCCAGCTCACACCTGCTGCCCCTTGTCCTATCACTGGGTGCCCCTGAGCAGAGCCTGTCTCCATCCTCCTGACACCCACCCTTCACATATCGATCAACATCCATGGGGTCACCCCTCAGTCTCCTTTGTTCCAAGCTGGAGAGTCCCAGCTCCCTCATTCATCAGCTGTTGGTTATGTTGAGAGATTTTGCTCAGAGCTTGATGGTTCTGCATGTGAGCAAGCAAAAAGAACAAGACTTCACTGAGTGCTGAATCGCTTAACGTGATCCATGTAGTCCAGCTTCTGGGAGCAAAACAGCAACAGCAGAAACGGGACAACCCGTACTGGTAGACCCTAGGGAACATGTTAGATACATATGGAGTTCTCCATGTCTTCAAAGGCGGTCTTCTCATGAGGAAAGGACAGACTAAAGACTTTGGAGGAAACACCTGGCAATGTGAGAACAAAGAATTTTGGGTTTCTTCCCACTGCTGGGGCTCTGGAAGTGGGACTCAGGCATTACTCAGAGATCAGCTTGGGAAGAAACCACGGTGAGCTTCCCCTTCACTTGACCACGGTGACAGAAAGGCATTTAGAGCGCTTTTCTGGTATGGTGGTAGGAGATCACTCTTCTTATCCACTTTTCTGCTTGATAGCTGCATCTCCTCAGTGGCCATTGTGACCCAATATGAACATCAGCAGGGGAGCCCTGTGTTCTTAGTCCCTGTGGCATCTTGAAATTAGATAATGGCAAACCACTGAGACAATACAGGTCTTGGACAGTTCAACCCCTCAGGATCTCAAATTCTTGGGACAGGAGAATGAGATTCAGCTGGAGACATATATCACTCTGGATGTTTCAGTTAATCTCATCCTAAAGGGAGGTCTGAAATGAATCAAGCTCCTTGCATTCCAATGTTGCCTGCTTCCTCCAACAACCCTACAAAGAGCCCAGAGTAATCAGCTCAGATATAGGGTATGACTCTGTAGACATTTAAGGTGGATGAGATAAACCACAGAATCACAGCATCATTAGAGCTGGAAGGGACCTCTGGAGATCAGCAAGTCCAACCCTCCCAGAAGGATCACCTAGAGCACATCGCAGAGGACTGCAGGTTGGTTTTGAGTGTCTCCAGAGGAGGCTCCACAACCTTCCTGAGCAGCCTGTTCCAGTCACACAATAAAGGAGTTTTTCCTCATATCTAAAGGAAACCTCCTGTGTTCTAGCTTGTGCCCATTGCTCCTTGTCCTGCCACTGGTCACAACTGGAAAACTGAAAACAGTTTGGCTCCATCCTCCTGACACCCATCCTTCAGATATTTGTAGAGATGAATAAGGTTTTCTTTTGATCTTCTCCTCTCCAGGCTGAACATGCCCATTTCCCTCAACTTTCCTTGTAAGAGAAATGGTCCAGGCCCCTAGTCATCTTTGTTGCCCTCCACTGGACAGGAAGGCAGGAACTCTCCAGTAGTTCCCTGTCTATCTTAACTGGGAAGCCACAGTACTCCAGATATGGCCTCACCAGGACAGGGGAGGATGACTTGTCTTGACCAACTGGCCGCATTCTTCTTAATGCACCCTAGAACACCACAGGTCCTCTTGACAACAAGGGCACGCTCTCAACTCATGGTCAGTTTATTGTCCACCAGGACTCCAAGATCATTCTCTTCAGGGCTACTCTCCAACTAGTCTACCCCTAACCTATACTGACATCTGGGGTTGTTCCTGCCCAGGTGCAGGACCCTGCAATTGCTCCTGTTGAACCTCACTTGATTCCTCTTTGCCCAACACTCCAGCCTGTCCAGGTGACACTGCATGGTAGCACAGCCCTCTGGTGTGTCAGCCACTGCTCCCAGCTTCGTATCATCAGCAAACCTGCTGAGGATACACTCTGTCCTCTCATCCAGACCACTGATGACTATGAGCAGGACTGACCCCTTGAACAGTACTGGCTCCTGGGGAACATCACTAGTCACAGGTCTCCAACTCAACCCTGCACTGTTGATCACAACTCTCGGAGCTCCGTCACAGTGAGCTCTCAACCTAACCCACATTGCTTGAGCTTCCTAATGAGATTGTTACAGAAGACAGTGTCAAAGGCCTTGCTGAAGTCAAGGGAGATGACATCCACTGCTCTGTCCACACCTACCCAGCCAGATGTGTCACAAAAACCTGTGAGATCAGCCAAGAGTGATTTCCATGCTCACCACTCTCAACAGCCTTCTCTTCCACGTGGCACCCCAAGATCCTGGTTAACTAGAAGGAAAGTTCTCTTGGTAGGAAAATCAGCCACCCGTGATCCAAGAAATAAACGTGACGTGTTGCCTATGCAGAGAGCACTGAACAGAGCTGTCACTTAGCTGTACACCGTGACTTAAGGCTGTTAGGGAGAAGAGGAGGCTGTCCTGATCACTGACAGGAGATTCGCTTTGGGCAGGATCAGCATGAAGTAATACTGGATTTATTTAATGTCTTGTTTCCCCAGGAGCACCATCGAATTCAGATCAGATTAGTCTGTACCACTTCACGACTTAAATGAGTTCTTCAGTGCAGTGACACTGGACGTGGTCACTTCTGGCGGTGTCCGCCTGCCTGGCGATGGCAGAACTGAGAAGACAGCCAGGAAATTTCTGGTCATCAAAGCAGCTGGTTGCAGCAGTCACTGGTGTCTGAGTGTTTGGATCTCATTTTTGAATTGGGAGTGGAGCACAGAAAACTAGATCTTGCATCACGCATCATGAACCACTACCTCAGCATTTCAGAGTGGAGGCACGTCCCCCCCAGAAACCACCTGCTTTCCATTCATGCTAAGACTGTGTCCTTTTTGCTCCCCAGAGTCCCAGCAGACATTTGTTCTGGTTTTTAGATAAACTGGTAAATCTGGATAGTCTTGATCTCACGGCAAAGCCAAGTGCCTATAATCAGGAAGGGATTGCTTTTTTGTGGATAGGACGGATCTGGTGGTGGAACAAATTCCCAAGGTAACACAGTGCTCGTCTTCTCTTGTGGACTGTGGGCTACAGGTGCTGCTTTGATATTGTACGTGTCGGAAGAACAGAGTTTGTCTTGCATCTGTGTCATCTGTGGCGAACGAAAGCTGTTGGAGAACTACCAACAGCTTAGAGATGGTCAGCACTGATTTTGAAGAGGGTGGGCTGCTTTTGCTTGGAAGGGGTTAACCGAGTGGGTTCTGCTCAATGAGCCACTGTTGAGTATCGGTAATCTGGGTCACTCCCGTCCTCAGCATTTTCTTTTGGGACCAGATTGTGGAGAGGCAGCTCTGAGAGGAGCCAAGTGCTTTTTCTCTCCTTCACCCTCTTCAGTCTCACTATAGCCCTGTGGAAAATGCCAAGTTTGCTTAGAAACCTGCTTTTGGAGACTTGTGATCACTAGGGACACGCTGCCGTTGGACTCACTGCTGGCTGCAAACTTCCCAAAGAACCTTCTTGTCTGTCCCTGAAAATGCTGACCTGTCACAAGGAAAGCGTGCTTTGGGAATGGGATGATTTTGACAATAGTCTGACAGAAACCAGGCGAGTTTCCAGAGCAGCCCCACTTGCCAGGTGGGTTTCCAGATCCCACTCACTTCTTGTCGGCTCACATGCAGCACCTCCGGCAGGCTGCCGGCTGAATCCCAGGCACAAGCATGTGGGTACAGCAAGTTCCCAGAGCCTCTTTCTGCGGCATGGAAAGAGCCCAGTAAAGGCGACTGCCGTGGTAAGAATGACATCCCCCCTTGAGCCTTCTCTCTGGGAGACTTGGCAGTGCCTGCGAAAGGTTGGCACACCCAATACCTTCTCAAAGCTTTCTCAGATGACTTTTTGAACTTGGCTGTCTTATTTTCATCTGGAACAAACCCGTTTTTATCCCCTTTGTGGAACTGAGTGTGGGCTAAAATGTAAGTCACGTCTGTTCTGCCGACCCATTACCTCTGACTCCATCAACAGGGAGGTGTCACTGCATTGCCTGCAAATGCCTCTGGAAGGAGACATGACCTCCCCTCAGCTCTTTCATTCTTCTTCCCTGGGAGACCTTCACAAAGGGTCCCACTTCCCACACATCTTCCCAGAGAGATCTCAACCATGGGGCACCACAAGGCGTTAATCCTGTCAACTTCTCTTGTTCCTCACGGCCATGAAGAAAGAGCATTCAGCAAGACATAGCTCTTTTCTTTTCATCGTGCCTGCAGTGGTCAAAGGCGTGTTGCTGTTTCCCCTGGCCTGGAGGACACGGGTCAGCCTCTACATGGGACCACGGACAACCTAAAGGGAATGCCACATAGGTGGGAGGAGGGTGACACAGTGGAAGCCGCACCAGCTCCTTTGGCAGCAGGACTACTCATTCCTTACTTCAGGAAAACTTTGCAAGCTAGAATTGGTTTTGGCCTCCCTGCTTTTTTCTTGGTGGTTCAATTACAGCCATGACACCGCCGGGTCTCAGCCCTGCCCCAGCACACTGTGAGAAAGGGCAGCCTGTCTCTTGCCCACTTTTCTCACCCAGCAGTCAGGCGGCTGCAGTGCCCCAGTGTGTTTGACGGATGCTGCAGCTGGAGCACTGCAAGAGCCCAGCCCTGCTGCCCAGCAGCCTCTCACTAACCGAGTTCATGAAACCCCCTTGGCTCCCAAGAAAACAAAACTAAATTAAAACAACCCAACCAACTCCAAGTCTGATGTTTTTTAAGCCAGTCTGGGGTTTTTTGTGTTGAGGAAGGGGTGGGTCTTGGGGAAGTTCTTACGCCACAGTGCCAGGCACAGCCAGGGAGCAGCTGGGAGCCTCTCACTGGTACAGGCTGGCAGCTGATTGAAAGCACTTGGTTCACTCTTTAAAGAAAGACTTAAAAGACTCCACCATGGGGGAAGAAAAACACAAGATCAGTAGTATGAGACAGAAACAGGCTGCAAGCTGGGTTTAGCGGCTGAAGCCCATTAAATGGACAGATCCATCAATAGCCCTTTTAATGGGAAAGAGACATCACTCTTCTCTCTTTCCCTGCACAGCTAACTGCTGCCCCTGTCCCTTGTGTCCACTTCTTATGACCAGACAAGTTTGGGAGAGCTGGGCTGTGGGATGCTGGATGTGGCCCAGAAAACTTTCATTGGGACAGGATCCTGTGCTGGCTGTGGCAGGGTCCCCTCTGCATCCCAGCCCACCAGGCTGATACAGACCTGCCCTTGGCACAGGACCTGCAGCTGTGTAATGGCCATGTGGCTCAGGTTGAGGAGATGGGAGGTTAGTGACAGTCATGCTAGTGTAGCTCGTCACACTGTCAAAGAACAGGATCAGGTACAACACAGAGTTTGGGTCAGAATCAAGTGAAAGAGAGATGTCCTCCTGATTTACACCCACAGCTGAGGAGGTCAGTGTCCAATTTGCCACTGTGAGCAATGCTGGAAGCGTCACCAGATAGGTCCAGAACCTCTTCAGTAAGCAGGTGCAGTCTCTCCTAACTGCAGATTAGCCTCAATCCTGCCATGTTGCTTCGTGTTCCTGTCGGCGTTCTGCAAGGATCCTGCACTTCTCCACAGACAGCTGTGAGTGTCCTCAAGAAACTGGCCTTCACTGGTGGCCCATCCTCTACCTACTGTATTTGGAAGGTTCCCAGGTGCAGGCCAGCACGCCTGCCACCTCGCATAGCCCTCACAGAGACGTGCCGTGCTCTAGACATGATTTTTATTCAGAGTCATGAAAATAGTCCACTCAGTCAGACAGGCACAGCTTTGTATTGTTAGGGGCTGGTTCCACTGAGGAATTTCTGAATTCAGATTGCCCAACTCTAGCTCGGCAAGGCTGGGTGCCAAGGTATTTGGGCACACAACGGTCAAGTGAGGTTTCATTCTTTTTCTGTAGGCAGACAGTATTTTTATGCCCCGTCATGGCTGGGCAATCAAAACAGCAATTAGGTTGCATCAGCAGATGTTCTTGCTTTTAGCGACTGACGGTCTCCACAGCGTGCAAGCTGTATTCTGCTTGGTATAAAGACCTTTTCATTTCCAAATAAAACTTGGACCTTGAAAGTGCTTTGTCAACCATCTGAAAAGCTTAGCAGGGGTGACATCTGCTTTTATCTCTCCCAGCCCTGAAAACCGCAGCAGTTATCTTTAGCGCTCGTGTAAGGTGAGCAGAACATGGAGATCTTGCGCCTGCTCGACGAAGGCAAGCAAAGCACAGCCTGTGCTGCTGATCACAGTCCTGAAGAGGAAGAACAAAGCAGAGCTTGTTTTCATGTCAGCAAAATATCAGTCCAGCTTCCCAGGTCTTCAAGGCTACAGGGAGCCATGGCCAGAACAGCTCTCCGTCATTACTCTCTCCTCTGATGTGGCCTTTCCCAAAGTTAAGCCCTGTCCCGAGAGCCACACAATGTCCCTCTGTGATTGGGGACAGTGACAGTGCTGCAGGAGGAGTAGTCTGCCGTGAGCTCCCTAAATCAGCAGAGAGAGAAATGGTGACTCGCATGGCCCTGAGGATCTTCAACCATCTGCTGCTGCTGGGTCGTGCTTCTGCAGGTGACTGAAGAAGACAAGTCACTGAAACGTAACACTTCACTTTCACATAACCAAGGCTAGGTGCCGTGGATCCTACCCTCTGCTATGCACAGTACCTACACCCATAATTTCCTAAATCCACCAAGCAACGATGAAACTTGCCAGTACCTGTGACTTTGCAAAGTCAGATCGCAGCCATGCCTCAAGCTTCACAGGAATTCTTGCAGGTTGGAGCAACTAGGGGATTAAGTACAATAATACACAGGAATTCCAGTCAAATCAGCTGAGATGCAGTAAGGTAGAGGTCTAGGAGAGACGATTGTCTCCTGCCAGCTCAGGTCATCATAGACACAGCCATGTGCCCATCCTAACACCCAGAGAGGGCAGGAGCATCTGCTGAGCAGCATGGGCATCTTGGGCTACAGCCCTCTGGAAACACACTGCGTGGGGACAGTGCAGGGAAAACCAGGAGTCTGGAAAGCAGACAATAAAATGGGGATCCATTTTCTTTTAAGCTCTTTTAATCACCTGAAAGTCTTCTACTGACTTCAGAAGAGCGCTAGATACTTCACGCATGTAAAAAATAAATAAAAGAAGGAGCAAAAAAGAGAAGCAAATTCTGAGCCTTCCAAAGCACCAGCTCTGTGGTGAACATGGGGTGGTCTGAGAGAGGGTTCATGAGTGCTGAGAGAGCAGGAACTTTTCCACACAAAGCTATGAGGACCCTGAGCTAGGGCTGATGGAGTGACTGTGATCGGTGAGCCCAGCACTGAAAGCCAAAGGGCTCCCTGGGGCTTTCTAGCCAATGTGTCCCTTGCAGGCAGATTTCATTGGATGCAATTTAAAAGATATCAGGCTCTGTTCTAACTTCATTTGTCTGTATAACTAACTACTGCAGCTGACAAAGGGATGTCCAAGGATCACAAAAGCAATGAGAAATAGTTCTCAGAGTGGTAAATGGGAGGGTAGACTTGAGTCAGCAGTGTCTTCTCCAGGCAAACTGTCTGGGGCATCTTTTAAGCCTCTGCAGCACCCTGAACCCTCACCACTTCCTGCAGGGCTGGGGCAGTCAGGCTGGGTGCAGAAGGCTGGCTGATCATCTTCCAGTCACTTCACGGATGAAGGATTGCAGCTGTGCAGCCTCTTTTTGATAGGCAGGGATTTGGGACTAATTGCTGCTCATCCTACTGTTTATGCCCATCAAAACCTGTGCCAGTCACCACCACTTTGCCAGACTGAATAACATCTTTACGGAACCAGGGCCACCTTGGCTCAGGGCAGTGAGTAGCTACTGAAAGAGCTTCCATTGCACTGTGGCTTCTGATTTCTCCTGCCTATACCTGGACAAAACTTTCACCAACACCAAGATTTGAATTATCTTCCTACCCTGGACCCCTGGCTAGAGAGTGGCTATCAATTGTGGCCTCAAGTGTCTACATTTATTGAGCTAAAACCTGATCTGCCCAGAGCCCTGGGGAGACTCAAACATTTCTCTTGCAGTGTTGCGACACGGGCACTGGGACATGGCTGTGGAATAACCCAGAAATGATGGGATGTCTCCAGACCATGCTGACTGCAGTGCTAGCACGGGCACAGCTTCGGTATTAGCAGGGCTGCTCACACCCAGCCTAGTGGGAGAACCCAAGAGCCAGAAGTAGACACAGGTAAACCTGGAAAGACCAACATACTGCAAAGCTTAGACTTATCCTGTATCACTCATAATTATAGGAAATTTTATCACTGTTCCGGGTGCCAAACGGGCTCATTTACCCTTTGGAAAGGTCCATCCCTCTAAGCTCACTGCAGACAGAGCCTGGCGTATCTGTGGTGCTATTTAAACACCTCTGCTCTGCGCTTAACTTAGGCGAGCTGAGCAATGCCCAAGAGCTGTTCATGGAACTCTGCAAACGTGCACTGAACTCCTGGGAGGAAGAGGTTTGTTCGTTCTTTGATCCTCTCTCTCATACACTGCAAACGCTACAACAGGCCAAGGAGTCTGGCTCAAGAACATTGATGGACGAGGAACGGCGACCAGCTTTGTGTGCCAAACAGGGACCCTTAGTACAGTGGCATTTTGAAACGGGTGGAAAAAGGAGGATATGAACCACAAAGGAAGATGTCGTTTGCTTTTGAGACAAAGCCTGAGTCTTGTTTTTTAAAAACACAATTCAATGTTTAAGTTGTCCCAGGATCTTCTCTTTTTTGCTACCTCACTCCTACATGATGGACTAACGTAGGGAACAAGCAGGGGAACCTGCGAGCCCATTTGTGTCCCTCACCACACCCTGTGTTTCAGCACAGTCCACGGACACCTGTGTTTCAGCAGCTTCAGCAGAAAATGACAAGCTGCCTGCAAGAGAGGCTGGTAGCAAAGTGCTGCCTGTTGTACATCTCCAGTTGGAACATTCTGTTTCCTTTGTGGAACTTTCAGGCCAAATTCACATTCAAGGACCTGGGTGTTTTGCAACAATTAGGCAGAAACATAAGTAAAAAGGACTCCTCATCACAGTGGCTGTTGGAAGGGTTCCACTAGTCCAATCTCCAGCTCACTTATCAGATACCACCCCTTTAAATGATGATTTTGCCCTATCATCGGGATGTCCTGTGATGCTCCTAGCTAAAGACCATCTCTACTGGCGATTGATTTTTCTGCTGCTGGGGGAGAGCTCACAGCACAACCAAAGCTACAGTACAGTCAATTCAAATGGTTTCTGGAGGTTTCTCGCCCCTGCAGAAAGACAGATGCAACCGTTCCGTTCTCAGCTGTGCCCATGACCTGCACTAAGTCACTCCATCTTCTCATGTCTCTGTTTCTACTCCAACCTTCTTCTATTTATCTCCACAACTTATGAGCTGGGCAGATGCTTTTCATTGTGTTTGTACAACACATACTAAACCAGAGCTGTCAGCCTGATTTGTGCCTCTTGGCACTGCCAGTGTTACCAGATCTGGGGGCTTTACTGCGAGGCTGCATGTTTCATGCCCCTCTCTCATGAAGTCACCTCTCTGTGTTGAATTAATTCTTAATTTAAAAGAAAAGCACACAAGCTGGAAGAAGTTCGTACTTGAGCATGGAAATAGCACAGAGGTGAGGTGAGGTGGTGTTATTTGGGGTGTGCTCGTTGCTCTTTTTCACACTTGGTGTGAGCAGCAGGGCAGTGACACAGAAAGAGCACAACTGACAAACCCCTAGCAGTAAAATTAGTAGAGAGTCAAAATGCTCCTGTTGCAAAGGCACTAGACAAGCAACCATCTAATTACTGTGTTTTAACAGTATGGAAACCCAGTTAATTTACCTGGGCTTGCAAAACGTGTCTGCAGATTCTGTTTACAAAGGAAAGTGATGCCATTCAAAGGCTGTGGGGTTGGTGGTGGGTTTTTTCTGTCTACCAGAGCAGTCCCACTCTTCTCTGCACTCTGCTGCACACGATGCTGGTGGCCTGGCACTTCTCCCCTCCTCCAAAAGGTGCTGCAGAGCCAAACTCTGCCTGCTACCAGTAAGAAATGGGGTTGGCAAGGAGAAAACTCGGACTTTCTGTTTCTCTGCTGTTGCTCCCATGGCTGGCTCGTTATGGCGTGCGATGGCCTGCTAGCCCGCCTCTGAATTGGGGATAATGAGTCATTATCCTGCCAATAACAATGTCTGTCTTTATTTCTCCTCCTGGTGCCACCAGGTGATGCACATGGCCCAGGTCGGGTGGCAGGGAGTGACTGACAAGCAGCTGGGATGAGTGTGAGGTGCCTAGGGACCGTGCATGGCATAGCAGCCAGGCAACAGCAGCCAGAAGCCACCTCACCTGTGGAGTTTTTGGGGAGGTGCTGGGGAGCAGATCACCATCACAGGGATCTGGAGACAGCACCGTGTGCTGGGGAGAAGTGCAAGGCTCCAGCTGGCAGCCAGATGCCTCCTAGTGCATTCCCTTGATGCATGACTCACATACAAAAGTGGGCTTATCACAGTGCCTCTGCCAAGGTGGGGACAAAATTACTCGTCCCAGTGTCACTCAGGATCCCACAGCAAAGTCCAGCCTGCAGTCAGACTTGTGAAGGGAGAGGAGGAGAAACCATCCTCTGACGGTTTCCCCATCTGCAGCAGGAAGAGCTTGCTGTTGCTTTACAAATAATTTGATAAATTCAGTCTTGAGGCGAGCAAGTAGAATTGCTCACCTCAACGGCTTTATGCTCAGATCTATCCCTTCTTGGTGGTTTATGAGTTTCCCAGTTTATCTGATGCTGGGGGATGCTCCGCGGTACCTGCTCAGTCCCAGCACTGCCTGTATCTTGGCATCAGATCTCGCTGGGCTGATGTGCCGCATACAAACCATTACATGCAATAACAAGTAAAGCACTGCTTGAACCTTAGCACAAAGAAGTGAAAACCCAAAACAATAAATGCATTTTCCACAAGGGCAGAGACAGCAGCCTTTGAATAGGATTTGCTGGATCGGGTTGTGACTCAGCTGGCTGCTTGCAGAGCACTCCAGCAGCACTCGCTCGACTTGGGGCAGCAGCTGAGGGTCTGCTGGCTCTGCTGAACTCAAAGTGAAATGCGCGGTAAAGGGTACTGGGTGCGGTCAAAGTCTGCAGCACTGGTAGAGCAGGGGACATGTATAACCTCCCTCTGAGCAATGGGGTCACCATGCTGCAGGCAGTCCCTCAGAAGGAGCCTGGGTGTGAAATGGCGGGCAAAGGGCAGTCCATGCTGTGAACGGGGCTCCCTATGACACGGGGTGCAACATGCAGGGCTTGCGGGATGTGCTTCACCACCCAGGTCAAGCCCTGCTCGTTGGAGTGGGAGGAGTGAACAGCCCAGGCGCCAAAATGTCTGTGACTCTGCTTAGATCATACTTATGATGTTTTTCTGCATAGGGACCTACGTAAATAGAAAGAAACCATTCATCTCAGCTGGGAGGACTGGCAGCCTTTGGAGTCACCCTGTCCACTGATAGCCAGCCACCTTATTTTCTGCCCGCGCTTTGATTTCTGCCCTCCTTCCCCCACCAGCGCTGTTCCCAGGGCATTGTCTTCATGAAATGGCCTTTTGTTCATAGGTGCCTGAAGCCAACGAGCCTCTTTGACTGGCTGCTTCATTTCATGCCGACACCCTTAACTGCTGGTTTCATCTTCCTGGTAGTGATTGTCTCAGATGAAGTTTCGGTATCGCTGTTTCTCATCTGTGGCTTGAGAGTCCCATTTTCACCGGCCAGAAGCCAAATGCCTTGCACTTGCCTGACCTCTGCAATTACCGGCAGGACTCTTGCTCCACGGCACTGCAGCCTCTGGCCATGGGGAAACTTTGGAGCAGGGGCCGTACGGACAAGCCACAGGAGACCTAGAAATGGTGCCGAGTTTACTTTAAATGCCCAGCTCTTCCTGCAGTTTCATTCCAATTCACTGCTGTGACCTCGTCTGCAGCCAAGCACAGATTTGACTGCGGTGCCATCTGAACCCTGCCTGTGATGGCAAAGAGCCTCTTCCCACTTCTGAAGGCTCTACTTGTCTTCTATAGTTGTGCTTCTTAATCTAAGAGAAAAGTCAGTAGTCACTCTAAACTGGAAGTCTTCTCTGACGGTTATGGGCCAGAGGCATAACAGATGTACAAGGGAAAGGATCAAACGCAATCCTTCTGGGACTTCTCACCTCCAACGCATCTTCACGCGAGAGCTCGTGCAATCTCTTGGTGATGCTTGGGGTACAGATGCACGCCACCTTTGGTGCTCATTGGACCGTGACCATCCGTCTAACTTCAGCCGGCAGCTTTTAATAACTCTTTAGCATACCCCACGCATTTGCCAGCGCCTCCAGTGCCGCAAGGAACCCACAGCGTGCGTTACTACCATCCTCTTGAAAGATGAAGAACAGAGCGTGTTAAGACTTCCCCAGCAGATCGGGTGGAAAAATAGCAAGCCTGTTGTATGCTCGTGATGTTCTTGCACTGAGAAGGTCCGTCTTCTATTTCTGCACTCACATTTCAGCTGCAGCGCACGGGAGCCTGGGCTGGAAACCCCCATCACACCATGGCTGCACTGTGGGCGCGTTCAGCTCCAAATGCAAATTTTCCAGAGCAGTAAAGCACCCAAAAACCAGTGTCCGGGTGCAGTGCCTGTGGGAAGCCTGGCACCAGAACAGATTGCCTTAACTCCAAGCCCTCTGTAAATTTTGCAGCACTTAGGCAAGACATTTAAGATAACCTAGAGGCTCAGCACCTGCTTGTCTTCCTACAGGCTCTTCTCAAGACAGCTCTCTGTCCTCTCAGGGAAGGCTGCCCTATGGAACAGGAGCACCATACGATGGGCTTGAGGCCCATGGTGCTGCTGACCAGCTCTGTTCAGGGGCTGGAAGGGATAGACATTCAGCCCAGCACTGGAGATAGCTTCTAGTAGTGGCTCTACTCACGGGTCAGCTCCAGCACACAACTGTCCTGTGTGCCAGTACGAGCGTGAGGGAGCACAAGCTTTGGAGGTCTGGGCACCATACACCAACACAGGCTATGCTATCCCTTGGCTTACCCAAGACAAGTATCCCCCTCTTTTGATGGCACACCAGCTATCAGGGATGGATGGAACCACAGCACTGAGGAGGAGGGAACAGCCCTGCTTTTTCCCTGTGCTAATTAGTGGCAGCTAATTAGATGCCCATTGTCCCACCAGGCCTTGCAGCTATCCTTGGAAACCTTCCCTTGGCTAATAACTTTAGCATGAACTACAGGAAAGTGTTGATAACAGAAGGATGTAAAACAGTCACACTGCCTTTCTTAGGGAGAAAAACAAAGTTTGTCTCCGTCCATCACTCAGATAACTTCAGATATGCTCTGCAAGATCTGTTGAGCACTTACCATTGATACCATTATCAAGAGCTCAGCAGTCACATCAGCTTTGTTTTCAGTTTGAGCATTTTCCTGTTCTACTTTCTCTGCAGCTTATCAAGTGTAGACACTGTTCTTTGATAGCTCCACAGATAACTGATCTTCACAGACTTTTATTTTCACTATTCGGCCCCTTACATCGGTGCATCTTCAAGTCTTTCAGGAAGCCTGCAAAGGGAGTACCAGAAGGCAGACGAGGTCTGATTATCTAGAGCCTTATGGTGTCCTTTATAACTACATAAAGCTCAAAGGCTTTATGTGGTTTTAGATGTGGGAAGGCAGAATCCAGTTCCACATGATTGCAAATCCTGGCTGCTTTTCATGATGAAGCTGAATGCAGGTGAGCACCATGGCTCTCTCACAAAAGACACAAGAAGCCTGTGGCAGCTCCAGAAGACAGCAGTCAGATGGCTCAGCAACCAGTGCCTCGTTTTAAGAGTGAGCCTCAGCTCAGAGAGGCAGTGGAGACTGGGGCTTGGGTTGCAGGCGGCTTGGGAAGATGACAGTATTTTTAGCACTGAGGAGATTCATTGCTGCCACGATGCCCACCCAGAGCAGGTGCCTCCACAGCAGCCAGCCAGCACCCTTTCTTGTTCTCTGAGTGGTCTCTCACATCCACCATCCCACTGGGCAAAAGGAAAACGGACTGCAAAAAACCATGCCTCACTTTTATATTTTTACTAAACACAAACTGTTTCATCCAGCATTTTTCAGATGAAATACCAGATTATCAGCTCTGGAGCAGACAGCTACAGATCTGCAAACGCAAAGACGTGATTTATCTGCTTGTGCCCCTCTCCCCCACCCACAGCTGGCAATGCCTTAACAACAACAGGCTGTAACGGCACGTGGCAGCTCAGAACACAGCTGACAAAATGACCTGGCACAGTCGCAAGCTGTTCACCACACCGACAAAGAGTTACCAGCCACTTTCTTCTGCCTCCCCTAGCTTAGTCATCTTGCAGACACCGCTCACAAACCACATCCTTCGGTTGCTGTATGACTTGTCTCCACTGCTTATGGAAGTTTTCCTGATTACACGCGTGCGTGCCGTGTTTTATCATAGGGACAAGGGGCTGCAGAGGTTTGGAGGATCCCAAGCCTGTGTCAAGGACACTTTGCTCACCAGCTGCAGAAGCTTGTTGAGGATCTGGGACCCCTTTTACATTTAACCAAGCACTACACTCATCCCCTGATGGACGTCTTGCCGCTCTTTCTTCAAGAGCCTTCAACTCACATGTTACTTGCACAGAATCACAGAACATCAGGGATTGGAAGGGACCTCGAAAGAGCATCTAGTCTGCTCCCATTGCCAGAGCAGAACCACTTAGACCGGGTCACACAGGAACATGTCCAGGTGGGTTTTAAATGTCTCCAGAGAAGGAGACTCCACAACCACCCTGGGTAGCCCATTCTCAAACCTATACTGAGTGGTGTTGTCGACATCCCAGCAGGCTGTGCTGCCATTCATGAGACCTGGACAGGGTGGAGAGCTGGACAGAGACAAATTTTAATGAAGTGTAACAAGGGTAAGTGTAGTCTTGCATCTGGGCAAGAACAACCCCAAGTACCAGTATAGGTTGAGGACTGACCTGTTGGAGAGCAGTGTAGGAGAAAGGGACCTGGGGGTCCTGG
>JAOXOE010000001.1:110974836-110986392 GCA_028565055.1 Phoeniculus purpureus
TCCAAGCTCAAGAGACCCAGCTCCCTCAGCCTTTCCTCATAAGGGAGGTGTTCTACTCCCTTCATCATCCTCATTGCTCTGTGCTGGACTCCCTCAAGCAGCTCCCTCTTGAACTGAGGGGCCCAGAACTGGACACAATATGGTCTCACTAGGGCAGAGTAGAGGCGGAGAAGAACCTCTCTGGATCTGCTAACCACCAGTTTTGAGGGTTCCTAGGTTCTTCCACATTGAGTTTGAAAGCTTATGTAAAACTATTCCCTTGTACCTTTCAAGTCTTGTGTGCTGAAAATGAGAAGGCAGAACTATTAAATTTTCATTAGACCTATGACGAGATGAACCTCTGGTGAAGGAGGCTGTTTTGCAATGAGAAACTGTAAGAGGTGTCCTTGGAGGAACCACGCTCATTTAGAATCATCACTTTTATTAAAAAAAAAAAAGCAAAAACACAGAACAGAGTCTCCTCTGAATTACAAGGAGGGAGCAGAGGCAAGAAAGGAAAGAGAGTAGGGAGGAGGATGTTCTTCAAAAGAAACTTTGAGGTTTAGTGTTGGCAAAGGGTTAGTCAAGCATGGAGTTTGCCCTCTGTCAAGGCTTTGCTGCTGGCAGCAGTGGTGTGCTGCATGAGCTGCGTCGCAGACCTTGGTTTAGAGATGCAGACCCTCAGCATTGCTTTACATTTATGCATCTTGCTGAACACTAATTAGTGCTTTGGATGGCACACATCTTTAAATGGGGGATGTTTTGAAATCTGAGGGGGGGAAAAAGAGTTTGTTAAGCATCTTTGAATCTTCCTCTCTCCCACGTTGGTGAGGGAGCTGATCATGCTCATTTGGTTCTTTAGTGGAACCTTTTTTTTCTGGCTAAGGAGATTAGAGTGAGAGAAGATGGCAGAGTGGTTCTCCCCTGGCTCTGCACAGTTAGGGAAGTTGGTCTGGGGATTTTATTATCAGATTCTCTTTCAAGGGCTGGAGAATAAGGAAAGGAAAGCATAGTTTGCATGTTCAGGCTGAGCACTTGCTTTTGTCTAAGTGGGCCAGGATAGACTCGGGGGGAAAAGGGGTTTTTTCAGTGGAAAAGGCATTGAAATCATTAGGAGTGAGACCTCAGTTAATGAGAAATTGCACATCATCAGCTATGGAAAAACCTGTATGGCAATAATGATGCTGTTCAATTTCTCTGTTCTTTGCAGGTGTTCCTGTTTGTACACAGAGGTCCTTCCCATTGTTGTCTCTGCAACCCAGCCTGGTAGTCTGTGCCCTTTAAGTAGAAACTATAGGGAGACTAATGCAGATGACTCAAGTGTCTTGTGAAATTCCATTACAGGGAGGTAGGGATATTCTCCACACACAATTTTTTTCTTGCTTCCTATCCGTCAATCCATTGAATGCAGTAGGGGTAGTTCAAGAAACTTTAGGAGGTGCTCAGCATGCCACCCTTGGCAGACTGGTGTTACTGATAATAGAGGAGGCCATGGTCACAGATTATTCATTTTAAACGTCTCTCTTAACCACTAGTTTCAGATTTTTATTACAAGATGCTTCTTGTGTATCAGACAGTGGGTAACTATTGGTTGGAGCAAAGTACTAGTGTAGAGGACAGGGAATATTATGTGTTTAGGACACTGAGAAACTACTTTGGGTTTGGTGTAGATTGCATCAACCACTGATTTATTTGAATACCTGCTTTTTCACCTCTTATTTAAACTAAGAAACTAAGATGGTGTGAAGCACAGGGTTTTTTTTCTTCTAGGGCATAGTGTCTGTAGCAATCAGGTATTTAAGTTAGGGAAGGGCTGAACAAGGTGTAAGTGGTGGTACTCAGGGTAAAACACAGAGGTTGCTGCACCTAATCTAAAAGATGTCTTAAATCTTTCCTTGTCACTTGAAAATGCTCCTCATATTTTTCTCAAGGTAAGCATCTTGTTTGTTAGACTGACTGTAGATTTCTAATGGATTCTTAGCTCAGCAGACAGCTTAGTGAACTTTATAACAGTGTGAGGGTGCCTGCAGTCCCCTTCCTTAAGAGATCATGTGGGGAAAGATAGTAATGGAGAGGTAGATGAAGTATTCCTGGCTTCGTATGTTATGAGGAGGCTGGAGGTGAAGTGGTAGCCTGTGCCACACAAGATGTAAGTTCCTAATGAACTTGCTCCATATAGTTTGGTCCATGTTTGGTCCATATAGTTTGATCCATATAGTTTGGTCCACACCCTTTGGGTTGTGGGTTTTTTTTCATCATACACAAATGTTAGGTTAACATGAACAAATGCCATGAGAAATCATGTTCTAGGGAATTATTTGGAACCACAGGTCTCCAGTATCTCTTTTATTTGGAACCACAGGTCTCCAGTATCTCTTCTATTCAGAAGGAGCACTAAGCTCATACATAAGTCTGCTATTCAGCATGAAGATGCATAATTGTTCGTTCATTTTCAAATGTATTAAATTTGAACTTAGCTTTGACGTGAAAGTAGAGGAATTGTAAATTATTGTAGTGTCCATTGGTACTTTAAAGGATCCATTAAATTCTTCTTTAGAAGGGAGGTGTGTTTGCAAGGATGATATTCTTCGCTTGACATTCTTACACAAAAATGAGCACTGAATGTGATTTGGAGGTTACCTGGGACTTCAAAATTGCTCGTGAGCAATTGCACACAACCTAAGTGAAGTGGAGTAATGTTGTTAATGGTGTTGCGGTGTAAATCATTCTTAGGGCAGTTCTGAGCGGGTTACTCAAAATCATCTTTTATCTTTCTCTGGGCTGTTTATTACTGCCTTGGATTAGCTCTGGCTGATACCAACAAAACAACTGAAAGCCAGCATATGTGTTCTCCTCCGTATGAATTGTGCAGTTAAGAACTATTTAATAAGGCAGTATCTTAACACCGTTGAACCTAATTTAATAGCATGTGCTTGTAAATATGTTTAATATCTGCTGCTTTAGCATATGGCAGAGGGAATACAGTTGCATTGCTGGCTGAACGTATCTGGAGGGGTTTTGGCCATATGGTTCTAAATCTGTTTTAATATAATTATCCCTATTAACTAAAAAAATAAAAAGTCTTCCCTCTGAGTTGATTGACGTTCTTCTCAGTAAAGCACCCTCAGTGCTGATTAGAGGTGTGGAAATAGTAATTTGTTCTAGCATTTAGAAACTTGATTAGACCTCTAATGAAATGGAGTGCCTACATGCTGTCTAAATATTCTCCCTGACACCAGTTGGATCTCATCCAGCGTGGAAGAACACTTGAAGTGTTGCTTTACTACAGTGTGTTTTGTGACTTGAAATCAACTGCGCTGCCTGCGTGCAAATACCCACAGGCTGTTCAGAATGAACTTTGGCCCTCCCTGGAGATCAGCATCAGGATTTGATTATTGTGCTGAGCCCTACTGCAGTGACCAGCTTAGAACCTGAAAATGAGGGCAACTGCTTACTACTAACTGTAAAGTGGACTAGACTCTGGCTGCATAAATGCATTTTACATGCTATTAAGTGTACGTGAGCGTGCTGCTGAGGTTCACAAGTTGTCACTGTTCTTGTGTAGTAATAAGTCTGACTTGTTCTGTTCCCTCCAAAGGCTGATGGAAACACCCACTGCATGTTGTGGCAGCTGTTCTGGCACCTATGTTTTAGCTCCTCTTTAACTCAGTTGCAGCAGATTCTGCTTAAAATTCCTACTGGAAAGCTGAATCAGTACTCTTCATTGCCCTTCTGTGGTGGAAAGTTCCAGCTCTTAGTGCTAGGAAACATGTCAAAGCAGCACTTCAGGTGCACAATGTTCATTAGTCAATAATTCGTTTGACTGGTGAGCTTCTCTCTCTGAAGTACAAAAGTTAAGTTCTAATGCGTCTGACCTAGAATCAGCTGCAGTCTTTTGTCTTCTTCACTGTATTGGTTTGCATTCTGTTGCCACCACATTTAATGCTTTTACGTTTCGCAGTCTCCACATTTGAGCAAATACACTGAAGGGCTGAAGCAGAGGAACTCCAGCTACTTTACACTGTATTAATGCTTCAGCAGGCTTCAGAAATGTTTTCTGACTTCTGTTCCTTCCATAAAACTCCCAGAAACTGTTCAATTTACATTAGTAGTTTAAGTTTTGCATTAGTGGGGAAAGATTTTATGAGGCAGTCACATCAGGGATCATGCAGGTAGAACTTGCTTTGAGATAAGTGACTTTTATTCCAGCAGTTTAAACCTCTTGTCTCACTTCAAGGCTGGTGCTTCACAAGCAGTTAGAAGAAAAGGCATGTTGGTTGAAAAGGTCAACTGTGACCTGATTAAAGGCTGAAGGAGCCTGCAATCAACATCGCAGTTCTTCAGTGGTGATGGAGATTGGTGCTGGTTACACCTGAGCAGAGGAGACGTGGAAGAGGAGCAGTGTGTGCTGAAGGAGGGTGTGCTGGAGCCATCTTTTGCATATGGCTTAGAAAAGCAGAAGGGGAGCGGAGGTAGAAAGAAGGTCTCCTCCATGTCCCCTGCTCTTTAGGTCATTTATGCAAAAAGTGTTAGATAAAGCTGTAGTTACTTGACCTATTTATCCAACAGAAACTTGCAGTACTAGCAGAAGCAGTTTGGCTCTGCTGTTGCTGTTTTGTATGGGACACTCCTTTGGGTTAAGCTGTGCCTCATGAATACTTACAGGCAGCACCCAGCTATCCAACATGAGTAATTTGTCTTGTTGGAGAAGCTAGGTCTGTGGCGTCAGTTCTTCTTTCCCCAAAAAGTTGGGCTATCCACAGCACAACCTAACTTGTGTCTGCAGAGTTGAGCTGGGTGCAGATAAAGGCAGTGAAAGTGTCTCTTAGGAGCTGTCTTACTCTGATGTAAGTCACACAGCTCTAAGCTATGGCAGGTCTCAGTCTGGGTTTGGTGATTTCTATGAGAGAAAGGGCAAGTAGACTGGAAGGCAGTGGAAGGTCTCATCAGGCAATGCATGTTAACTGCTCTTCTGTAGCTGTAGAAGTCTTCAGTCAGGCAGGGTATAAAATAAGAGGGTTTGATATTTCTGTAGTATTTGTTTATTAATTGTTTGGTAGCGTCATTCACTAAAATGCAGCTACAAGTCCTCTTAGTAAAACTGTTGGTGGCAGTTTGAGGAGACAGTAGTGTCTGTCAGCTCTGAGGTTGGAGGTCAATCTGAAGTTCTACCAGTCTGCTGGCCTATACAGCTGAAGAGCAGGATCTGTCTCTGGCTATGTCTCAATATTTACATACAATAAATCTTCTGTAACAGTTATGAGCCTTTATTTTCAAAAACCAGCATCTCTTTTAAGCTCTGTCAGGAAAAAACCTTTGTCTCCTAGGTCTTTGCTGCCACCAGCTCAGCCATGTCAAGTCAGTGTGTTTTGGAGATTGTATCTCAGTAATTACTCACTTGGGTAAGATGCAGCTTAAGATGCAAAATGTTCTTTAAAAAAAAAGAGGAAGAAACTGCCTAACTGCAAGGATCGTTACAGTTGTTCCAGCGAGACAGTGGCTCTCAAATGAGCTTCTGAGACGAAGTCTTTCCTTGGCTGGTCTCTTGCCCAAAGCTCCCCAGGCTAATCAAACATAAACCAGTTAGCCTGTCAGCTCCTTACTCGCTGTAAAACAGTCTCCAGCCTTTTCAAACAGGACTCCTTGGAGAAATAATTTTGCTCTAATTGGTGACTATTTTAAGATCTCCTATCATCAGGTGACGAATCAAAAGGGGTCGTCCATGGTTTTCCGTCTGTGGACCTAAATCCTGTAAGATTTGTCTAGACTTCTTTCAAGGAGACTGTATAAGAAAGTCTCAGTAAACTCAGGGGAAAGGTGTAGGTGCCAGCTTCTTCTGAAGATGCTTCCCAGTCAACTAATCAAAAACGACTTAAACCCTTGGCTTCGACATCAAGGCGCTTGCTTCTGGAAATTGTGCCTTCAGGCTAGAGGTAAAGCGTGTTAGTCGAGGAGATTTTATTTTTCGTCTGGCATGTTCTGGTTGAGTCATCGACCAAAGAAACATGGCAAAACAAGGTGCTTCCCTTAAAGCAGGAGGACATTGCTGCCTCTGGAGGTCCAGAGGGACCACCCGTTTCCCATCAGAAGTGTGAGAACAGCATTAGCGTTCCTTACCGCGCTTGAACTGCAGCGAAGATGCTCCGTGCCCATCAATTGTACACAAGCAATCGTCTGAGAAACTTGTGCCAAGGGGGCTTCTCATTTTTTAGAAGCTTTTCAGTGCATTAACTTCTACAATTTAAAGGAGTATTGTCTGCAAGTTCTACTTGAAACCCAATGTCAGCCTCTTACTTTAATATTTTGATGTTGTCTAGAATTGTGATGTGAATGCCTTAGCTAAAGCTCTTCATGGTGAGGTAGCACAGACAACATCTGCTTGTATTATTCCAGATTGTATTATTCCATTGAGTGAGTAGGGAACCTACATATTCATACTGTCTGATGCAACTTCTGATAAGATGCATTCAGAAAAGGGGGGAAAAAATAACGTTTTCTCATTAAAACTACTGTTAGTAAAGAATTACATTTCATCATTAGAGTGCGTGTTTCCAGCTGAAGACCCGAGTGCTCTTTCTCTGACAGTGGCAAGGGGAAGGTATCTAAGAAGGAGGACATAGAATGAGCAGCTCCATCATGATGCTCCCTCAGCACTGTCTGCTAGTCTCCAAGTATTTGAAACTTGAAAACCTCCTGAGCTGGAGGTGGTTTCTCCACATTTAATAACCATTCTTGCATTTCCCTTTGTGAGCTCAAATAATTGACTTTTAAACACGCACCAACTTCAGGTGCTCACAGCATCTTGCAGCAAGGATTTCCGCAGCTTTGTGGCATACTGCGGAAAATGTTCAGCATCTCTGCTTGAGCTTGTCACCGGCTGCTTGGTTCCTGATCTTTTACTGGAGGTGGTAAAAGCACATTAGGCACTGACTGTGACAGCCAGGAGGCAATCAATTAAAATATCTTGACATGCTCATAGCAGCAAGCTCAGCAGTTCAAAATTGCTTTCCAAGACTCAAGCGACTGTGTTTCCCAACCCTATGTGGAAAAAAACCGGCAAAAAGCTGTCTGGGAGGGCTCCAGGACTGAGCTGAGCACATTTTCCTCTTTTATCTGGGTGAGAGGATTTCTTTTTCTGAATTTTGGCAAGTTACTTTTGTAACTCTTAAGATAGTTCCTGCACACGGATTTAAAATAGCTGCTATGATCTTTTTTGTACATAAAATGTGTGGGAAAAGCAACTTGAAAGCCCGTGCTTCTGCCATCTGCTTGACTGTCCGGTGTCTCAGAATAGAGTTTGGGTTTATATGGTGTCTGGTAAGTGAAAGGTGCCTGGAAGCACATCTTTGTAGCAGTCTGGGACACTAACTGTTTGTTCAGTAGTAGCTTTTATTGAGCTGGAAACACTACAAGGACACAGACTTGTAGGTGGTGAGTTTATTACTGGAGCATGGGGCTTCTGTGGTGTCACTTTTTCCTTGAGGTACAGAGAAGAGGCACCTGAGATACACTCCAGATAATGAAATGCTCCGGCGTGGTGGGTGTGCTGCTACTTAAACATCCTTCTTCAGTGCTTTTCACTAGCTGGCTCATCAAGGGAGCAGGCAGAGCACATTGCCTCCTGCATTTTAAGAGAACAGCCATAGGACGTGGAAGCTGTTACCGGGCAGTGGTGTTGCATGGTGAGATATGTAGTGAAAAGCAGTGCCAGTGCTTGGGAAACGGGGCTGCATGGTCTCAGATCTCACAGTTACAGGTCCAACCACTTCTCATATTGGAAAGATCCTCAGCCTTTGCCTTCTTAAGTGAAACTCTGTGGTGGCTTTCCATGCCTCGCCAGTAAAGGTTTTTCAGTGTTTAGTAGTTATTAAAGATAGGTAGTGTTTGACAACAGTCATGAACGTTGCTTGACCAACCCCTAGCCAGCAAAATGCCTTGTGCACCCAGGACACCAGTGCAGCCTTGTTGGTTCTGGTAGCCAATCGTGCAAGTAGGTGAAACCAGGGGGAGCTATTTTAGCAAAGTGGTGCAGAGATCAGAGCCTACCTGCCTCCCCCTTCCTCCCTTGTGGGAGAGATTGAGATGCTACTCAGAGGAGACTATTGTCGTTCTTTTTTCCATTACAGAGCAAAGGTAGGACTCTGTGCTTGGTGTGAGCAGATCTCTTCATGACACTGTTGAACCTGAACTGTTTAGCTTCATCATTTCCACTGAAAACTCAGCAGTGACTGAATTATGGTTTGTCTGGATTTTCAAGCACGTTGTGCAGCTGAGCTCCGTGTGCCTTCCTGGCTTAGGAACTGTTGACCAAGGACTTCTTTAAAGCTAGCTCTAAGTATTTTTAGGAGAGTACTTGTGGCAGTGACTATGGTGCAGACTTAACCTTATGAATCTTGGTAAAAATCTACATCTTAATGGTTTGAGATGTGGTGTGCCCTGATTTCATCTCTTTGTCTGCTCTTTGTCACAACGAATGCGATGGCAGTGCCAGAGAGGTGAGACAAGGCAGCTTCAGTTCCAGTCCCTGGTTAAATAGTTTTCCTGGTTTGCTTTTGTAGTAACCTGTGGTTAAATGCATCTTCTTTCGTATAAACCCTTGGTAATGATGATGTCTGCTGGAACACTGCAGCCCTTGAGGATGAACTGCAGTGGAGCCCGTTAACCATTTTATTCCAAGCACACCATTAGTGTTCTGCTCTGCGCTACTCTAATGTTATTCTAATATTTTTTTTAAATACTGGTTTTTTTTAAAAAAAAGCCACTTTCTTCGCAGTAGAAGGATGGCATTCTGCATTTACAGAGTGGATGGGTACCACTCCACTTTGCCTGCTTACAGAGCGCGTCTTTTCAGACAACACTGGTGTTGACAATTCGTTAGAGCATCCTTGGGAGGGTCAGGGTCAGGGTGTCTCTGCCAGAGATGCATGATGGATTTGCATAACCCGAGGGGTCTTTCTCCCTTTGTTTTTTTACTATCCACCAGTTATGCCTCTCTGACTGGCAGTGTGCCCGATAAAAGTGTGCCTGTTTATGAGCTGACGGGGTTAATCACTGCATTACTGTGTGCTAAAGAGGCTGTGCGATCACTAGTCAGTGTGGGTGTTAACTCGGGGCTGTCAAAGCTGTGCTTTTAGCTGTACTTTCATCAAAGGTTTGCTCTACCTGTTGGCTGCATGGATGGAATGGGGAGGTCGGTATGGTCTCTCAGTGGGAGGACAGAGACCACATGTGTCACCACAGCTGCTGCCCTTCCCTACACTTCACGTGCAGCCTTCCAGACACAAGGCACTTCACTGTCAGAGCCAAGCCAGGCTTGGTTAGATGAGCTGTGCTCAGGCAGGACGAAGCAGCCCTCTGCATGGGAGGCATCAGATCAAAGGATATGCCATGCTGCTGTAGAGACTCTTCATGAGCAAGCAGCCTGCTGGCCTGGCTGATGGTGAGGCAGATTAGCTTGGTGCAGTTTTGCCAGTTTAGTGGCTAAAGGTTATGTTCCCCAAACTAGATAATATTGGTCTGTCTCTTGTGTCAGACTTGGACTGAATCTGAAAATGGAAGTGTGCCAATGTACAGATTAAACAAGTCCCAGCTTAAACCACTAAAGTTTTCTTCTGTACCTTTTACCCTTCATGTCTGATGCTGTTGAAGCACAGAAAATGATCTTCTGCTGTGCTTGTAGGATTTTGAGTCATCTTGATGATTAGATGTTCTGTCCTGAGGGCATTTCTTGGGGAGCACACAAACTCCAGTGTTAATGTTGGGTGTGCAGGGAGGGAAGGATCTTCATGGGTAGGAGCTTTTTTCTCTTATTTTCTTTCCTTCTCTTTTATTGAATTTATTGAAGGCTGAACTAGACCGGAAGGCTCTTGTCTTTTGGTGGGACATGCCTTGCCTAGTGCCAAGCCCCACCATGTCTGACCTGGTTAGCTATGAATTCTGGTTAGGTCTGTGGAAGAAGCCAAGCCTTTCCATGGCACAATTTTACCTCATCCTGGGTTAGGCATCACCTTTGAGCTGTAACCAAATCCAGCTGATTTGGGTGTCTGTGTTTGGTCAGTTGTGCTTCATTCTCATGGAGGTTGAGGCTTGACTGTAACTTAGATGGAAGTGACACCCTAGCAACAAGGAAGCAGAAGAGGTAACTGTCTCTCATCCTTTTTATGTGTTAATAGTTGATGTTTAGGTTTGACTTGGCACGTTCATTTGAGTGAATCTCGTTAAGATCTTATCCCTTGTCTCCTGAGGAGCCTCAGCCTTAACAGATCAGTTAGACATACTCTGTACTTCAGTTACATCAAGATGAGGTTACAGGTGTGTCTTTTACTTGACATATTCGGGTGTTTTCTGACAAAAAAATGCAAAGCACACTTGAGGCTTTCCAATGAAGGAAGTGTTTTGCAGCATGCCTGTTACCTGACACTTGACTTGCAGGGCTTGCCTGTCTGCTCCCGGTGGCGGTGGAAGGTTGGAAGAGGAATTGTCTCCAGGGCAGGGAGAGCGATAAAACAGGCAGGACTGAGAAGGAAGTAGACGAAGGCTTTCTTTATGAAAAGGAACATGGGCTTTTCTGCCAGTAACTATATATTCACTCCTGAGTTTTCAGTCCTGTAGGCCAAGTGCACTGGATATCTTTCAAGGAACCACTGTTGGACTTCTGCTGCCTGGCCATCCATCTTGGGTCGGGTAGAAATTGCTGCCCTTTGGTTTCTAATTAGTGTGGCTTGTGTTCTTAATAGCTGGTGGAGGGATGGGAACTTGGGATAGGCTTCCTTTTATTGTGCGAAGTCCAAAAGGGCTGTAACCTGTTACCGAAGCAAAAGCTCCCCATCAATTGTACTGCACTGGCTTTCTTCCCAGCTTCTTGCACCACTTCATCAGCCGTAAGGCACAAAGATGCCAAACTGTTAATGTTAGAAGTGACTGGTTTTAAGTGTTTTGAAATGCTGTCCCATCAAATAAAATTCTACTGCTTTTCTACCTACTTCATTAGTTTCCATCCTTACAGCCCAGTTTGCATTTTTGGAGTCGTACAGTCTGTTAATAGGAAGAAGCCATTGCAAAATCACTTGAAAATAATGCCCTTAACAAATAACTGCAGGCTAGGACTTTTACTTTGTGAACTCTTAACTTTTTGACATTGTTTGTGCTGAACATCTCTTTTATTGCTTCTGGAGATGCGTCCTGGGTTTAATTATGGGAAGGCATCACTCATAAAGAGGAGTCCTGCACTGTCAGCAAATACAGTGTTGTGCATCAGTGAAACTACTCCTGTCCACATTTTCTCCTTTGTCTTCTGGCTTTTCTTTCTCTATGGAAATTGTTTTGCAAGACAGGACAGCAAGGTTTACCCTTCTAATTTCTATCCAAGTTTTTAAACTTTCAGAACAACCTGAATGTGAGATGAATTGCAAATGTATCTGAAACTACAGAGCTCCCAATTGTATTGCACTGGATGCCAGAAATTGATTTCTTTTGTTTAGAATCATAGAATCATTAGGGCCTGGAAGGGACCTCGAAAGATCATCCAGTCCAATCCCCCTGCCACAGCAGGATCACCTAGACCAAGTCGCACAGGAA
>JAOXOE010000001.1:111011725-111032066 GCA_028565055.1 Phoeniculus purpureus
TTCTGGCTCCTTTCCTTGACTTCCTACCTGTTGGAGTGCTCTGATCTTGGGCTTCAGAGAAGTGGTCTGTGAATGTTACCCAGCTGTCTTGGGGCCCTGTGCCCACCAGTGCCCTGTCCCATGGGGTTTCCCCCAGCAATTGCTTGAAAAGGCCCTCCTGAATGCCAGGGTTGTGATTCTGCTGGGTGGTCTGCTCCTGCCACGTGGGACCCTGAACTCCACCATCTCTTGGTCACACCAACAAACTTATCTTAACCTCCAGCTGCTGACCTCCACCTGCCATGCAAAGTGTCTTCCAGAGTACCCCTAAAGCCTGTTTCCAGCTGTGACGGAGCTAAGCGGTGCCCTGAGGAGCACGTTCTGGAACGACAGCACTACTGAGTCTTTGGTGGCTTCCGCTTCATCCTGGCCTGAGAAACAACACAACAAACACAGGTAGGGCTGTAAGTACACCAAGTGCTTATTTATTTGCTTTCAGTGGGGGTTTCAAAGCAATGAAAGTATCTGTCATCTGGGGGTTCGGTCAGAGCTCTGAGCACTGTGGCTGTCCCCCCCAAATGACCCTCCTGGGATGCCCTCTGGCATCTGGGAAAGGGCCGTGCTTGAGGTACGTGTGGGCAGCCCCACACGGGCCACAGGTCTCAGCTGGGCTGACCCTGACCAACAGCCAGGTCCTGCCCCAAGAGACACCCCAGTAACCCTATGCCTGGCCTCTCAGGTAGGTGTGAAAGGCCATGAGCAGCAGCAGCAGGGTGGCTGCAGCAAACTCACTGCCCACTCACGGCTTGAGCAAGACCATATTGCAGGGTTGGATTTCAGCTTGTACTGGGATCTCCTTGGCCTCTTCCCAGCATCACTTCAGACTCCTCACATCATTTACACTGGAAGAACATGGTGACCCGCCCCAGACTCCCAACCAGTGGATCCTCGCTGCCAAGCGCTGACATTAACTGCTGCGTGGGCACCAGCACACGACTTCATTTCAGCCCTGGACACTAAGTTAGCCCAAATCACGGGTCACATTCGTAGAGGGTCAACAACTCCAGGCTAGAATTATCGGTACTCTGAACAGCATCACTCATCACACTAATGATACTGACTTCTGGAAGCTTCTCGACGCGTAAAAGAAGATAATCCCCGGACCTGTGTTTCCTGCTACACTAAAACCTGCCCACTGCACCCTCGACACGTGTTTTATATGGCAGCAAAACGTGGACATTTCCATCCTGCAGGGAAGGGCTTTCGCAGCGTGGAAGCCCTCCTTCTCCTCCAGCCTGAGGCTGCCCTTTAGGGAGTCGAGCGCTGCCAAGCCGGAATACACAAAGCTCAACGAAACGTGACTTCAGCCCAAACCGAAGTGTCTTAGCACTTGTGATCTGCAGCTTGCAGCGTCGACTCGCTCAGGAACGACTTCTGCAGCAATTTGCTGTGACCCCAAAGAAGAGGGTTCCACTTCAGCCCAGACCACTCCTCCCATGTTGTCCTCCTGGTCTGGGGTCCCTCCTGCTGCTCGGAAAGCACCCAGGGAGAAGATGCTGGGGAGATGCTGTTGCTGCCCGAATACAGGCTTTAATTTGCTCTGCTACACTAGTGATGAAGGACCTCCCTTGACTACCTCTGCAAGCGGTGGAGAGATGGGGAGACTCCACCAGGGGGTGGCATCTGCCTTAAATCAGCTGCTGGGAGAGCCTGAGCTCACCAGTGGGGTTGGGCGGCAGAGGATTAACCTCCAGCTCCCACCTGCAGAGCTGAGTTCGGCTGGCAGCATCGTTTGTCACAGATCTAAGCCGACCCCTGGGGTTTTGCTTTCAGTTCTTCCTGCTGGGAAAAATAAACCAAAGAGCACAACACCAAAAAGATCCCTCAAACCAGAAGAAGAGAAATGCAGTTTGGGGGGGAAACAAAGAAAAAGGGGCAAGAAGCAGTTCAGCTGGAGGTTTCCTTCCCAGCAGCTCTAATGAGGAGACCTAAATGCAAACGCCCACGGCTGCAGAGCTCCAGAACCTCAGTGCAGTGTCCCCAGCAGTCCCAGCAGTGTTGGAAGCGCGTGCTGCGGGAACGTGCTCAGCAAACGCATCTGCTCACTGCTGGGAGTGGGTGATGGAGAGAGAGAGAGACCCTGAACGTGCTCCTGAGAGACATAAAGAACAGGCACCAGGTTCTCACTGAGCTCTGCAGCCTGACAAGATCTGGGGATGCACAAAACTTCCCTCCATCACTGGAGCCCCAGAGCCTGTTCCTACTCCTTGGTGACACCTGGTATCTGAGTTGCCACCCTTTTTCTCCTTAACCGTCTACTGGCAGGGTGATGAGCCTCAGAGATCGTTTGCACCTCTCTGGCACCAGGATGCTGTTATCATTCCATCTTCTGCAGCCATCGGGCTCCGTGGTCTCACTTGAGGAGGCAGCATCCTTGCACCACATCAAATGTCTTACCTGAGTTTTGCAGAGGTTTTTCAAGTGCAGACTATTACCTGCAGGACCAAGGCGAACAGTCACAGCCCACAAGTGCCTGAGGGGGAACATCTGTGTTTTCCCTGAACTCAAAACACTGTAGGCAAAGTTATTTGGGGAATGGAGTCACTCAGACCAACTTGTAGGATTTGAGATGCATGTATGAGGTGCTTGAGCCCACCTGTAGCAGCAGGACCACACACACTTCCTCACCATGACCCCAATGTGGCTGCAAGCTCTGAGGGTCATTTCCAGCAGCACTCAAAAGGCATCAACCTGGTGTCATTACTACTTGCATGAAAGGACTTGGTGACCCAAAAGGCTTCTAACGGGCTGTGGGACAGACCATCCCATTTATACAATCATCTGGATGGACACCTTAAATGTCTCCATGGGCGAGACAAGCTCCATCAACCTCCAACCACAAGTAAGCTTCATTTGCCCCAGCTTCAGGCATCCAGCTGAGGTGCCCAGGCGAAAGCCTAATGAGATATTTACACTGAACGGAGACAGATCAGCGCCTGTAGAGAGGGAATTTTAAATGCCTACAGCTGGGTGGCATCAATCCAGACAGCAACGTCTCTCCAAGTCTATTGCATCATCCATCTGAAGCTGCTCCACTCATCTCAGCAACTTGGTCGCGTCAGGACAACTCCTCAGCTATTCACTGTTCAGCTACCAGCCACTTGGTTTCATAGACTCATGGAATAGTTTGGGTTGGAAGGAACATTTAAAGGTCATCTGGTCCAATCCCTCTGCAGCAAGCAGGATCAGTTTTCATTAGATCAGGTTGCTCACAGCCCAGTCCAACCTGAACTTGAATGTTTCCACAGATGGAGCATCTCCCACCTCTCAAGGCAACCTGTCCAGTGTTCCACAGCCTTCATCATTAAACATTACTTCTTAAATCTAGTCTGAACCATCCCATCCACCTGCTGCTCTTCTCCCACCAGTGAGGAGCTCTCATGTTCCCTCCCCTGGCCACCATCACCACATCCACCCACTGCAGATCCTGGCTTTGGTCCATAAACATCTCCTACCAGCAGGCACTGGGAGGCTGGGCAAACTCCATGCTGTCCCAGCAACAAACCTAATTCTCCACCATGACAAACTGGTTCAAAGCATCGAGTTGTCAGCAAAGTTGCTACTGCAGGTGAGTCTGAAGCCTCTGCTTCAGATCTGCAGGCAACGTTGCTGCTGGTTCTGTGCAACACGGATCCTTCTTCCCAGGAAACTTGTCACAATGTCAGTGCTTCTGGAAAGGAGACAGGGTTTTTCCACACTTACAAAAGGGAAAGAATGAGACCTGAGCTAAAACGGGCCGTGGCGGTGAGGACACTCCTCTGACTGAGCTGGAGACAGCCACGTTCAAGTGCCAGGCCTGGCTGTAGGCAGGAGCAGGCGCTGCACGTCCAAGTCCAGACCCCTAACGCAGACCCTGGGCTGCTCTTGGATGAGTCTCATCCCTGCTCCAGCCTGGAATTGAAAAGTTTTTTCCACTAAAAACCTCTGTTGGAGGAATCACTCCATTGCAACAGGGGGTATTTCCTTGGAGAGCCTCCAACCAGCCGCAGCGCTACCATCCCTGGAAGGTCTGCAGACCCTGCGGCTTGGCTGGAAGCTCCAGTGCTGTGGAAATCAACGGCAGATGTCAGCCAGTGTGGGGTCCATTTCCAAGCAGAAGGAAGTCCAGCAGCCTGGGACACCATGCAGCAGAACCGCCCCATGCCAAGCCCGTGGGTTTGCAGCCTCGCCACCACGCACACCCCAGACACACCTCGTGCTCCCCATCAATCCTTTCTGGCCAGCTAAATCATACTGGTGTTTAGTGTTTACTTTCCAGTACCTTCTCCACTTTCTGGCACTGACTCTGCTCTGGACAGATGAACTGTGAACATGCAGAGCTTGGCTCCCTGCTGAACTGGAGCAGCTTCCTGGCCAGAAGGAGGTACAGAGCTGGTGAAGAGCTTACACAGAGGTGACCAGCTCAGAAGCAGGCAGTGGCAGCAGAAGTGTGACCCAGAGTACCTCAGCCCAGGCCTGTGACCAAGGAGCCGTGCGGCCAGGGTTGCTGAGTCCCTCTGCCATTATCCGTGCCCAGCCCCAGGGTGAAGAGCAGAGACAGGGGTCACCTTGAGGTGCACAGAAACCCTTGTGTGAAGTGCTAGGTGATCTGGTCGGCATAGAGAGATCTTCCAGCAGATCAGGTTGATTAAAGCCCCATCCAGCCTGACCTCAACCACTTCCAGGGGTGACACACCCACAGCTTCTGTGGGTAACCTGTTCCAGTGCCTCAGCAGTTCCTGCAGACCCAAGAAGAACACAGACTCCACTAGAGGGGTTCATCTGCCCAGAGAGAGGTACCTGCGCAGAACAGGTGCCAACACCTGGCTTGCTCATCCTGGGACACCTACAGTGTCAGTCAGCGGAGGGAAGCGGCCACATGTAGGAAGCGCCTGTTATCCTTCCAACCAGTAAAGGCAGCAAAAGCACAAGAGGGACTTTGTCCCTGTCAGCTGTGAAGAAAAATCCTGCTGTGATGGTGACGTGGTTTTCCCGTACCACAACCAGCCTCCATGCTGCACCCCAGGTGCGCCTCACCTCGACCCACAAGAATGAAACACAGAATCATATGATGGGTTCGGCTGGAGGGGACCTTTAAAAGTCATTTAGTTCAACCCCCCTGCAGTGAGCGGGGACGTCTCTGACTAGATCAGGTTGCTCAGAGCCCCATCAAGCCTGACTTGGAATGCCTGCAGGGATGGAGCTTCTACCACCTCTCTGGGCAACCTGTTCCAGTGTTTCACCACCCCATTGCAAGGAACTTCTTCCTAGCATCCGAGCTACATCTACCCTGCTCTAGTTGCAAACCACTAGACACCCTTGGGAACAGCCCCTCGCCAGCTTTCCTGTAGTGACCGTGAGGGACTGGAAGGACACTGTAAGATGTCCTGGGAGCCTTCTCTTCTCCAGGCTGGAAAGCACCCCTTCGTCCTTGCACACAGAGCTAAATACAAAGAACACCGGTGCTGCTGGTGCTTTTTCGACTAGCCATGGCACACGCCAGGGCCGCGTCACCTCCTCTGCAGCTCTGACAGAAACGTGATGCCAGCCCCTCTTTGGAAAAGCAGCTTTTATTTTGTTGAAGCCATACGTTTCCCAGGACGGGGTAAAGCTCAGAAGCCACAGACCGTGCCCAGATGAGAACATTCCCAAGCCACAGTTGGTCTGCAGCAGGATGTTGCTTGTTCTGCGATCCCTGCTCAGTGTGTGAGGCAGATTGCCCACCACCTGCTCAGACACGCAGCGCAGCGAAGGGCCCAGTTCCAGTTGCAGCTCAGACACCTGCTGGCCTGACTGGAGCCAGGCTGGAGAGCAGTGCTGACGGAGATGCGGCAACACAGAGCTCCCGCCCTGCCTTGGCCTTGCTGCCTCACAGCACGCGAGCTTCCATGCCACTGTGGCTTGGGGGTGCAATGAGGCTGCCCGTGGACCGGGGTGCAGGAGCTGCTGGATTACAGTACAGAAAGCTGCTTAGGCTGCAGGACTCTCAAGAACCGCGCCGCTGACTGCTGCGCAGTGGACACAGTGGGTCGGAGATAAAACCATGCAGAAGGCATGAGACAAATGGCTGTGGGGAGCAGCTACGTCCTCCCCAACACTTGGACTGCGCTTGTGAGCTGCTGCCACCACACATGCTTTCAGAGGCTGCTGGGGACCCTGGGTCTCCCGGGCTGGCATCTGCCACCCCACTCTGGCATCTCCTGGGACCAGAGCCGGCTGCTTTTCTGCCTTGCCAGCTGCTACCTAGGCCAAGAGCAGTGCTGGGGTTGGGACAAGGTTTCATGAAGGAGTGGGAAACGAGCTCCAGCTCTGGTTCTGCAGTGGGGAAGGCACACTCGACTAGGCAGAGATGGCAGATTTGGTTTGGAGCACATCTGTAGGCTGATGGCTGGGACCAGCAACCCAGACCTTGCCCTTGTACCTGCAGTCTCCAACCAAACAACTCCAAGGTGAAGAATGGACTTGCAAAACACCACTGACCCAACGATACCCACAGTGGCACAGCAAAACAGACTCTTCCTTTGAAGAAAGCCAGTGCTGCCTGTGGGCAGCCTCTCTTTCCCCACAAACCAGCCACGGACCACAAAGGGTGGGAAGAGTCACCCCATCTGCACACAAATCCCATCATCTCCCCGCTTCACCCCCTTCAGTGGCACCACTGGAGCACCACTGCCGTCACTGCTGACCAGGGTGCCAGGGTGTGCTAGTCTGGATGTGCACACGCCGCTGCCTGTGCTGAAGGCAGCTCCTGAGCTAAGGAAGCAACTCGCTGCTGCTGTCACGAACCAGCTGGATTTCCTTTACCTTCTGCTTCCAGTCAGTCCCAGCTCAGCCCGGCTGCAGGCTGCGTGGGGCAGAGAGGCAAAGCCACCATGTTGAGTAACTTGGCTTTCTTCATCCCAGGACTGGCCACCACCAAAGCACACCACTGGATCAGCCCTGGGGACAGCAGCACTGACTCGTGCACCCCTGGGGCTCCTCAATCATGGGTCCACAATCAACCTGGAGAGAGGAAAATGGCTTCAAGTTGTACCAGAGGTCTAGGTTAGACATCAGGAAAACCTTCATTACTAGAAGGGTCATCAGGCCTTGCACAGGCTGCCCTGGGAGAAGGTTGACTCAATATCCCTGGAGATGTTTACAAGCTGTGCAGGTGTGGAGCTTAGGGACAGGGTGTAGCAGTGGGCTCGGTTAATGTTTGGCCTTGGTGGCCTTTTCCCACCAAACCAATTCTATGAATCTGTGACAACAGTGGCGGTGGAGGGAAGGATCCATGGATGTGGGACTCCCAAATGCCTCCTGGAGTCCAGCCTGAGCTGAGAACTGGCAGCCTCCCTTCTGCAGGCAACAGGACCACGACCCAAAGCCTCTCAAAGAGCCAAGCCCCAGGGAAGGGCTGCAGCCCTGTGCCCTCCTTCTGCAGTAGTGGGTGTCTCTGTGCGCTTCATCCAGCCGCAAACCCCTGATAGTCTCATGTGCAGCCTTTGCACGTGCCCTGGCTCCACTGTTCCCAGCGTGTGGGGTCCTGGCTCACCTTGGTGGGGAGAAGGGGTGAAGATGAGCAGAGAGCATCCTACTTGTCCTTCACTGGTGCAGGAGAGGGGTTGGATCCTACTCCAACACAAAGGTGTCTGTCTGTGCACGGGGTATTTACACAACAAAACGGGTGCCGCACCCCAGATCCCCCTCCTGCCAGTCCATAGTCCCCATGGGAGAGAGAGGCAACACAACTCTCCAAAGGTTTCCAAAACTCTCTAAAGAAGGAAACTACCCAGCAAAAGGCTTTGCTGTTAGGGCTCAAGCTGAGCTTGGCCGTGCTGGTGTCTGCAGCTGCAACAATCACATGGACCCCTCTTCCTCTTGCAGGTTGCAGAGGTCTTTCCCGTGAGTGCTGCCAGGACCTCCAGCTGCAAGAAACACACCACAGGTATCCTATTCCCGCTGCCTTCTCTCTCCCAGTTGCAGGACTACCTTCACTGATGTCCCTCAGGCCAGCTTCACTCCAGGACTGTCCAGGACTAGCTCCTGTCCTGCTCAAATTCTATGTCCAGGTGGGGGCTATGAAGACACTGATCATCCCATGCAAAAGCAGCAAATTCCACCCCCCACTCGCCACACAGCTTCCCCTGCATCTCCTGCCCTCTGTCCCCTTTCCATAACGACATCCCTGATGCCAACTCAGCCCAGTGCAAAGGGCAGCGCTGCTTTTCTCTTGCCCTAGAGGGAAACGCAGCAGGATCACTTCTCCCTAGCGAGGTGAGTTTTCAAAACAAGCCTCAGAAGGACAGTTGTGGTGTTACCCTTCACCAGCCTGGACATTGTCTCGCAGAGATCTCAGGCACACAAATACCGCTGTGTGCCGGGGGAGCTGGCAGCTCTCAAGGGAGGCAGGGAAGGCTGGCAGCTGCTCCAAAGCCAAAAGCGTGGCTCACAGGTTCTTCTGGGCTTCAGAGCAGGCACAGGGGCTTCTGAGCTGAGACACTCAGGGGCTCAGACCTTCAGGGAATGCCACGTCTTGAGGCGTCAGGGTTTAGACCTTCAGTGGTCACCAGAGAGCAAAGAGGGACAGGGGAAAGACAACCTTGGTACGGCTAAGGCAAAATGTTTTCCACCGTGCAGAAGAACAGGCAGCAGGGCTTTCCTCGCAGCAAGATCCATGCAATTTCAGCTGCCTGGAAGGGCCTGAGCACCACAAGATACACCTGGTTGCATGCCCTCCACCAGTGGGACCTGTTGTGGTGCAGTGAGCCGTGCAACCAACAGCAGGACACTGTCCTCAACCTACACCTCTCCCTGCTGATTCCCAGCCTCAATTCTTTGCACCCTCCGCTCCTTCTTTCTCCAGGTGCTAGAAAATGCTCTGTAGCTAAAATCCTCCTCTGACCACCACCTCGTCCTTGGCACCGATGGGTTCTGCCAGTGCATAGGTCTGTGTGATCATAGCTGGAAAGAAACCACTTCTGACTGCGCTGAGCACACATTGCCCGTGCAAAGCACCTCGACATCTGCAAGTCACAGAAACACTGTGGTCTGCACCCGTAAGACCTGAACCCTTTATAACAGACAGAACTTGAGTTACAGTGGTGGTGGCCCACGGCAACGTCACCCTCCCTGTTACTCCCCAGTCAGTTCATTATTATTAATGTCACTACAATAAATACCAGGACAAAACCGACAGCATTTGGCCACGTATCGTAAAACACCGCCCCGCTCCTCCTTCTCTCCGTGTCTTTGCAGCCTTGGTTCCCATCTCGACTACTCGTCAGAGGAGACTTTGGGAACAAACCGTTTGACTACGTGACTGGCCACATAATAAAAGCCATGCAGAAGTGCAGCTGTAGCATCGACAACCAGCGAGAAGGTGCCCCCAATGCCAGTGGCC
The DNA here is from genome assembly GCA_028565055.1 of Phoeniculus purpureus. Lineage (NCBI taxonomy): Eukaryota > Metazoa > Chordata > Aves > Bucerotiformes > Phoeniculidae > Phoeniculus > Phoeniculus purpureus. Next base: position 111,021,126 of record JAOXOE010000001.1, read on the forward strand.
ATGTCTTTGAGGACAGAGGGAATGGCACAGAGGGAGTGGTAAGGGAAAGAAGCGAGGTGGAGGACAAATCCCACGGGGATGCGCAGGATCCTGTACGTGAGAGACAGCACGTCTTGGACTATTTGCAGGAAGCCCAGGCAGATGTTGACGATCACCCTCCCCACATCATAGGGGATGCTAATGAGCACCATGCTGATGGCTTTGAGGTAGGACACGGTCCCACTCCATAGGCTACAGACTCCGCTCAGAACTGTACCAGCAATCTGCTTGACGACGTGCCACAGGAAACAGCACACAACTTTCACCAACTCCACAAGCACATAAATGAGGAGTTCCAGAAGTTTGATGAAGGGAGTAGCAATGATTCCAGCCACTTTTCTCACAAAGCCACTGTCCTTGGCCTCCTCACTGTCACCTGCTCCTGCTCGCTCTCCGGTGCGGATCTGACTGACAGCTTGCAGTACCGCTTCTGTTTTCTCCTGGCTTTGGTTGTCTTCCCCACAGCTGCCCTTGAACAAGTTAACTCCTGCTAGAAGTTGTTTCTCCAGCAGTTCCACTTTGAGGTCTGCCAAGCTGTTTTCATCATTCACTCTCTTCACTAGTCCCAGGGACCACCCTTGTGGAGCATCGCAGCAGGCTGCCAGCCAGAGAGTCTCCGGCACTGACACCTTGCCTTTAGCCCGGACACTGGAAGGAATCGCGCCTGCAAGGAGATACAAGCGATCCTTCTCGGAGCAGTGAGGGGCCAGAGCTTGCTCCACGACCCTCCCAACGTCCCTGTGCCAGCTTTTGCTCAGAGATGGGCTCAGAGGCACAGCATTCGTGAGCGTGTAAGTGGCCCTCTGGAAATCCTCCTCATTGAGCAAGCTGGGGTTGAGCAGCCCTCTCTCATAACCAGAGCCCACGTAGTCGGAGGTCAGGGCTTGATTTGCACCAAGGTTGGCCACACTGCCCACGACATCAGCTTCATGCACCATCTCGTGCAGGTCGTTTTCTGGATCATCTATCTGCAACAGCAAAGAGGAGAGTTAACGGATGCAGTTTGCCTTCCTAGAGAGCAGCACGACATGGCCCTTGAAGTCTATTTTCCACGATGACTGTTACTACACCCTGTGCCTTGCACCGCGCCCTGTGCTGCCTCCTTATTTTCCTTGCAGTGCTTCAGAGGAGCCTATTGTCTGCTCGGCTGCCCTGCTGAGCACTCACTCTGGTCCACAGCCTGGTCCACAGCACAGCCTTCAGAATCTCACCAGCCACTCACCAAGCTGCTAACCCATGGGTTTCTTTCTAGAAGAGTAGAGGACCGATAGATGGTTTGATTTAGAACCATCTTCTCACATCCTGTGGGGGTTCACATAAGCACCTTAATTCAGTCCCTCTGAACTATCAAATCCAAGCCATGAAGAAACCACCGATTGTGCAAGAAGACAGAATGGAGTCAGACAGGTGACCTGAACTTCCCTGACTTGAACACAGACACAGTGATGAACATCTAAGGCTCTTTCAGGGACTGTCATTAGCAGTCTGCACCTCATGTCATTAGCAGTCTGAGCCTCATCCTTAATGACCACATAGCTCCACAGCTCCTGGCACAATAGGGGTGAGGTCCTTGATGGAATCTGTGCTACCTACTGTGTAGTGATAATGAACAGGGCGAGCAGGAGCACTAAACACCAGGGCATACTCAGGTCTTTCTTTGGTGGCCACAGTTCTGTCTGCTCCGTAGTCACTCCTACCGACACCGCCCGCAGCAGCTCTCGGGGGGGGCCAGATCGTCATTTTCCTCCCCAAATTAGAGGGTGAGTGTGTTGGTACAAGCTCGGGGGTGGCAGATGGTCTGTGGCAGCCACTGCCTCCTGCAGTCTGCTTCAGAGGCTGTGCCCCCCAGCTCCCAGCACCGTGCTGGCCCATTTAAACCTGCTGTCCTTGCTCCTGGGCTGTAGACTGTTTGCTGCACTGCACAATATGGCATTTGGAGACAACTGTGGCAGACACTTTACCTTGAGACAGTTCCCAGTCAACCTTCCTCATCCCTTGGCCATCCTGTAATGCACTTGGACAGATGTCCAACTATGACCTACAACCTCATACAGAGTTTCCATCCTCTTTAGTGCTGCACCTCCTTGCAGCTCTGTGGCAGCCTATGCTGAGAGCCAGGGTGGGAGAGCCGGTGCCAGCAACTGTCAGCAGCTATCCGTCACCCTCACCGCAAGACTGAGCTCTGACTGGCCTTCTGCATCAGCCAAGACCCCAGCTGTCCAGGACCAGGGTTCCTTCTGCACCAAGGCTGGTCACAGTGCCAACGCTGGCCACGGCAGAGGGCTGCATTACCCACACCCTGCTGTTTCTTGTGCTTTGTTTTGAAGCCTCTGACACTTACTGCTTCGGGTCTGAAGGATCACAGTGTCCTGCTTGCAGACACACAAGTTCTATCCTTTTCTAAATGCAATGCCTAAAAAACACTTAACCCTACGCTTCTCCCGCTCCCTTTATTCTGCTCCCTTTGCTTAGGCATCCCAAATTCATGGGCTGCAGCTGACTGGTATCAGAGGACAGATGTCCTGTGTTTTGTCCCTTCCTACCTCCCCCAACTCGCTGTCTCTGTTCTGATGAGGCGTCAGTGTTGTGCCATGGCACCAGGGATGCTCTCGGTGTGTTTGATCCCACAGTACAGGAGAGGGGCAGCGGACAAGGCTGTGAGACTGTGTCTGCGAACTGCCCTCCATACTATGGCCTTTTTGAGCCTGACACCTTCCCAGAGACACTTGTCCCCTCTCACTCTGTCAGCAGTGCTGCTACACCACAGGGTCCCACAGACCCAAGACAGGTCAGCTCTGCCTCCTGGCAGCCATTCCCAGCCTACATGAAGGGGACACCGTAAAAGCTTCATTTTCTCTCGTCACGCACGCAAACCTTGAGGTGCCTGTCAAGACAACAGGACTCCATTCAGCTGTCCGTCTGCACATACCACTGGGATCACTCCGGTGCAATTAAAGAAGAACACGCTAAAAATGCGGCTGTGTGCTCCTCGTGCGTAAGGCCCTGACATCACCGACTTATGCTTATAATAACTCACCCCATGGTTTGCTATAACTCATGTGCAACCGAGGTCTCACGCCTGCCTCCTCAAGCTCAGCTCCGAGGCAAGCTGTGCACCTAATCTGCATTGCAAGCCACCTCTCCTCAGAGCTTCAGCGAGCTCTTGGCTCGTGTCACCGTCAAAGCCTATCTGCATTGGTGGGGTCAGCCACAGAGGCACCCATCCAAACCGTGCAACAGCTACAGGCAAGATCCAAGCAGAGGGGTAAACAGCTCAGTCAGGGGATGTGGGCTGAAGAACAACCGATGTGCCTGCGATACGTGTGCGCAGCACTGCTGTGTTTCGTACAGAGGGTGTTGCAGAGGGAGGGGGACACTAAAGGTAGGGCAGCACGCAGCTACTGGAGCAGGCTGCTTCCACCCCGTTGTGTTATTTGACAGTGTAGGGAGGACACTGCCACCTCCCACCTCCCCCACCCTGGGACCACTCAGGGCAAGCTTTAGCATCTCACTCCCCTCACTGCTTCCTCAGGCACGCTTATGCCTCTGCAGTGGCGAAGTTCCATCTCTCTTAGGGAGAGGGGGAGGAGGCACGGTGCATCTTACGACAAAGTTTCTGGTGTAGGATGTTCGCATGAGTGGCTCTAGAAGTACTTGTTCTTCTTGACTTTCTACCAAGAGAGATGGCAGGAGCAGTTCAGAGGCAGCTGAGTGATGCAAATCCCACCTTGGTCATCGGGCTGATGGTTGTCATCAACCAAATGAAAACACAAGGTGATTCACCCAGGCCCTCACAGCTCAGGACAGAAAAAGCAGAGTTGGCCATTTCTCTCTTAGAGCTGTACAGAGAGTCAAAACCACAGGGCTCCAGACAACGAAAACTAGGTGAAGTGAAAGCCCCAGCCCCTGGAAGATCTGCGGCAGGGCAGGTTTTCAGACCCGAGCCTGGGGGATTCCCATCAGCATCCTGTTCACCAGCCTGCCCTCTAATTTTTGCATTAATTGCTGAGTTAATTTGCTGTTTCCAGCTGCCAAGGGGCAGTGGGTGGCACTGACATTCCTCACACTTCTCACCCAATCGCTGCCTCTGTGCTACATTTGGCATTTGTTCCTGGGGCAGAGATTCCTGAGGAGGTAGGCATGCAGGGAGGGAGAGGGTGCCCTAACCACTTACATCACTGCCCATAAAAACAGCATGTGACAGCCCTGAGGCCCTCACCAGAGCGCAGAGAGTGTTTTCACAGTGATTTTCTTTCTGCTTGCTCTGCTGCCGCAGCGCCATGTGCGTGCACGCAGGCAGAAACGCATCCCACTGTGCGGCCAAGCCTGCTGATGCTCATCTGCCCCTCTCCCAACATGGAAACTACCCCAAAACCAGGCAACATCACCCCATGGGGCTGAGCTGCAGAGCAGGTGCCGCTAAGGATTCCCCTGTGCTTTCCAAGCTATCTGACCTAGCCTGGATAACCACACACATGGTGGGTTTGAAAACCCTCAGCGCTTTCTCCCCCTCCAGCGTGTAGAGGGCTGGATGTGCTTATTTCTTAACTCACAGGAATTTCTCATAGTCCTAATTTCTTCCTTACAGATTCTTCAGTTGATTTCTTTCCTAGTGGTTTTCTGTCTCAGACTGAGGTTCATCCAGTGAACTTCAGAGCTGCTGTCTCCCACCTCGGAGATACCCACATTTCAGCAATGGATGAAGAGGATCCACTAGTGTAAACTAAGAACAGCCACACAGAAACCCATGATGACGCTCTGGAGAAGCCACAGCAATTACAGATAGCACCTAGCCAATTATTTCTGGGCTTGTGGTATGGTTTGAAAGCAGGAAACACAAGCTTTGAGGATCTGAAGTGCTGGCAGGGACAATAACAAGGAGAAGGACAAAGGGGCATGGAGTGGAGAGCATGGGGGAGCCAGGCAGAGGAAGCTGCTGGAGAACCAAAGGTGCTGTGGAGGGAATGCCCACTGCTCCATGTCAGGAAGGGTTTTCAAGCCTGCCTGGGCAGGTCTGGTGAGTCAGACCATGAGAAGCAGCAGGAGATATGGTGGCTAGAAGCGACGAAAGGTGTAAGCAGCCAAGGCAAACGTGAAAGGATCTCATTTCTACCACTTTGTCTCCCTGCCTCTGTGGCACATAACGGCAGTCTGCAAAAAGCTTCTCTCTGTTGCAAAGGGTCAAAAAGAGCCCTCCTATGGCCATCTGTCAAGTGGAAGACGAGCAGATCAAAAGGCCTTTGGGACCTTCTGCAGCTTCACAAGACAGCCCAGAGTGCAAGGAGACAGTCCAAGGGGAAGACATGGACCTATGATCTCCTGTCTTAGCTACCTGTGACCTCACGGCCTTATTATCACCCCACATGCGAAAGATGGGAGGGGCAGCCATTGTTCTGGGACGGGACTGCCCTTTCATCCTGGCTACATGCAGCACCCAAGGACCTCACTCCCAACACGCTACTCTGACACTACAGACACTGCCCTGACAAAGCACCTCTGCAGGCTGCCAGTCTTCCCTGAGCTCAGGATGAGGGTAGCTTGATGCTTCCCAAAATTTCCCTATGATCACTGCTGAAAAACTTGAAACACAGGGAAGAAAAACTAAAACCAAATAAAACAGAGGTCAGATGTTCTCTCAGGCCAACAGCAATTTGTAAAGATTTTTTAAAAACGTAACTGAAGGACTTGCCTAAACCTCTCGAGTGTCGAGGGAGACAAAATCCACTGAGGCTCCAGAGAAATCAACTTCACCCTGCTCCCTCCTGGCAGCTCATTCCCCTAGGGGAGTCTGCAGCACAGGGACAAAACAAAAAGCTGCAGCATCAACTCGGTGAACAGCGAATGGATGTTTTCTCCCTGCTCAGTGAAGCTAAAGAGCTCTTACCAACACAGCGATCACGCCGGCAATTGGGCAAACTTCAGCGTGACACTGTGATGTTGAACTCCGCTGCCCACCAGCAGCGCTCCCCGCCCGCGCTGGCTGGCTGGGCACAGCCACATCCGTCAGCTGCTGTCAAAGATCCCCGTCCTCTCGCCCCCCGGCTTTCACGACAGCCCCCGTGGGACAAGGAACTATTTGCTTGCTCTGTTTCAAGGACAAAACCACTTTCTGCTCGTGTTAATCGTGTTCTTCCACAAGCAGAGCTCCTTCCTCCTTTGCAAAACCCCGTCCCCAGCTCCACTGCAGAGGGAACGTTTGGTCTCCCAGCGAAGGAAAAGCCGACTCACCTGTGGTTCCACCAGCCAGCTCTCCTCCTCACTTCGGGCTGGCTTTGTGTACTTAAACGCTGAATAAAGAGGGATCTTGTCCTTCGTGCTGTACAGAGTGGCGAAGCGCGGCTCGTTCTTGTACTGCTGACAGATTTTCACGTGGAACGGCTCCGTGAATCCTTCGGGTGGGACTTGTCCAGGGAAGAACACATTACACTCGGCAAAACCAGCTTCATCCTCTCCGACAACTCTGCCCTGGGAAAAGCCCGGGAGAGCCGAGATGCAGAGCAGCAGTACAATCGACGGCTCCATGGTCCGCGCCTCGGAACCGAGGGAAGCCCCGTCTGCCCGCGCTGGCTGCGGCAGAGGACCTGTGCTCTGAGTCCATGCAGCGGCGAAGCCAGGAAGCGTCTGGAGCTGGGGACGTGCAGCCTGCGAGGGAAACGAAGCTCCAGCCCACAGCCCAGAGCCCAGAGCCCAGAGGCCGGCCCAGCCCTGCGGGGCGGCAGCGCTCGTGTGCCCGGCAGTGCTGCCCACGCTGGCGGCGCCCGCGGGAGCCTGGCCCGGCGCAGCCGAGATCACCGGCGCTGGCTGGCGAGGGAGGGGGCGAGCGGGGGTGTGTTGTGCTGGGCTGGGCTGGGCTGGGCTGGGCTCGGCTGGGCTCTGCTGTGCTGCAATGCAGCAGAGTCCCCCGCAGGAATTTTGGCTGACACAGGCAGAAAGCTTGCAGGAGCTGCCAGGGGGAATGCTGCAAAGTCAGACTCACAACCCCGGAGAAAGTGCGAGCTGCCCTCTCCAACTGTGAGCCTGGCCAGGGGAGAGAATAAGAGGACAGGAATAAGAGAAGTGGCAGGGTTTTGGAACTGCTGGAAACCCCTTTGCCCCTTTTTGAGGCAAATCACATGTGGCTGGGAACGGAGCTCTCCTCTCCTCTCCTGGAGCTGTATGGGGCGCCCAAACCCCTCCAGGATCACCTTTCCTTGGCAGACCCTCCCACGGAAGAGAAGAATAAGATGCAGGATGATCACCTACCCTTAATCAATACCCCCCTCTGAACAGCTTGACCGAACCTGTGGAACTGGTGAAAAAACCCATTTACATACAGGGAATGAAACAACTTCTCTGAGTTTGAGCAGCAGAGCGACCACCTGACCAGTAGCAGCTACCTTGGATACTGGTGGGGAACAGGCTGGTTTCCTTCCATGACTGGGACAAGTAAAGTTTTCAGAATAGCGAGGATGGAGATTACACTTCCTCAGACCAAAGAAAATGGGCATGTTCCCACCTCGGCAGTTAGGTTTGAACAGCTGTGCTGACAGCATCTTGAAAAGCCCTGGGATGCCAACAAGGTCCCTTTTATGATGGGCTTTCCAAGCAAAAAAGTCCAAGTGCTTCACATGCTTCACCGGGGCACTAGTCTACTTTACAAATGATGAAACAGGGTGGTGTTCCCTGCCCAAAGTCAGAGAAGGACCCCGTAAAAGTGCTAAAAATAGGCTGAAGACTACGACTATCATTCTGCTACTCAGGGACAACTTCTACAAGTATCAAGGCAAGGAAATATATCACCACTTCTTGGTGTGATGTTATCAGCTGGGGGAGATAAAGGCAGATTGGACAGGATGGGTAAACGTACAGGAAATGTAATAAGTGGGCTTGGTTTTGGTCCAGGCAGATGCCTGGTCACCAGTTAAGACAGAAAAGATTAGTCATGTTCAGGAAAGATGATGGAAATGAAAGCACAGCCTGGCCTGATGACAGCAGCTTGAAAAGATAGCCCTAAAATGTCATTTTCCTGTATGTAAAGAGTCTCCTGGGAAACCAAGAACTGAAGCCAAACCTTAGCTATTCAATGTCTTTTTCTGATTGCAAACTTGCACTTGCCTGGGCAGCAGAAGAGAATATTTTCACAAGCATGGTGAGCCCTGCCTCGCCAGCAAACATGAGCCAGGAGATGCCTTTAAATGCCCCACTCCAAGACTGACACATGTCACCCCATTACAGGCGTGGTCCCCATTCAACAAAAATGCAGCATGAGGTGTCTCAAGATGTGCAGAACAATCACCAGTCAAGAAAACGGAGGATGACTTCCACCAGGAAACATCCTGCCTCTGCCCTGGACCTGCGCATCAACATCCTGCCTCCAAGCAGTACCTTTGTCTCATCAGACACACAGCCCCAAGCTGTCTTCTGAGCTTCAAAGGCTTCTTATTTGCTCTTTGGAACTCTGAGCAGCTTGTTCATTAAATGTGGGGCTGTGAGGCTGGGGTCTGCCTGCCAATTTAGCTCTGTGTCCACCAGCAAACACATGAAAGCCAGCATGGAGTACCACTCCTCTACTCCCTCTACAAGCAACACTCCTCTTCAGTTTCTATCTAATTTAAAATAGCTGCTGTGACCCTTGAACATGGAGCTTTCTGTTCTTGCTATTACTGAGGAGACTAGTGCCATCAACACGGTGTGGCACTCACCGTGCTGAAAATACAGAGACCAAAGGACTGTCCTGCCCCAGGAAGATCCCACTTTCACCCAAGGGATCACAGACAGAGGAGTCAAAAACAGTGAGAGAGTTGAGCAGAGACTCTGATGACTCAGTGCTCCGGTAGCTTATCTGCTATCACAGGGAGTGATAGCAATGGGAGTTTACAATCGGATCCAAACCAGCCTGAAGTCCGTTGATGTGAGCAGAAAGGCTCCTGTAAAATGCACAGGAGGTCGCAGTGAGCAGCATGAGCTGGTGGCAGCAGCATGGTCTCATGGGAGCAAGGGCTGCCTCTTCCAACTCATCAAGGGTGAAGTGTAACAGACCCAGAGGTGCAAGAACAGACCTAGTGTAGGCAAGAACTTCATGTTTGATGTGATGGAGCAGAAGATGCAAAGAGGCAGGTGACATGGTCAGAGGGACACATGGGACAAATTATCTCCCAATGGCTGGCAGACGTATGAGGGGACAGGAGGGGCTGCAGGAAATAGACTGTATGGATGCAGAGTTCTATATTTCAGGGATACAGTGTATTGGGGAAAAGGAATTAAAGACAGATATTGGAGAGAGAGAGAAGGGCAAGAAAAGAGGTAAGGAACCAGAAAATTGTGTTGACCAGCAGAAAAATTGTGCAAAACTCAGAGCTGAGAGGGATGTGCATGCCTTAAACACTGGATTATTAAAGAAAGGTTAAGAAGGGAAATTAATGGAAATGAGCGTGAGGAAACTCAGAAGACGGATTGTGATGGGTCGAGTGGGGAGACAAGAACAAGCTGAGGAAAGTTTTGTCCTCTGTAATAAGAAGATTAGGAGAAAATATTAGGATGAAGAGAGGAAAAGGAGAATGACAGAAGGTTTTCATCATCATGGACCTGGCATGGATGACCCGTCCTCCTGTTCCCCAGGTCTCTCAAGCACCAAGACCAATGTCTCAAAGCAAAGAGTGTCTTGCCACAAACCAAACCTGAAAAGCATGCCAGCACTAAAGCATGCCCTTTACTCAGAAAGAAGCTGCTGGGCTTGTTTGACTGCTTTCCCACACTGCGCCTCGAGCCGGGTCTGTTCACACGGCTGACACTGGATTTGCTGCAAATAGCAAATATTCCTCCTCACATGCCTGACCCCTCTAGTCTAGTCTTTCAAAACATTCTTGACCCCGGATAGTTTTCCTACCACGACCTCTGGGTGGAACTCTGGTGCTGGATGTGGCTGTGCCCTTCTTCTGAGAAAGAAAGGAATTAAAAACGACGCCCAAGGGCAAGTGGTCCCACTGGAGAAACACCATCTGATTCAGTGGAGATACCAAAGACTGCGCTTGGAGCACGGCAGTGCCAGCAGACATGCGATGGCATGTCAGAGAGCACATCTGCCTCCTCGCTGTCTCATGGGCCACAGCCTCCTTTTAAAATTAGCTTTAAAACTTGGTCTGGGAAAGGAGCCAAGTGCTGAGCTGGGGAGAAAAAGAATCAAACTACTTTCTAGAAGGGCCAGGGGGGCAGAAGGACAACAGATCTTCAGATAGGAGTTTAGCAACATGCTGTTGGGATTTTGATTCCCACCTTAAACTAGGTCTTGACACCAGTCTCTGCTGCCTACTTGTTAGGTGTTCTCACAGACATCTTCACACCTTCCTCATGGGGCCCCTTGTGCTGGTGAAGCTGGCCCACCACAGGTGTGGCTGCGCCATTTCTGCCTTTCTGCCATGGTCCTCACAAACAAGGATGGGCCAGTGACCTGTCCTGGGGGGGAGGGTGACACTGTCCCAAGTACCTGCCCTTAAGGGGTGTTGCTAGGTGAGCAGATAACAGGGGACTGTGATCTCAGTCCCGCCTCTTCTTGCTGAGGGCTTCCAGCCCAGCACAGGGGGCTGTAGCCCCACGCTAACCCCCACCCCCCTTCCCGGGGCGATGGCGGGGGAAGACGACTTCCAGCGGCTCCCTGCCCTGAGATGGAGGGGGCTCACCGGGTCGGGTCCACTCCACTCCTGTAACCGGCAGGGAGCAGCAGGGACCACCCCAGCGCGGCAAAGACAGCCACGGCCCGACGCAGACCCTGGCGCAGAAGGGAGAGCCCCGGTCTGGACCTGATGGCACGGACCAGAGAAGCAAGACTTTGGTGCAGATCTACCACCAGCCCCCCACGGAGCAGACCTTCAGCCTCGCGGTGAGCTAAGGAACTCCTCTTTCTTCCTCCTGGAGCTGAGACAGGAG
>JAOXOE010000001.1:111032166-111057995 GCA_028565055.1 Phoeniculus purpureus
CCTCAGCAGGGAGATGCTCCCCTCCCTTCATCATCTCTGTGGCTCTGCGCTGGGCTCTCTCCAGCAGCTCTGTGTCCCTCTTGAACTGAGTGGCTCAGAACTGGCCACAAGATTCCAGCTGTGATCTCACCAGGGCAGAGCAGATGGGGAGGACTTCTAGCAAAGAGCAAACAACTTCCCGCTGCCGTCCCAGTGCCCTCACCAGTCAGATCCCTCTTCTACTGGGATCTGCAGCAGGTGACGCTCTGGTATTTTTAAACCTCCCCTCTGACCCATTTCCACCTCGTTCTTTCCGAGAATGAGATCAGACCCGACAGAAGCACCAAGAGTTCTCAACATGGCTGAATCACCGCGGGTCTACCTCTTCCAAGAGCTTCCTCTGGTCGATTGTTCAACACTCCACCCTCTTCCTCTCTCCCTCCAGCTCGGAGACGGCATTTCTTTTCTGGCTTTGTTATGATTTCACGGCAAGAACGTTGGGCTGAAGCACATGAGAAAAACCCAACCAGAAGGGAACTTCCGCCCTTTACGGCGAGATAACGACGACGGAGCAGCCCAGCGACGCGAAGGGCGCCGAGAGAGAGCTGCTGCAGGGGCTCTGATCGCTCCCCTCAGCCTTCCTGGTCGTCTCGTTTTGAGCTAAGAGACTCATCTCTTCCCACTCTGGTCCATGTCCCCTCCCCATAGTCTTCTCCTTCACAAGGCTGGTGATTGACTTCACTTGTTCTTCCCCTTCCAGGCGAGAGGACAAGGCGCAGCTCCTTGGAGCTCCGGCACTTGAAGGCAGCTCCTTCAGGCTGATGGAGGAGCAGGAGCAGGGCTTGGAAGCTCAGCCCCCTCTCCCGTGCCATCTGCTTCCAACTAGCGGAGCAAGGGAGGTCCTGGGAATAAACGTCACGTGGCTCGGTGATCTAAAATCGGCCCCGGCTCGCGGCGGGGATGCCAGTCCAAACTGTGGCTGATCCAAGAGTCTAATTAGGAGCTACCGCTAGGAGCCAACAGGACCTTTTGGAATAACCTCCTCGTTGCTGCCTGGGAAAGTGCCTGGGCTCAAAGGGCAGCTGCCTTTTACTGGAGATGCAGCTCCTTGGCACTGGGAAAGCACCACAGGTCCAGCACCACTGTGGTGGCCACTGGTTGAACAGCCAAGCACTCAGAGCTCCTGACCTGCTGCGAGTGCCATGGGAGGTCTGTGTGAGATGCACAAATCCTAGCATCATCCAGGCTGGAAAAGACCTTCAAGATCATCTGGTCTAGGGGATCCTGCTCTGGCAGGGGGGTTGGACTGGATGATCTTTGGAGGTCTCTTCCCATCCCTAATGGTCAGTGATCATCAAGTATCCACATCTGCATCATCTGACTGCCCTCACAGCAGCCAGAAGTCATCTGATCATAGAATCATAGAGCCATCAAGGATGGAAAAGACCCTCAAGATCATCAAGTCCATCACCTGGGAAAGGAATGTCCTACCCCATGGAGGTCACCTTACAGGATCACAGACTCATCCAGTTGGGAGAGACCTTCAAGATTATCAAGACCAACCATCCGCCCTACAACCCCCAACCACTAACCCATCACCTCAAACACACTGGCTGCCCCGTTGTTGAACCCCTCCAAGGACGGTGCCTCTACCATCTCCCTGGGCAGCCTGTTCCAAGGACTCCTCACTCTTCCCGGGAAGAAGTTCCTCCTCAGATCCAACCTGACCCTCCCCTGGCACAACCTGACCTCATTTCCTCTGCTCTTAGGGAGAAGAGACCAACCCCCACCTCACTCCAACCTCCCTTCAGGGAGCTGTAGAGAGCAGTGAGGTCTCCCCTCAGCCTCCTCTTCTCCAGGCTGAACAGCCCCAGCTCCCTCAGCTCCTCCTGCCAGGATGGGAAGCAGCTCTGACATCTTGGTCCAGATCATCCCGCTCTGGCAGGGGGATCAGACTAGAGGCTCTTTCGAGGTCCCTTCCGACCCCTAACGTTCTGTGACGGCCGCTGTTCCCACCAGGAGCCCTCCAGCCCATCAAACGCTCAGCCCTCCCCACCCAGCGAAAGCCCCGCGTGCCCCGGGCTGCAGCATCAAGCACCTGGACTTTTACAACCTCTCGCTGTAAAATAACAAAGAGCCCGAGACAGCCGCTCGTCTCGCACCGGCGACCCCCCCTTCCCGCTCGAGAGCCGATAACTCCGGTTTCGGAGCCCCGACGCGGAACCCAACGGGCTCCCAGCCGCCGCCACAAGCGCCCGTCCGCCGCAGCAGCGGCAGCAGCGTCTCCCTCGTCCGCTTCTTGATTTCACTCCACTTTCTAATTGGATTTGTGGGGGCAGCACAATGGGGCTTTATGGCCCGAACTTTGTTAAGCGCCAGGGCCGAGCGGAGACGGTGGCCAGCAGCCAGGACGGTGCATTTCACGCAGGCGCCAAAGGGCACTGCCAAGCTTTCCTGCGTCTGGTAGCTGGGCTCTTGGCTCGGCTTTTGTTTAAGGAGCTTTTGGAAGCAAGGGAAAAAAATCATGGGTGGGGGGAGATACTCGAACAAATTCAAACCGTCCCCCCCCACCCCATGAGTTTGGGAGCTGCAGAGCGCAGGGGGCACGGGGCAGGAGATCTGGCACTAGGGAACACGCTGGGGCTGTCTGCTGAGATCCTCGGGTACCCCGGCAAAACCCTCGGCAGCCAAGAGGGAGGTGGGAGAGGGGTGTGAGATAGTTGGGGAAGGGCTGTTGAGAAGGTGGAAGAGGGGCTGTGAGACAGTTGGGGAAGGGCTGTTGAGAAGGTGGAAGAGGGGCTATGAGATAGTTGGGGAAGGGCTTTTGACAAGTGTGGGTACTGATAGGATGAGGGGAAAAGGCTTTGAGCTACAAGAGGGGAGATTTAGGTCAGAGATTAGGAGGAAGGTCTTTAAAATGAGGGTGCTGAGGCACTGGAACAGGCTGCCCAGGGGGTTGTGGCTGCTCCATCCCTGGAAGTGTCCAAGGGCAGGTTGGATGTGGCTCTGGGCAACCTGATCTGGGGAGAGGTGTTGCTGCCCGTGGCAGGGGGTTGGCACTGGGTGACCTCTGAAGTGTCTTCCAAACTAAACCAGTCTGGGATTCCAGGATTCTGAATTTGGGATGAGGTCACATGCAAAAGGCAAATAGTTTGCCAGCACCCAGGGAAGATGATGTCCCTTGGGGATGGAACTGGATGATGAAAGGAGCAGAACACCTCCCTGATGAGGAAAGGCTGGGTCTCTTAAGCTTGGAAACAAGGAGACTGAGGGGTGACCCCATGAATGTCAGTCAGTATGGGAAGGGTGGGTGTCAGGAGGATGGAGCCAGGCTCTGCTCTGGGGCACCCAGTGATAGGACAAGGGGCAGCGGGTGTGAGCTGGAACAGAGGAGGTTCCACATCAACGTGAGAAGGACCTTCTTCCCCGTGAGGGTGACAGAGCCCTGCAACAGGCTGCTCAGAGGAGTTGTGGAGTTTCCTTCTCTGGAGACATTTCAAACCCACCTGGATATATTCCTGTGCAACTGGATCTAGGGGATCCTGCTGTGTTGGGGGGATTGGCCTGGCTAATCTTTCAAGGTCCCTTCTAATCCCTAATGTTGAGTCTGTGATCTCTGAGCACTGGAAGGGGCTGCCCAGGTGGATGCTGGAGTCTCCTCCTCTGGAGACATTTCAAACCCTCCTGGGCATGTTCCTGTGTGACTTGGTCTAGCTGATCCTGCTGTGGCAGGGGGACTGGACTGGATGATCTTTGGAGGTTCCTTCCAATCCCTAATATTCTGTGATTCTGGACATGTTCCTGTGTGACTTGGTCTAGGGGGTCCTGCTCTGATGGGGACTGGATTGCCCAGGTAGGGGGTGGTATCACCATCCCTGGAGGCGTTTAAGGAACGAGTGACGCTTGGGGATCTGGTCTAGCAGTTAGATAATAGGATAAAGGTTGGACTCGATGACCCTGGAGGTCCTTTCCAGCCATGATGATTCTGTGATTCTGTGAAGTTGTTTAACCTAAAGAAAAGGAGCCTGAGGGGAGACCTTATGGCTCTCTACAACTACCTGAAAGAAGGTTGGAGCTAGGAGTGGGACAGCCCTTCTAGCAAGCAATAGGACCACGGTTGCAGGCTGCACCAGAGGAGGTTTAGGCTGGATGTTGGGAAGAATTTCTTCACTGAAGGGGTTATCAAACATTGGATTAGGCTGCTCAGGGCGGTGGCAGAGTCACCATTCTTGGAGGTATTTAAAAGACATAGTGCTGAGGACATGGTTTAGTGGTGAACTGGCAGTGCTGGCTTGAAGGTTGGACTTGACAATTTTAAAGGTCTCTCTTCGAACCAAAGATGTTCTGT
The DNA here is from genome assembly GCA_028565055.1 of Phoeniculus purpureus. Taxonomy (NCBI): domain Eukaryota; kingdom Metazoa; phylum Chordata; class Aves; order Bucerotiformes; family Phoeniculidae; genus Phoeniculus; species Phoeniculus purpureus. The sequence continues at coordinate 111,036,494 of JAOXOE010000001.1, forward strand.
GATTCCTCCACCCCTTTCTCCACTCACAATGTTCAAGGTACTGACCTGTTTTTGGTCAGAGTCTGACAGCACAGCTCACATAGAAGTGATGGTTCTGAGAGTTAAACGGTGAAGCCTTCTTGGATGCTGCAGTACAGGGAATCACATTTCGTAGCCTGTTCTATACAGTTACCTATAGATCGAATAGAGAAAAAGCCTTTGGTCCATTGTCCATGATTGTATAAGGAAGGAAATGCACGAGACTTGGGGACAGGAGGTTACTTTTTCCAGGATCCCCAGGCTAGTGGTAGTGCTGGGAAGAAAACACCAGTTTCACAAGTTCCAGCCCTCTGCACTGACACAGCCCTACATAAACGAAAGGTCCCCTAGAGGCCTCAGCAGCTAAAATACTGTGGATCTGCAATTAAGGGCTAAGAGAAAATCAACATGATAGACTGACCCACTTGTGGGTCAAGAGTTGATTGTTTTCTGAGCTGTTGTTCTTTGCTTTCATCTGAATCAGAGTAAACTCCCTTTTGCCCACGTCTGAGAGAAATAATGTAAGTGGTTAAAACCCTTCCAAAGCCAGAACTGTCTCGCTCCTGGGAAAATCCTTTGCACAGTGTGCTAGTTCAGTAACTAAAGGATAGCTAAGATGTGTTGCAGTCGTTAAGTGAACTCACTGCTGGCTGATACCAGCTAGAATCCTCTTAGGTAGGAAAGCGTGATAATACAGCGGTTTTGGAGGAAAAGGAGACTGATCCTGTGGCTGACCTTCTTTTTGATGACTTGGAGGACTGCACTGCTGAGCTGCTGCTGGAAAGGATCCTGAGCTTTGTTTTAACTTGGTTACAATCACACTTAACTGTTTTACTCTTAGAAACTTCTCCTTGTATTCCTGGTTTGGAGACTCAAGATCATGGTGGCCATTCTATTCCTTACAGCCCCATTTATAAAATATACGTAGATGCACTGTTGAAGTGCTAAGAACTGAGGTGGCACATGGATGATACCTTCTTCCTATGGGAGACTGCCAATGTCCAGATTCATGTGGGGCAGTGTGGAGGAATACACTCCCTGGCTGCCTTCCCAGAGGCAGGCAGCTGTGGGAGAGTATCTGGATTAAATGTTGGCAGGTGTTTTGCTTCAAATGGCGATAGATGTTCTACCTCACGGAGGAAATTGTTGAAGCAGCAGCACAGTATAAGAGACAGGCTGCTTGCAGAGGTCCTCTAAGAGGGAAATAGAGTTATGCTACCTGTCTCGATGGGAGTCTCCGTCTCTGTGGACAGGCTGCTGTCAATAATGGACTTAACCTGGCGGACCACACGTTTAATGGATGGTAGATTCGGATGGGTTTTCCTTTTGTTATGGACTTTCTCATTCCCTCTGGATTTTCTTTCTGGGTATTTCTGGTCAGAGGTAGTCTCCTTTGCCTCTGTGGTCATGAATTATGTAGACTTGTCCTTACGCTATGCGGAATCCAGTAATAATAAACTGTGGTTTCTGCTCATGGCTGCACTCCTTGGGCTGTGTTACAGCCTTGTCTAAACAATCGTGAAGCTCGCAATAACAGATATGTTAAACCCAGAAGTACCTCATCTAACCTAACTTCATCTTTGAAACAAAACTACCCGCGTTGTTTTACCTTGTCACATCCACTTCTTCCACCTGCATCTATAACTTACCAAAATAATGCAGAGCAGGATTTTCTGAGACTGCCCATGGCCAGTGAATCACCTCCCACAGGACCCTGTTGCAGTCCACTAAACAGAAGAGGAGCCTTAAGGATTTGCCTAAACTAGCTACCTTGCTTATCTGGAGCACTCTGAAAGTTATCTTCAAGTTCAGGGAGAGCTGCACAGAGCACAGAGCCAAGCAAAAAAATATCGATGAAGAACTGAAACGGAGAAAACAGACTCAGTGTGACCTGGGTACCGGCTCCCAGTGGTGCTGGCAAAAGTTCTGTCTGCAGCTGGCTCTTACAGAGACATGTGCATCTCCGCTCCATCCTGCCCGATGAGCTCATGCTTTCTTCAGCCCACATTTACACAGAAGACAGAGGGAATGCAGGCAGGTCCAAAGCCAGGGCCACTGTGCTGTGTGGACAGCCAGCTCTTACTTCTGGGTAACGTGGGTTTATCAGAGCCTGGGCACAGTGAGACTCCTCCCAGCCAGACTGAGTCATCATCAGCCAGCACCAAGGAAAGGATAAAATTAGCTTAGCTATTAGTAGAAATGTTTGGCTAATAAATAAAACAGTGGGACATTTTTGCTTAACAGTGGGTACAATCATAGCCAGAGGTATGTCCTGGCTGCTCGCCCGGCTGTAAATACTCTGTGACTAAAATTACTCACTTTGTGCAAGCTCGTAAGGAAAAAGTCGATTTGGTAGAAACAAGAGACTCCGTGGGGCTGAGCAAGCAGCCGCGATCGTGAGGCCAAGAAGCGGGAGCTTTGCCTGTCGCAGGGCGTCACCTGTTCATCCGGCAGCCTCCCTCCCTATGTCCCCCAGTGCCTTTCAGCTGACATCACCTTTCACTTTGAAAGAACACACTCAAAACCAGCATGTCGGATCCGCAGCACCGGCCCGGCTCATTTAGTAGCTGGCTAAGGTAGTCATTGCCTTGGGCAGGATCCAGATCAGGTCCTCACCCTGTTCCTTTTCTTGCCAGGCAGTTCTGCTGACTCAGCATTTTTCCCCCATTGTGAATAGGTTACAAGGTTTCTCCTTCACTGCAAGACAGTTCACACCCATTGAGTCCACTCGGCACAGGAGAACGGAAAGCATGAAGGGAGACAGCAGCCCAGGGAATGGGGTAGGACACAGAAGCAGAAAATTGGGGAAACATCGATATCTCAGTTGTTGCAGAAAAGGTTAAGAGCCAACAACTTTGTGAGCGTGGACAAGCACCAGGACGTGGTTTTTCCCATCCCATGGCAGCAGGGCGGGTGTGAAAGCTAAGCCTCATCGCATCGGAAAGCCGTCCCCGCTGACTCACTGCCTGAGTCACAGCCCTGTCCAGCCTCTGTTCTTTTCCCAATCAAGGAAACAGCAGCTTCCCACAAACTTCTTTTAAGGCTGCTGTTCAGATGCTGAGCGTTCCTGCACCAAGCCTCTACTCTTGCCAATCCCCTGTGCCCTTCCCTGTCTGCAGCTCCAGCGAGAGGCACAATTCTTCAAAGTGCTTGGTGTCCCGAGGGAGTAAACGTGCCGTGGCCTCTCCCAAGCAGAAAAGGGATTTACTCCCGCTCAGCCTACGCAAGCTGTACCCTGGATGGCGCTCACAGGAAGGGACACGGGGAAAATTCAAACCGTGAGATTTCCATCTCCCCCCGGCTCAAGGAAAATGCTTGTGTTTGTGGCACCATGCTGCTTTGAGAGAGGAGACAGCCCACCCTGACGCTGTGCTTTAAGGGTGGGCAGGAGGTGGCCCAGGAGTCTAGCGGGTGCACCCACAAATTCAGGACTCACAAACTGCCTCAGTACCTTCCCGTCTGGATTCAGGAACCATCAGTAATTGAGACAAAAGCTGCAGATGGAAGAAAGGGGAAGAGGATAGCAAACGGTACACGAACGGGGTTTTGAAGAACAAAAATGACAGGAAACGAGATAAAACCCCCTGCACTGGCAGGGCTAAGAGGGAGATTTTAGCATCCCTTAGGAACATAAGGAACCTTCCTAATGCCACAAGCCCAAACGCTGATGAGGAAGACATTAACAAGGTTCCCAACAGGCACAAGCTTTTTGGAAATGCTTTTACTCTCTTTTCAGGACACCGATGTCTTCTGCAGCCTTGCAATAACCTCACGGAAGGGCCAGCATTAGAGAGAGCAGCATCCAAGAGCACTGAGACAATCACAGAATGTTGGTCTTCTGTGGTGATCCAGAAGCAAATGTAAACCTGCACGGAGAACATGTACAGGCGCCGTAAAGGATTTGGGATGATAACTAAGAGGCTGTGCCAATGACAACTGCGTGGGATTTCTTTTTCAGACTCATGACTTTAACACAGACTTATTTGTCTCTGCTCAAAGACCTCACTGAATTCATGGGGACTGGTTCCACCAATCTAAGGCAGCCAGCAGGGACCTCACAAGAGGCACCTAAGACTTGCAATCGAGTAATGGTAGGGAACCATCAAGCAGACAGAGCACCTGCTATAGTGCACCCGCTGTCCTTTCCCTGCCCAAATAATGGTGATGAGTTAGGGGACAGAGGGCAATGGCACAAGGTCCCTGCTCAGCATCGCAGGTGCAAATGCCCAGCAACTTCTCCACCTCCCCAGGCGTCCTTGCAGAACAGAGTCAGCGCTCTGCAAGAGGAACTGGCTAACAGTGAAGATGATGGCTCTCACTGCTTGGAGGTGTCACCAAAGTCTAGTCAGGCTGCCCCCTGCATTAAACCCCCCTCAATAAAGAATAAAAGACGAGTCATTGCCCTTGCTAACTCACTGCTAAAGGGAGCAGAAGGCCCAATATGCAGACCAGATCCGCTGCACAGGGAGGTTTGTTGCCTCCCAGGGGCCCAGGTTAAAGATGCAAGGAAGAAGCTTCCTTCCCTAATACGGCCCTCAGATTATTATCTGCTGTTGCTGTTCCAGGTAGGCAGTGATGAAAAAGGAAGAACTCCTCTGAGGGTAATGAAGAAGGAATTCAGAACCTTAGGGCATCTGATCAAAGGACCGGGAGCAAGACTGTGTTCTCTGTCCCTCTAGCTGTGCAAAATGATGAGCGACCAGATAGGATGTGCCAACAGACTAATCCCTGGCTCCAAGCCTGGTGTTACTGGCAGGGGTTTGAGAATGACACCCCGTATTACAGGAAGCACAAAAAGGTTGTTGAGAGGATAGGTAGATCTGAGTACGCTCAGGAGGGTATTAAGGCTTCTCCCACCCAAAAGGTGGCTCATCTGAGGCATATCTACACTAATGCGTACAACTTGGGCAACAAACAGGAGGAACTGGAGGCCACTGTGCACATGGAAAGCTGTGATGTAGTTGCCGTCACAGATGGCTACCAACTTTTCAAAAGAGACAGGCAAGGTAGGAGAGGTGGTGGGGTGGTCGTCTATGTTAGGGAGAATAATGAATGCCTAGAACTTAATGATGGTGATGACAGAGTTGAGAGATTGTGGGTTAAAATCAAAGGAAAGGCTAAAAAGACAGATGTCATTGTGGGAGTCTGCTACAGACCACCCAACCAGGATGAAGAGGTGGGTAAGGTACTTACAGACAGTTGAGTGAGGTCTCTCGATCTCTACCCCTTGTTGTCATTGGGGATTTCAACTTTACAGAAATATGCTGGAAACATAAAACAGCAGTGAGGGAACAGTCCAGGAGGCTTCTCAACTGTGTGGAAGATAACTTCCTGACACAGATGGTTAGGAAGACAACAAAGGGGAACGCAGTCCTTGACTTCCTACATGTTAACAGAGAAGATCCTGTTGGGGATGTAATGGCTGGAGGCCGTCTTGGACAAAGCAATCATGAAATATTACAGTTCCCAATTCTTGGTGAAGCAATGAGGGGGCCAGAAGAAATACCACACTGGACTTCTGGAGGGCAGACTTTGGTCTCTTTCAGAAGTTCATAGTTAAGAGAGTCCCTTGGCAGACAGTTCTGGAGGAGATGGGAGGCCAGGAAGGCTGCGCGTACTGTAAAGAATTAGTTGTAAAGGTGCAGCAGCTGACCATCCCCAAGTCATGTAAGACAAGACGACAGGGTAGGAGACCAGCTTGGCTACACAGAGAGCGTTGGCTGGAACTCAGGAAATTAGGAAGGCCAAAGGTCAACTAGAACTAAAATTGGCCACTGTGGTGAAGGATAACAAGAAAAGGTTTTGTAAGTACACTAACAGTAAGAGGAAGGGTAGGGATTATCACAACATGTTGACAGATGCAAAGGGGAACACGGTGACCAAAGACCATGATAAGGCTGAGGTGCTTTGCCTAAGCCTTCTTTGCCTCAGTCTTTAACATTAAGACTAGTCATTTCCTGGGTACGCAGCCCCCTGAGATGGAAGATAGGGATGAGAAACAGAATGGGCCCTTCATAATCCATGAGGAAAAGGTTATGAACCTACTTCATGAGCTGGACACTCATAAATCTATGGGGCCATATGGATTACACCCTCGAGTACTGAGAGAGCTGGCAGATGTGGTGGCCAAGCCACTCTCCATAATCTTTCAAAAATCTTGGTTAACTGAGGTTGTCCCAATGGACTGGAGGCTGGCAGATGTGATGCTCATCTTCAAGAAGGGCTGGAAAGAGGATCCTGGCAACTACAGGCCTGTCAGTCTCACCTCGGTGCCAGGAAAGGTTACGGAACAGATCATCTCGAGAGCCATCATGGAGCAGTTAAAGGTCAACCAGGCGATCAGGCGCAGTCAGCAGGGGTTCATGAGAGGCAGATCCTGTTTGACAAACCTGATCTTGTTCTATGATGAGGTGACCTGCTTAGTGGATGAGGCAAAGCCTGCCAATGCTGTCTATCTGGACTTCAGTAAGGCCTTTCACACTGTCCCCCACAACATCCTCACGAATAAGCTGGTTGCCCATGTCTTGGCCAGGCACGTACTCTACTGGGTGGGACAGTGGCTGGAAGGCCGGGCCCAAAGAGTTGTGGTCAATGGAGCTATTTCTAGGTGGAGGCCAGTCATGAAGGGATTGAGTGCACCCTCAGTCAGTTTGCAGTCAACACCAAGTCAGGAGGGGAATGTCGATGTGCTGGAGGGTAGTCAGGCTGTTCAGAGGGACCTCGACAGACTGCATCGATGGGCTGAGGATAACTGTAATGGGTTTCAGTAGTGCCAAGTGTCAGGTCCTGCATTTTGGTCACAACAATCCCCTGCAGTGCTACAGGCTGGGGCAGGGTGGCTGGAAAGCAGTCTGGCAGAGAGAGACCTGGGGGTTCTAATTGACAAGAGGCTGAATATGAGCCAGCAGTGTGCCCAGGTGGCCAAGAAGGCCAATGGCATCCCGGCCTGGATTAGAAACTGTGTGTCCAGCAGGAGTAGGGTGATTGTCTCCCTGTACTCAGCACTGGTGAGGCTGCACCTTGAGTACTGGGTCCTGTTTTGGGCACTTCAGTACAAGGGAGACATCGAGGTGCTGGAGCGAGTGCAGAGGAGGGCAACGAACCTAGTAAAGGGCCTGGAGAATGAATCTTGTGAGGAGAGATTGAGAAGTGGGGCTGTTTATTTGGAGGAAAAGAAGGCTTAGGGGAGACCTCATCACTCTCTACAGTTATCTGAAAGGACTCTGTAGAGATGTTGGTGCTGGTCTCTTCTCACAGGTAACTAGTGACAGAACCAGAGGGAATGGTTTCGAGCTCCAATAGGGTAGGTGTAGATTAGACATCAGGAAGAAAGTCTTCACGGAGAGAGCAGCCAGGCACTGGAATGGGCTGCCCAGGGTGGTAGTTGAGTCATCATCCCTGGATCAGTTTAAACGACACTTAGATATGGTATTGGGGGATATGGTGTAGGGATGAACTTGTAGAGTAGGGTTGATGGTTGGACTCGATGATCCCAGGGGTCTTTTGCAACCTGAATGATTCTGTGATTCTGTGATTCTAATCCAGAAAGCAACAACCCTGAGAAGAATTTGAGAGTCACCACTGACACCCACCTGGGCTCAAGCACCCAGTGTAGTGGTGCAGGCAGCAAGGCCACCGTTTCAATGTTTCTGATCTTGGCAAATTGGATAGAGAGCAAGAAAAATCCCTCAGATAATTGTTGGGAGGAAGGGAACAACTGAAGAGCCCAGTCTGCTTACCTTAACCAAAGGCAGTTGCAAGAGTAGATTACAAAGGATAAACACCTGGTGAAAAACCAAACTTCTACAGTTACCAGTGAGCAGCACAGCAGGCACCCGTGCTTGGGAATAAAGCCAACTGAAATGAAAAATAAGGTGCAGTCTTAAACTGTCAGGATAGTTAATCACCACAGGAAATGATCACGGGAAGTGGTGACTACGGTATGTTTTCCATGCAGTACAGGATACCTGCAGGGCTGCCACAGCTAAATTGCTCAGTAAAGAAATAACTGAGGGTGCATCTGTGGTGCCAAATACTATGTGAGAAGAGATCCAAAGAGAGAGAAGGCTCCTTCTCTGGAGATGTTTAAAACCTGCCTGGACATGTTCCTGATCTAGGTGATGCTGCTCCGGCAGACGAATTGGATTAGATGGTCTTTCAAGGTCCCTTCCAATCCCTAATGTTCTGTGTGAAGTCCTGTGGTTAGAGCAGCCATGGGAAGGGGGAAGAACTGGGATGCTGTCATTGTCCAGTTGTTGACGTTATTTGGTTACATTCTAATGTGTAATCATGGAAAACAGGAATTCCCACTCACCTCTTGTTCCACTGAACTTGACTGCTGCTTTCCTCTACATCCAGGCTGTCTTTCTTGACGAGTGTTTTAGCCCAGCTAGTCAGCCTCACAAACACGGGGAGAGTGTCCCTAAATATCAGAGCAGCCTAGAACTTCTTGACTGACAATTATTCTCCACAAGGAGAGTCAGCCTTGCTCAGGAAAGGGCTATAGGATGTGCCCCAGAGGGGCTGAGAGACTTATCATGATGCCCATGACTGCTGGACATACTCTGAGAATAACTACTGGGTGAAAGCTCTCCAAGCGCTTGAGCTGCGGGATCTACCTGTTAAGCCCCAGTGAGAGTATGACACTAAACTTCTTAGGCCTAAGTTCAAACAAGTTCAAAGTTGGTCAAAATTCTATGTTTAGAGAGGTTTAAATTCAGAAGTTGTAGACCTGTGAAGGTTAAGTGTCTCTGTAACAAGATTTTTTTATGGATTTTCAGAATTGTAGGGATCTTAAGGAGTCTGGACTCAGGCACCTCCACTCCATCAATATCCTTCTTTAGTGTCCACGTCTTCTCAGTAAAGCAGAGCCTTGGCTATAAAACACATCTGTAGCTATTTGCACTTCACGTTGACAAAAACAACTTTAGGGAAGCAAAACAAAGAAACTCAGTAACAGAAAACAGTAATAAGGAGGCATGCACTTATTACAGCACTGGGCACGCAGGGGATGTTATTTGATCATGTGTGCTGCTCGTTTAAAATACACACGTGTTTACACAGGTTAAGTATTCATATTCATTAGGTTTCTTAGAAAAGGCAGGGTCATATAAATTAACTTCAGCAAGTCATACACATAAACTCTTCCCAGATAGAGCATGCATAGTAATGTCAGGAGGGTCTCTCGAGGACTTTCAGGGATGAAGGCTTCCACGTCTCACAGTGAATTCTTTATTTTTGCTGCTGATACGTGCACAAATCTTGTTTTGCTAGCTCTGGCAAGCCCAGCAAGGCCACAGCTCCTTCATCCTTATCTGGGTCTCTGCTGATAGCTAAGTTCTGTAAGTCAAACATTGTTTTCTAAAAGCTGAAAAGTCACACACAAGATTTAAAAAACAGGAGATGTTTGTTATATGACAGGGTTCGAATGTCTCTATATCCGAAGGGAAGTGCCTTAGTGTTATGTGGAACAATTTTGGACAAACAGAATAAACCATTTATTATTTGAATAATCATTGTATCTGTGCAGAGCAGGGACGGTGCTAGTTATTTAGCTCTCATCTCCACGTAATACTTGCCATTTTCTCAAACCTAACAGTAGGAGAAGCCTTTTCACTTCCTGAGATCTTCAATCAAGATTTGATACCTTCTGCCAGATGGATATTACAGCTGAACAGTGGACACTGCCTTCAGGGCAGGTTGCTGAGCACAACACGATACTGGTGCACCATGACAGTTAAACGAGCAGAACAGCTCCTCCTGATTTAAAGTCCACAGTTTTATAATCTGTGATAGCACTCACTATCACAGACCACGCACTCATTTCAGACTGCTGTGACCTGTAACCCAACAATACTGAATTCCCGACCACTCTGCTGAGAAAACAGGTTCCTCACGAGGTTTGATCTCAAGCCTGAAAAAAATAAATAAATTAGTTCATGGGGTGCTGGGGTTGTTTAGCCTAAAGAAAAGGCTCAGGGGAGAGCTCCTTGCTCTCTACAACTGTCTGGAAGGAAGTTGGAGGGGACACTCTCTTCTCCCTAGTAGCAAGTGGAAATGGCTGCAAGTTGTGCCAGGGGAGGTTTAGGCTGGACATGAGGAAGAATTTCTTCACTGAAAGGGTCGACATTGGAACAGGCTGCCCAGGGCAGTGGGGGAGTCACCATCCCTGGAGGTATTTAAACCACATGTGGTGCATAGGGACATGATTTGGCGGTGACCTGGCACTGCTGGGTCAAAGGTTGGACTTGATGACCTTAGAGGTCTCTTCCAACCAAAGATAGTCTGTGATTCTGTGTAGCTGTGTGACTCCGTGTAGCAATTACTATTTTCCCGACTTCTGGATGAAGCTTAGCATTGCTGGCAAGTGGCTAGTTTATCGTGCACTAAGTGGCCGCTTCTTGCAAGCGCTGCAGCCCTGCAGCCCGACACAAGTTCCCACCCTGGGCAGCAGTGGCCTTGGCGCCCTCTTGTGGTCTGTCTCCGGACCCTACGCTGGGCGAGGAGCGCTCAGGGAAAAGTTTCCATGGTGGTCTGCAGATAGATCCGAGAGCCTTTGCTTCGCACGCCTTCGTGTGAAGGCAGAAGTCTGCTAACAAGCAGCATAAAGCACACGGAAGGATCTGCATTTAAGAGGGGGAATTCCATCCCCGAACGACGCTCGTTCGTGCTTTGGCTGCTTTCCCGAGCCAGCAGCGGACACGCACCGTGCAAAGGCCCGTAAGGGCGGGTGGACTTGCTGGCCCGCCCTCAGGCATGGCCTCTGAGCAGAGACTGACCGAGGAGCTCCCCCTTCCAGTGCCTGCCGCTGTTTCTGTCCTTCCCCATCAACTCCGTAGGGATCCCAAGCCAGGCTCCGTGAGCCCCGCTCCCCCTCAGCCCTGCTCCCCGTCAGCCATCACGGCGGAACGCCCGCCTCTTTGTTCTGACTGACACCCCCTCCCGCTCTCACCCGGTCTGTCGCCCGTGCCTCTCTCTCTCTCCCTCCCTCCTTCTCTATGGTCAGTCCTCCAGCGGTGGCTCCCGTCGCGCTGTATCCGTGGCTCCCGCGCGATGCCTTGTGGGCGCTTGGCGGAATGATGGCGGCAACGTAGGGCCTGGCTGAGTAGGGCTGGAGGAGGCCGCGGGGTGAGTGCCAGGCAGGAGCGGGGAGGCTTTGGGGGGCTTTGTTGGATCCCTAGACAGGGCTGGCTGTGGGGGACTGACAGGGTGGGCTGTGGCCAGGCGCGGTGCCCGGTGCGGGCTCTTCCGTAGTGGCGGTGGGGGAGGGGCCGAGCCCGATCAGCCCCAGGACGAGCCCAGCTGATAACTGTAGCCCAGCAGGTTCTGCCTCCGTGTAGCGCCGAAGAGGCTTTTCCAGGGCTGCTTCTGAAACCCGAGAGGTCAGTGTGACGGCTCACATAGCGTGTGGGCCCTTTACTGAGTTAAGAGGGGCAGGGACATTTTCCTGAGGATTTGTTGATGCTTCATGGAACTGCACAGCCACGCTGGGTCTGATTCTGCAGCCGATTTCACGCTCTCCCCCGTTACATGCGATTAACACAGATAAGTTTTCAGAGCAGGTGGGTCTTGGGTCAGGCAGAGGCAGTGCCAAGACAGAGTTGGAATGTCTTGCAGAGCTCCATCTGACTACCGTAGGATCACTGAAAAGCATGGACAGGCCTTACTGACTAAGTCAAGCCTTGCTCCTCTATCACTTATTTTTAAAGGTGTTTCTGTCTATTTTGTTTTCTGAGTAGTAGTTCCATGACAATAATTGTGTTCTGCCTAGCAGGATTTTACTTAGACCAACAAATTATTAATAATATTTTTAAATAATTTTTATTTTTGTTTGTAAATAAATAAGTTATGTGGGGGGTTTATTTAATTAAAAGTTAAAAAATAGTGCAAGCAGAGCACAAATAACTTTATTTATGAATCACAATAACATGTAAAGGAATCTGATTTTTTTTTCTTTAATGGCTCAGGTCATCCAGTTCCAAACCCCTTGCCCTAGACAGGGACACCTCTCACTAGACCAGGTTGCCCAGAGCCTTGAGCACTTCCAGGGAGGATGCATCCACAACCTCTCTGAGTAACCTTTTCCAGTGCCTCTCCTCTTCATAGTGAGGAATTTCTGTCTAAGATCCAGTCTAAACCTGCCCTTTTATATCTTGAAACTGTTTCCCCTTGTCCTATCAGTAGAGTCCTTTAGTAAAAACACTCTCTTCAGCTTTCCTGTTAGATGTTCTGTGGTCATCCTTTAATGTCCAACCTTCTGGTTGGTGAGATTTGTACCTTGATGTATCTCTACAGGTGTATCTTTCTTGTGTCTTACATATGTTTAGTCTGTGCTTACTGGATGTGATGTCTTGGTAAAGCAGGAATGAGTATAGTTTTTGATAGTAGATTTGAGATGGTGGCAGTTGGTCATGCAGAGGCTTTTGGCATCATTTAACCATCTTAAATTCTCAATACATTGGTTTGGGATTACAGGGTCTCCAACTCTGGGCCAGCAGTGCTTAATGCAGTGCATGCTGACAGTGTACCTGTGTGGCTGAGCCTAGTTGGAGTCTGTATTGCTCCTCTGCCCCAGAATAGTTGGTAGTAGCAGTTTGAGACATCTGGTAGTTCATTTTCAGGATGTGCAGGCAGTACATTAGTTCTGGCAGTTTTTAAGAGAGAAATGGTGACAATGTCTGCATTTGTCTAACATATTTAATTGTACTTCATTTACATAAGGGTAAAGCTGTTGGCTTTGTGTTGCCAACATTAAAACATTAATGTTGGCCCTTCAGGTGTTGCTGGCCAGCTGGAGCCATGCAGAGGCCAGTATTAAGGGACTGTGTAGCAATATTAATGACAGTGCTGTGCCTGTACTAGAGAACTGAATGGGACCATGATGAGGGCCACAGCTTTCAAGTTTTGTGATATTCATCAGTATTTAATTATCAACACTATCTGTAGTCTGTGTCAGGCAGCATTTTTAGCAATGCTGCCTAGATGCAGTTTGGAGAGTAATGGAGGGGTCATTCCAAATCTGCAGGCATCGTTGGCTGTCATTTTTCATGAAGGGAAGAGTTTCATTGCAAGACTTGCCTTAAGGAAAGGAGACCAGCTCCTGGGTGGTTTTATTTACTGTACTGTATTTACTTTCTTTTCTTGTTAGAGTCTATCACCTTTCAAACTTGTTGGAAGACACTTTATTTTGACATGATCTGAGTAGATTCTGCCAGTTCGGTCAAAATTTAAGGAGGTTTTTAGCTCCTTAAGTTTCAAAGATCGTGAGCTGAGTGGTAACTGGTATTCTGTAGTGGAACTTGTCACTTCCTCTACAGTTCTAGGAGCAAAGTAGCTTCTGATTAATGTATTTTACTATAAGTTGTAGTAATAACTGTTTTTATCCCTTGATTCTATAGTAGTTAAAATGACAACAGCAGCAAGGCCAACGTTTGAACCTGCGAGAGGAGGCAGAGGAAAAGGTGAAGGAGACTTAAGTCAGCTGTCCAAACAGTATTCCAGCAGAGACCTTCCTTCTCATACTAAAATCAAATACAGGTTAGTGTTGGGGTTTCTTTTCTTACAACAAAACTGGCTGTGAGTGATGCTTTTGTTGTGAGCAGTACTCTGAAATTTTCACAATAGTACCTGACACTGAGCAAATACCAGTGGTCGTGTGGCAGTGCCTAGAAGATCGAGTGCATCGCAGGTAGTTGGAGAGGTTTAGGTTTGGTGGTATTTCTTACTGCTCATGGGACTCGGTCACCAGCAGAAGGTTAGCTTTGGAGATCAAGCACTTTGGGCACTGGAATAGAGAGTTGTCATTGGGAGCTTGCCATGGAGTTGTGCTGTCACTCGCAGAGCAAGATGGGACAAGAGGAGCGAAGCTGAGCATGTCTTAAAAGCAGGAAAATCGCATCATGTGTTTGGCAAAGGACCACTTGGGAGGAGTGTGCAAAGAGGCAGAGAAAGCCTGGAACAGTGCCCAGGCAGTAGTACGTGTCGGAAGTGTTGATGTTAAACACTAGTGGTGGTTCATGCAGATCCTTGGAGAGGAAATTGCTTTAATCAGTGAGAAGGATTATGGCGTCTTAGCGATATTTACCTCTGTATGAAATGCATACTAAATCTTCATTATCTTTTAAAGAATGAAATCAGGAGTCAGTGTGACACAGATACCTAGTACATAAATGCAATGTGTCATTTTTATCTAACATTTTAGATCATATGATTTTTGTCTAGCTGTTGTTACTCTTACGAAATTGCTGTTGAAGCTCTTACATTCGTGCTTTTTGTGCAGATATTTACCCTTTCACCTCTCCTTTCTTGCCCCTTTGGTTTTTAAGAATGTTTGTGGATAAGGGAAGCGGAGTGGTTAGGAGAATAACAAAATCAGCAGCACAAAAAGTGCTGTAAAATGCATTTTGTTGTTATGGGAAAAATTGCCAGAGGTTTCTTTCTTTAAACAAAAGAGAGTTTGGAACACCAGTCTGTTTCTTTAAAAGAAGCATGTGGGGACGAATATGTACAGGAGTATAGAGTGTTATGTTTTAACAAATCCCTCTGTGAAAGAGAGGGCATTCAGTGTCTTCTGTTCTTCCTCCCAGATACCTAATACAAAGTTGTCTTTGTTAAATTGCCAGGACCTGCATCGCTGCAGGAAAAGTTCAGTGGTTGAATCCCACTTATGATCATTTGAATGACACGAGGTTTGGGGGGATTTTGCGGCTGTATCAGCAATTCCGAGTGCAGGATTTCATTACAAAAGCAAATGAAATGCTTCATCAAAAAGACAGGCTTTGCACACAGTGTATTTATAATGGCTCAAGTCTGGGTCTCTTCCAGGCACTCTTATATCCAGCACTGGGTTCACAGAAAGGTGAAAGGAGTCGCTGTTTGTTTTCATTTAATAGTTCTTTGCAGGATTTCCAGAGAAAATTCAGCAGTCTCTAGGTGGAACTTAGTGTGACTCAAATATAGTCTGGTGCTTCAGGCCAGTGGATGCTTTGTAAAGAGAGAAAAACACGTATTTGCAATATGTTTCACTAAAGCTAATGTTCTGTCTGTTCTCCCAACTGATTTTTTTTTTAACGGACATGGGAGATTAACTGGTATGTATCTCTTAGAGGAGAGGGGAAGAGATCTACAAAACGTATATGCTACTCTTGGTTTTATCTGCAAGTCGTAGAGACTGGGTTTACAGTTGCAATTTTGAATAATAAAACGCTGAGGAAAGTTGACCATAATGCTCAGACAGCGCTGGGCTTGGATGGCTGGAGAAAGAAGACTGACGTAACTAGAGAAGGTAGATGTAGTCATCTTGGGCTTGTAGCAATTTATGTAGGTCTTGTAGTTCGTTTGAGAGCCACTAGAAGGAACCCGTGTTCGTGGCATTGCAAGTCTGCGTCTGTGCAGTGCAGACAGAGAAGGGGGCTGAAAAAGAGAGAATAAACAAACGTCTGTGTGTACGTGATAGCCAGTTCTTGTTCTCTGTTCTTGTTCTCTCCAAGATTTATTGGCCTCCTTGAAAAAATTGCTTCCAAGTGCAGTGCATCAACTTTAGCCTTTTCCCCCCTCCCCCATGTTGTTTTAGACAGGCCACTCAGGATGCTCCTGAAGAGGTGCGCAACCGTGATTTCAGAAGGGAGCTGGAGGAGAGAGAGCGGGTGGCTGCAAGAGAAAAGAACAGAGACAGACCAAACAGAGGTAAAAACAAAGAAACAAAAGTCTTATTTTTTTCATGTGGCATTGCTCTTGGTGTTCTGAGAAGGTTGCAGACAGCATGTCATGAGAGTAAAATCCAGGGTATTGGTCGGATAGTTCAGAGCTGTTGACCTGCGAGGGAATGTCCGCTGGCTTCATGCTAGCAGAAATCTAGGCCATCACACAGGCCAGCTAGTGCAGCACGATTGTAATGAATTGGCAACCAGTATGTACAGCTAATAAAGGGCGTCTGTTGTGCTTAGACAAGCAACACATGAAGAAGGAGAATGGCTCATCTTCTAGTATTACAGCACCAGTGTAGCAAAATCAGTTTTAAAGTCGTGATTCTGTTCATATAAAGTGATAATTAAAATCAACGAGGTTTTTTGAGAAATAGTTGCTTTTAATGTTAAGCTGGACAGAATTCAGATAGTTTAAGTTTGAGTGTGAAGGTTTTGCAGGGCTTTCAAATTCGCAGACAAAACCAGATGTGGTTTGGACCAAACTAGTCAACAGTAATGCTTTGGGGTGGTCTTCAATGGGAGCCCTGCAATTGAATGCATAGATTAAGGGTATTTCTCAACAGCGTGATTTTCTGCTGTTCATTCATCTTGGGAAAATTACTTCAAAAAACTTCTGGAGGACAAACGGTAGTTTTGGGACAGTTACTACTTCTGAGGATACCTGTAGGGGAGGAATAAGCATGGGTGTTAAGATTGAGAAGTGAGGAAAAAGTAAGCATAAGCTTGTATCTCCTACTCTCATGTAAGACAGATTCTGATGATTTTTACTTTCTGACATTGAATGTGAAATGAAGTGACTTTTCTTTATTCTTGTGCCATAGAACACACAACATCATCTTCTGTGTCTAAGAAGCCTCGGCTAGACCAGATTCCTGCAGCAAATCTTGATGCAGATGATCCTCTTACTGATGTGTGTATCTCTCTTTTCTGTCTTAATTTCATTGTCCCACCTTCAGGATTTGCTGTTAATAGACTGTGCACTTTTTCATCTGCTAAAGATTTAAGACAGGTTGCAATAATATCTTCCTTTTGTAGTTACTGTACTGTGGTGGAAGTCCAGAGGGATTCAGGTGATTCTGTACCATAATGGTGTTCTTGGAAAGCACACAGAAACTAGGGAACTAAAAATGCCACACAAAATATGGAGAGTGGGTGACTTCGGACTCATCCAAGTACTGTGTAAGTTAGAATTCCCCAAAGTTAGAAGTGTTGAGATACACTCACTGCATGAGCAGCAGTTTCTTGGTTTTGGCTCTTCTCCTCATGCTGGTGTCTAAGAGTTAGGTCTGCGGCTCAACAGTAATCTCAGGGAGTTTTAATCATGTTGTATTTGGTCCCAGCAATATTGTGTGGGGTGCTCAGGCACGCTGTTTTAATAACTAATATGACAGTGATCAGAGAGTGACTGGGGACTGCCACTTCTTTGACTCTGTCAGCTCTGTAGCATTTGAATTAAAAGTAATGGCAGTCATCCAAATAGCACAGACGTATTTTTGTCTTAATTTTATGGCACAAGAGCAGATGAAGCATTTGTGTTGCATTCCCTGGGTGTTTGTAGCAGCAGTAACTTTGGACATCAGCCATCAGCAAATTGCAGCCTTAGTTGGACAGGCATGGGCTGTTTTTATTAAATGAATGAGCTGCTTCTTATTTCCATTTGTTGCTATTAGGAAGATGATGAAGATGATGACTTGGAAGACAGTGACGATGATGACACTGCAGCTCTTCTGGCTGAACTAGAAAAAATCAAGAAAGAACGAGCAGAGGAGCAGGCCCGAAAGGTACAATCTCACCCGTTAAGGAGCATCTGCTCTTTTTTGTAAACTGGTGTTTATTGCCAACTGCTATGCCTGAAGTGCCCAGAATGAGTGAAAACTGGTGGTGAAAAACTAATTACCCTACAAAACTCTTACCAAGTGTGATGGATTTGTTCTTCTAATACTTGTCAGCAAGGATTTGTATTTAGTAGATACACTGAACATTTTACTCACTGAAACATTTTGTTCACTTTCCAAACACTTTGTAGGAGCAGTGAGTCAAGTCAATCTTGCCTTTCACGGGGAAGTACTTCTCTGAAGACACCTATCACACCAAACTGTAGATTGGCACTAGTGAGCTATGTAATGTCTAGTGTAATTTCAGTTGTTAACTTTTATGAAGGAAGAAATATGGGGGGAGGGGTATGAAATTAAAATGTTACTTTTTTTAATGCTTTTTCTTATGTCTGCAAGTTTTATACAGTAGTTGCTTTCTCACTGTATTGGTGCTGTGTTGGCAAGAAGCATCAGTTTTAAGTATAAGACCAAAACTGTTTCTGTATGATTATACACAGGTGGGTTTCTTTTGAAAATGCACCACACAAATGAGTAAAAATCACAGCAGTCTTTTCAGAATTTGGAAAGTCAACTCACATGTAGCCTCTATACCTCTGATTAGTCTCTCTCTTCAATTAGAAACACCGTGTTCACAGAACCACTCTGGTTGGAAAAGACCCCTGGGATCATCAAGTCTAACCATCCACCCTATCTCACAAGTTCACCCCAAGGTTCTGACCTTGAAAGGGGAGGGAAGTCCCTGTAGTTAGAGATTCTTCTCCTGTGAGCAGGATCAGATCCTGTGGTGTAAGAGAGGTTGTTGGGATGGAGTGTATTAGCAAAATGAATAAACTTCTAGGGACTGTTTGTGGGAACAGTCTCTGTTGTCAAACTGATCGGGGCTTAGGATGAACTGGCTCTAATGTTGTATTGCAACAGAGTTTAAAATCCAAGGTTTTCATCTGCACTGCTGAAATGCTCTGGTTTTATTGGTAATCACTTTCTTTGAGCAGAGCTTAAATAGTTACAGTGCTTTTGAAAAACGTTGGATGCTTCCATTTGAGTACTTTTGTATGTTTTTGTGAAGAGATTCTCCATTAGTGTAAAATAAAAGCCCCAAAGCAAACAAACCCCATACAGCTGCCACCAAAACAAGCTGTCATCTTTGTCTAAGGTAATCTGAGATGTTTATTAGAACATGCTAAGTAAACATACTAAATGCTCATCAAGAGGCTAATCAAAGGCTGCTGTGACAACTTCATGTGTTGGTTTGTCTGAGCTCCTCCTGACCTTTCATGCAGCTTAACAAGCGGAGGTGCAGTTTAGTGTTTTCCATGAATGCTGTCCAGTAGGGTAAGCTGACAGTGACCAGGGCGTTACACCTAGCAGATACTGGGAATGGCTAGGAGAGAATAATCTTCTCGTTGCTGTAGGCTGCCGTGTAGTGCTTGCCTACTCTTGGGTACCAATACAGAAGTTGATTTCTAGAATCAGCAAAATCTATAAAACCAGTGAGCTCGGCAAGTTTGATCTGAAATGCTTTGGAAGGCTTAAAGTTGTACAGTGCTGCTTCGGTGCATTTTGCTGCAGAAGACTGTCGGTATGTGGTTCTCGGTCTGCCCTGTGAGGAAGGTACTGGTGGCAATTGCAGCACGGGCAACCAAGTGAAGTGCGTGCTTCTCTGCTGTCTTCTCAATGAAAGACGTTGTCACTAGAGGGTGCTACAAGCCATGAAGTATTTAGTACAGCGCTTGTTTCATTCTGCTCTTTACAATTAGTACTTTTTATCTTCGTGGATGTTCTTTCCCCAGAAGCAGGTCTGTAACGTCAGTGTCATGTCTGTACTGAATACGTGCAGGCTTATCTGACACAAGTGCACTTGTTTCTTCCTAAACATGAGTTTCATTTCTTTATTTGCAGTAGAGCAGTCTAGTGAATGCTCACTACCTACTCTGTTCATCCTTCACTTTTCTGTTTAGGTGTGTGGAATTTCATATTACTATGTGTTGTAAACTTTAGTTTAAACCTCATTTTCTAAGTAACCTTATTAGTAAACTGAGTAGAACACCTCCCTGGTGAGGAAAGGCTGAGGGAGCTGGGTCTCTTTAGCTTGGAGAAAAGCAGACTGAGGGGTGACCTCATTAATTTTTGTAAATATGTGAAGGTGGGTGCAAGGAGGATGGAGCCAGGCTCTGCTCAGTGTTGTCTAGTGATAGGACAAGGGGCAATGGGTGTAAGCTGGAGCAGAGGAGGTTCCACATCAATATAAGTAGGACCTTCTTCCCAGTGAGGGTGACAGAGCACTGGAATGCACTGCCCAGGGGGGTTATGGAGTCTCCTTCTCTGGACATGTTCCTGTGTGACTTGGTCTGCTGTGGCAGGGGGACTGGACTAGATGATCTTTTGAGGTCCCTTCCAGTCCCTACTGTTCTGTTATTCTGTGATGTAAAGTCTGAATTGTGTAGTCACCGTTAGTCCTAATCTGTGTATAGGAGTCTGCTTAAAATGCTGCTGTACATAGTGGATGGCCTGGTTAAACCAGTGGTAAGGCAAAGGGGAACTGCAGTGAGTTCCTGTCCCTCTTCTGCACATAATTCTCAAATCTCTTTGTTGTTGTATGACAGATTAACTAACGTGTCTCTGCATCTTCTTGAAACATATGAGTCGTAGAATTGTTTAGGTTGGAAAAGACCTGTAAGATCATCAAGTCCATGCCAGGGTCTTAACAGGATGAAGTGGATAAAAGACAGTAACATTCCCCAGACTGCTGCCATGTGTAATTTTTTTCTTGATACTTCGACTTACTAAAATTCTGGTCTGCAGGTATTTCTGAGGCTTCATTCTGAGACTGTATTTTTAGTCACTGTTTTGCCGTCACTTTGATGCCCAGTATTTAAGTTGCCGTGAAAGGAGGACTCTTTTTAAATGCATTTTTTAAAATACATCTCTAGTGAGGCACCAGTTCAAAGCAGGTTTCAGAGTATGGGGGTTTTCAGATCATGGTGCTGTCTGTTAGCTTCCCATATGTAGTAATACCAATTTCCACAGAAACCCTCTAAGTTTAATTGTGACAAAGACTAGTATTAAGATGTTCTTACTTCACCTTGAATAGTTTGTCAGCCAAATAACCAATTCCTGTAAAAACTTCTCAAAATGCTTCTCAAATTCCCTTGATTTCTGTAGAAACATTAAATAAATAAATACTGTGAATGTTTTTTAGAACTAGTGGAATGTTGGAGTCCTCTTGACTTTTCTCATGCCATCTACAATTTTAACCTCTTAGATTGTTTCTAAGACACTAGGCTGACCAGGAAATCATAGTTTTTGAAAGCCATTTCTGTAGAATAACTCTTGAGTCTGTTTAAAACTGCACAAACGTTAGATCTGCTGTCTGTGTGAACTATCCATGGGTAGGTTTCAGGGAAACATTTCAGTACTCCAAATTCCCAGAATCACAGAACATTAGGGTTTGGAAGGGACCTCAAAAGATCATGTGTTTCAATCCCTGCCAGAGAGAATCACCTAGACCAAGTCAGAGTACATGCTTTTGATTTAAAATTTGCAAGCACTTCCTTAAAAGGTAATTTGAAATAATTAAAAACAAACCTCAAACCAGTGAGCAGCTGAATGTATATGTGCAGCTCCAGTAAAGCTGTTTTAGCGTCCTGTCGTTTCATGCTTATCTGAGAACAGACTTCAATGTTTTTATTCGGGTTTTTTATCAGTTGTATTTCACCAAGTGTTGTTCTATAACTGAATGTATTATTCTACTAGTGCTCAAAATAGATCTTGGCTCTGTCCTGTGTTTTAGCCACATCATAAATTTCCAAGTAAAACATTAGAAAATTAATCTTGATAGAGATTAACATTTTCACTTACATTTTAAGTATCACAGTATCACAGTATTACCAAGGTTGGAAGAGACCTCATAGATCATCAGGTCCAACCCATTACCACAGAGCTCAA
>JAOXOE010000001.1:111058095-111071585 GCA_028565055.1 Phoeniculus purpureus
TTCTCTGGAGATGTTTAAAACCCACCTGGATGTGTTCCTGTGCGACTTGGTCTAGGGGATCCTGCTGTGGCAGGGGGGTTGGACTGGATGATCTTTCGAGGTCCCTTCCGATGCCTAATGTTCTGTGATTCTGTTATCACCTATAGGGGAGGAGTCTTGGTTTGTATGCTAGCACTTTAGTTTGGTTTTAGCTTTGTGATAAGGCTGACAGATAACATTGAGAGCCAATTCCAACAGAACCGATAGAAAACATCCACTTCCAGTGAAAACTCTTCATGAGACAGCTTGCAGCATGGACTGGAGGTAACACATCAAGAGGAAAAGGTGTCTGGTGAACTGAGCGAGCTTTGCAGTCTTGCTTATTGACATGTGCTCCTCACCTGTGGCAGCGTGCTGGAATCGTCGTTGTTTTGGTACAAAGGGAAGGGAAAGAAAGGAGAGAATTACATTAACCCACCGATTTCCACATATGTTTTATTCTGAGTAAGTTTGAGACACCAGTAGTTGTTCCCCTCCTTATCTGTCAAGATAATCTGGCCTGTATCAACAAGCAATAGGATGAGGCAGTGGGCTCTGATTGCACCAGGGGAGGTTTAAGTTGGACATTGGGAAAAATGTGTTTTCTGTAAAGTTTTCAAGCACTGGAACAGGCTGCCCAGAGAAGTGGTGGAGTCACCGTCCCCCAAGGTATTTCAAAGATATATAAGATACATAGATGTGGTGGTGTGTAAATCATGTCACCATGATTTAGTGGTGACCTGGCTGTGCTGACTTCATAGTTGGACCTCACTATCTTAAGGGCCTCTTCCAACCAAACTGTTCTGTGATGCTGTAATGGTGCTGCTGCAGAAATGGGGGATGTGGCAAAAAAGGGATCCAGCCAAACAGTTGGCGTCCTTCTCCCCCCAGAGTCAGTGAATTCCACAGCTGTGGGCTGCTTAGGGGTAAAAATCCATACAGTATGGAAACGTTGAGCACCCACCGATCCCACGAGTTTCAGAGGGGCTTTCATACCGTGGTGGCATTTTTGTTATGGATAATTCTGCTTTTAAAGAAGTGATTTGGGAGATGCTCCAGAGGAACCACATTAGTAGTGACTGCTTGTCTACACCAGCAATTTGTAAGTGGGCTGGTTATAGCTTGGGATCTTCTTCATGTGAAAATGACGGCTGTAAGAAGAGTGACAGCACTGACTCAGGTCGTGGTTTAGACTTCAGTCTGTGGCAGCAGAACCAGAAGTGTAAGTGAGGAAGCTCTTTCCTCACCTTTCTTTGCACTGGAGAACCCTTTATTCCTCTAAAGGCCTGGTGAGGATGGTAAATATTCTGCGGCAGGGTGTGTGCTTGCCTGTCCTCGTGCAGCTTTGTGGGCTACCACAGACTTGTAGCTGGGAGCCTACAGCCGAGACAAGAAGGTACAGCTTGTATGCTGTGCTGGTGCAAGACTAACTGACACGGTTTTTGCTGTCTGTAGCTGTGCTGTCTTGTTTGCCTTGGAGGGTAAATGTGTGGTGCTGGGCTTTGTTCCTGGCTGAACGGAGTGCGAGTGCAGCGCTCCTGGACAAACGCGCACGGTGTGACGTGCACTGGGGAAAGCGTTACCCGTGAGCTGAGCCGCAGCGCTGCAGCTCTGTTTCCTTGAAAGAAGCTGCAGCTGGGTATTAGGTTTGCCGAGCAGCGCTACAGATCCTTTTAATAACTGAAATATGTGTAGATCCTGCTCGAAAGAATTGCTTTGCTTTTTCTTGCAGTTTCTTCCAGCCAACCACTTGAAGGAGAAGAGATTCTTCAGCCTTTTGTTTCAAAAGATCTTGGACTATTTTCTGCTGTTCATCTCCCTTCCTTCCCTCATTTCAGTGAATAAAAGATCCTAAAGAGGAGGATGAGGCAGCTGAGAGGAAAACCCAAAAAAGAGACCTCCAGAGATAAAAAAGAGAGAAAACAGGCGATGCAGGAGGCTCGGCAACAGATCACCACCGTTGTGCTCCCCACGCTGGCCGTGGTAGTACTGCTGATAGTCCTGTTTGTGTATGTGGCAACTCGTCCAAGTACAACTGAATAATGCAGCGTTTCAGACTTTCTAGCCCCGAGTATTCATTCTCTCAAGACCCGAAAGGAACTACCTGCCGCTCATTTAGTACTTCACAAAGGAACTTGCCGGTGTTTTCAGTCGTTTTCTTGGTTAGGGTCCCACAGGTTCTCTTTAGAATGTAACGTAAAACGTTCTGGTCCAGTTCATGTGCCTTTCAGACTTTTAAAATGATGTTTTTCTCAAACCTGTTTGAAGCTCTGTATGGTAAAATGAAATCATGTTCTGCTATACACTTGTAAAAAAAACCAAACAAACCAGCTTTCAGCTTTTATCACTGTTACGGATAATGTTGCTCCCGTGAGCTCCTGTCTGTCTGTATCAGAACTCCCAAAGAAGTGTGTTTCTTCTTTGTACTTACTGCCACACGAAGTGCTTTGATGCGGAAAGGATATATTTATTTTTTGAATAAAAGAGAGGAGTCTGACTTGGAATCTTCAAATTATATAGCAAAAAATTGTGGCTCATTGTGAAAGCTTACGCTGTATGACACTGTTTTTTCATTCGACGCTGTGTAGTTCGCTCAAAAAGAATTTCTCTCTGCTTTGAGATGCCAGTGTGCAAAAGGAATACGTCAGGATCTGCTGGAAGGAGTCTTACAGAAGCTGAAAAGGGAGATTCCAATCAACGGTGAAGTAGCTAATAACAAATTACGTAAACACAGACGGTTGTTTACCGGAATGTTAAATATTTAAATCTGTTTAAGTGGCAATAAAAAGGTGATTTTGGATATAACCCTTGATGGTATTTTATTTTTTAAAGGAAGGAGAAGTGACTTCAGTTCTATTTGCTGGAGTGAGCTGCTGTCCTGTGATGTCTCACTCTTCCCCCTCACTTAAAGGAAGCTTTTAGCTCCCTTTATAATACCTGGGCAGTATTATTCTAGGAGATCAAACCGTTAACTCACAACCAAAACACTTCAGTAATCCTGCATTCTACAGCCCGTTCCCATCCAAATGTTTTAAGGCACTCAGTAAGCATGAGCCTTCAGAAGACTTTGGAGAGGGAGTTTGAGAACTCTTGACTGCTGCTTAAGTACAGACAGGCTAGAAAGAAAGTGGTGCTGTAGTGTAGAAGCATAGGAGGAAATGTTTCTGTGCCAAGAGACCCCTCAAGTCTCTGCTCAGCGTGCTGCCTTTCAGCACAGGATAGTCCAAGGGAAGCTAGTGGGGCTGGTCCTGAGCCTGTCAATGGAATCATAGAATCATTAGGGATTGGAAGGGACCTCAAAAGATCATCCAGTCCAATCCCCCTGACACAGGTGGTTTCACCTAGACCAAGTCGCACAGGAACACATCCAGGTGGGTTTCAAACGTCTCCAGAGAAGGAGACTCCACACCCCACCCTGGGCAGCCCCTTCCAGGGCTCTGTCACCTTCACCATGAAGAAGTTCCTTCTCATATTGGTGTGGAACCTCCTCTGTTCCAGCTAACACCCACTGCCCCTTGTCCTGTCACTAGATAGTGGTTGAGATCCATCCTCCTGGCACCCACCCTTCACGTATTTATAGAAGACGGTGCCTCTTCCTGCGTGAACCCTGTGTGCGTGAGCTTCTGTGCAGAGGGCTGCTGCCAACCATTGTAGTTTTGCAAAAAAATTAACTTGGGCAAGGAAATGCAATCCCCTGCAGTGTGTTCCCACAGCAGGGTGAGTCTATGCCAGCTATAAATTAGCCCAGTTCCGAATGAGACAGATGCGTAGTGATGCTGGGATGGCCACAGCTAATGATGCTTGCTTTGCCTGTGCTCTCAGTAGTGCCTAGAATTCAACTGGCCCTGCAGACATGTTTTTAGCAAAGTTTGTATTTCAAAAACTGAAAGGAAGGGTTTGAATGAACTGTCAGGATGTTTTTCCCTGCCCTCGGTTGCAGCAGATTTGGAGTATACAACAAACTGCACAGAGGAGATGGGCATCGTGATTTGCTCACTGTGTGTTCGCCAGCTGAGTGACCTGTGTGTGGCAAGTCTGCTGCAGAACCCCTGTGCTCACTGAGCCATGCACTGAGGCTGAAAATTATCTGTGCTTTGGTTCTGAGAAACGCTTCCTTCAGCTGGAGAGATCTGAAGTGGTGCATCTGTAAAAGTAATTGCTTAGTCTGTGTCATCTTCCAGCTGTTTCTCTTCTCCCAGGCACCAAATTTTTGTCCTATTTTTATTCCATCCTCAGTCAGGGATGGCTGCGATGGAGCTCTGACAGTTTGCCCCTTTATGAAAGGAGATGTTCAGCTTGAGTAAAATCTGTCTCTGAGGAAGTGAACAAAAGTGTGTTGCTTAAATGTGTGTGTTCTGCAAGGTACTTGGTGTCTTGGGTGTCTAGAACAGCAGCAAAGTTTTTGCTAACCTCTTCCACAGATTCCTCCTCATTGTCCTTTCCCATGGACTCTCACCAAGGCATTCCTGGCCCTGCTCATTCTGGGGTACTTTCTGGCAAAGTCACAGAATCACAGAACATTAGGGATTGGAAGGGACCTTGAAAGATCTTCTAGTCCGATCCCCCTGCCAGAGCAGTCCTTGTGTCTGGCTAGCAGGTTTATTTCCGGCCGTCCCATGTGGAGGGAAATTTAACAGCCCGAGCAGTAGTTCTGTAATTTGCAAAGCCTTCCCTGCAGCGCTTCAGAGTCGTGTGGGTTTTCCTTGCCTTAGTTTTCTGTTAAGAGCTGAGTTTGTGACACAGCAATTAACTGGCTGATGACAATCAAACAGGTAAGAGGTCACTTGGATTAGCTAATAGTTAAGATTGCTTCTCTAATTAGATGCTTCAGTTCTGTTGCTTTTTCTTATGCCCTCCCTTTTTCTCTTGTCATCTGCAAATTCTTCCAGTCACAATAAAAATACCTGCAGAGCCAAAAGCTTGTTAATGTGAACCTGTAGCTTAATGCTAATAGGAGACAGTCTGTGTTTCAATTCCCTGAAATGTGCAGTTTTGCTGAGGACTAGCTGAGAGGAAAATAGTGTCACTCACATTCAGAACTGTTCCTTACGCAGAAGCTGGAACGGCTTGCACAGCTCAACTCGTAAAAAGGAAAAAAAACCAAGCAGAATGTATTTTTCTCTAGTAAACAATGAAGTTGGACTCTGAGATTTTCTACCAAATTCCCTTTTTCTGGTACTGGATGTGAGGAGATGCGTTTGGAAAAATGCGACGTGGCCCCTGTGGACAGAAACTGTCAAAAATCACTGGGAAATAATCGGAAAGTCAATTAATGGCAGTTGCCCAAACGTCAGCTCCTGTGAACTCCTCAGCTGAAGCTGTAACCGTGGCTCTGGTTTTTTAACTATCTGTATGACTTCGACTGTCAGTTGCCTTCAAAAATGTTTTAGAAATAGGGTTTCAAACCCTTTCCCAGCACACAATAGCTTGTGGGCAAAACGGAATGATTTATTACAAGTGTTTTACCAGAAAACTCACGCTGAGACACTTCTGCAGCAGTGTCTTATGATACGGTTTCCAAGAGTGCTCGTGATCAGGTGAAGTCATTAAAAACCTGCCGTTGCCTTCTGGTAAGTTACAGACGCAATATTTTAAGGCTGGTTTTTCAAAGCATAAATCAAATCTGTGTCAAATACTTAAGGATTAGTTTCAGTGGAGTTTGAGAAATGTCTTAGAAGTGCTAAGAAAAGAAAGGAGTCTTATCGAGGGTCTTTGCAATAGGGTAAGTGCCCATCTCCCCATGTCCCCAGCTCCCCAACACCGAGTGAGAGAAGCCAATGATGCTGCCCATGCGTTGATGGAAGAACTTCCTGTCTTTTCAGGATGCAGAGAAATTTGCCGCCCTCTGGGTCTGTGTCAGTCCGTCTGCTGGAGGATGTTTACTTATTCACAGCCTTTCTTCACCATCTTTATTTGGCTGAAAAGTTTCGGCCAAAAGATGTCTCCATGCGATGCCTTCCATGGGATACCAAGGACAAGGACTGCTGTGAGATTTGTTACTCCTCTCGAGATTGTACAGGGGCTCGTGGCAAGTCAAGCAAGCCCTGCATGGGTTGTGGGAAATTCAGTGCTAGGATCAAAGACGGTTTAGGACCATTCTTTGCACACAAATGAGTTCTTGTAAGGTAACTGGGCAAATGCGTTCTTGAGGAATCTGTTGCAAAGCCCCTAGCAGTGTGGTTAAGGGAAAGCAAACCGATCTGTGGGTTAGATTGAGAAGGAAGACCCGAGCATAGTCTAGCAGTTGGATATTGCTCAGTCTAGTCATGGAAATTTAAGTTACTGCCTACTTACGGATTTGAGGGTGTCCATGTGATTAAATAGTAACTTGGGCACAGTGAACTTTGAGATCTGATCCCTAAAGTGCGGAAGAAAGCAGCGCGCAGTTCCCTCATTGGTTTGGCCAATGCAAACAAGCTCTGCTATGAACAATCTTTAACCTAGCGTTTCCTCAGCAGACTGCTGTCTGAGAATTAAAACCCAGCCGTCACAAGGCAGTGGTGTAAAATCTAGCGGCTAGCTGTTTCGCGTAGAATTAATGGGGAAAAAATGATGGTGAATTATGTAAATGGCTGTTCAATGTTGTCAAGTCAGATGGGAGTGTAATCCCATCATCTATATGATACTGGGTGAGGGCCTTCCCCCAGTGCCCTTTACCTCTTTCCAGCTGTTTGTTCCCTGGGAGACCCACGGGCAGAAGGAAGCAGGACTGGGTGGAGTTCAGCGCATACCTCAGCTGCCTGGGCAAACACAACGTTGCTGACCGGTGCGACCCACAAATATGTGCGCAGTGCTTAGGCTCAGATTTTCACAATAGCCATAAATCAAAATACCAAGACCATTACATTTTACCATGAACAGACGTTCACAGATAAATCTTAGTGTCTTAGTTCAAAAAGATGGGGTTTTTTTTAGGTGAAGTATGCGAGGACTTTCCGGTAACAAGTTCTTATGGAAGATTCGCTTCATTCCTGTAACAGTGTTTTATTTTTCCTTCTTTTCTCATACTTTCTCTGGTGTAAAACCACCGAGGGGCTCATCTCATTAGTCAGGCTGTGATGACGAGTTCCTTCCCATTCTCACTTGTGGTGTTTAGCTTCAAACTGTTACGTAGTGATGGACTTGATCCTGGGTGCTGTTGTACGACTGTTACGCTACGATGCAGGCAGAGCAGTGGGACTGGGGAGGTAGGTGCCTTCTGTAGTACCTCTGATCAGAGCAGAGATTTATTAGCCTTTGAGTGGGTAAGCTAAAGCCACTGGTTAAGTCTGCTCATCAGAGAAACAAGAAAGCTGTGCCTTCGAGCACACGGTAGGAAGAAAATGCACTGGATACCCAACCTTTCACAGGAGCGGCTTCAAAATGCTCCTGTTCAGTTTCTGTCATTTCACCAACAGCCCCATCAGAGTAAGTTTTGGGAAGTAAATTGGACAGCAATGGTCTGGCAGCTCTTACAGCACCAACCGTTTGAAAATTGTATCTCGATGAAACACGTTGGTGACTGTACGTGACTCCTGTTTTTCCTTCAGCGCGAGATGCTGGTGGCAGCCTGAGCCATTGTTCTCTTTATTTAAAACAAGTCTTTCAACTGGGAGCCAAAACCCAGGCCTTTCAGTAAAGCTTTGAAAAATCATAAAAGAAGTCCAGCAGCTTACAGGAATTTTCCACTGCCTAGATATTAATGAAGTAGAACAGAATTTGTCTGGGTGTTTTGGGTAATTTGTAGCTCCCAAGCATCGTACCTTGTCCTGTCAAATGAACTTACAATTAATAATCCATTGTTTGCACTTTTACTGAAGCCTGCAGAACCTTCTGATCGCTCTTTTCTTTACCATACACACAGGTCTCCAATCCCCGTTGGCAAGAGACGTCATTTCTCAGTCTTTATTGTTTCTGCCATCCATCATTCTTTACCCAGTTTTCCATATAACTTCAAATGTGGTACGTGGAGCCCTAACTGTTTTTTGCCGTGATAACATCAGGAATCTTTCCTCAGAAACCTCTCACCAGCTCAATTAATTCTGCCTTCTAATACAATTAAAGTGTTCAGAACCAGTGCTAGGGCTCCAGCCTTAATGAGACTCAATCCCCAGCTTGAACGAGTCCACTGCTGGACTCGTTCAAGCTGGGGACTGTCAGAGGAGCGACTTCTTCTGATCGTGGAGTCCTTTCAGGTAAGTTGTGTTGGAAAAACGGCACTTTGCTCCGTACTGTGGCAGCACTTTACACTCTGGGACAGCACAGGCAACAACCAGCCTATTCAGACACCGGTACTTAGCAGTTTCTGATGCTTTCCACACGCAGTTTATTAGCTGGCGTTAAAAGCCAGCCTGAAACCAACTGGTTTCCTTGGCCAAAGTCAGCAGCTTGGCCAGATCTGACAGATCTTTAGAAAAACTCCGACTAACAGAAGACCATTTTGATGATCTGCTATGGAAGGTACTGTCTTGTCTGCTTGTTGCAGGGGCAGACGTGTCTGGCGAGCTGGCTGATAACCAGCTTTGCCCTTCCGAAAGACAGCGTTTTGCTGTCTTTGTTTAGTTTCATGTCATCATTTCAAGAGGTGCCTGAAGTTCTTCGTTAGCTCTTTTTCAACTCCCAGACGCGTCTCCCCTTAAGACGAGGACACATCTATATTTAGATTGTTCAGATGTCCTTCCATCATTGTTTTATTCAGTCCTTGTTCCTCCAGCTGAGTCTAGTAATTTCCCTGAACTTTCCTGTAACAGGTTCTTTGATGTCCTCATTTTCCTTACTCAATTTATTGCAAACTGAGTGAAACTGGTGTTTAAGATCTTGTATTTTCTATCAGAGCATATTTTGACTTAATGGAAATACAGCTTCCAAAAACAATGTGCAATTTTGATGTGGCCTTGAATGTTAACGAGGCTTCTTTTATTCACAGACTGGAGCTGTTTGACAGTCTGGTATTATTTTTATCCAGATTTTTCCAGGAAGTTGGCAACACCATGTGCTGGAAAGCAGTTTGTCAGTATCTCTTTCACTGAAACTGGTGGTTCATCAGCACTGTCTGTAATTTCTGTTTCGCTTGCACAGCAACAGAATTCAGCGTGAATTGCAAATAAAGAGGATCTCAACACTCTGCAGCTTTTTGGCACATGGACTTGAATTCCCTCTGCTTGGTTTTATCATGTTTTTCTGTATTGTAGAAAAATACAGAGAATTTAGGCCCTTAGCTAAGGCTGACCATTTGCTGTCTGAAGTTAAAGGGTTTTAGCCCGTTCCCTGTCAGACAAGAAGCCAGTGTGGTGATCCAAAAACAGGTGCTTAATGGTAATTAAAGATTCTAAAGTGCCGAGGGAAAGTATGTAAAGCGCCTGAGGTCAGGCTCTGCCCCAGGTGAGCTCTGTAGGTCTGGTAGAAGGGGCAATACTGGTGGCGACACAGCATGTGCTTTGTTTCTTCATGTTCCTCTCCAGACCCACGTGGCCTAGAGGGCAAGAATGAAAGAGCTCAGACTTCTCGTTTCAAGAGTCCTAAGAGACATTTCTGTGCCAAGAATAACCAGAGCACAGATAAGCTCTTTGTGCTGTGGCACGGCTAAAGACCTCTATTGCTGTTTTTCTGTGTAAGCCGGAGAATTTGTCTTGGCTGATCATATTTTGAAGGGAATAATTCCACTTATTAGCAGAGCTGGAAGTGTCTTACTTAATTCACAGTGCTGCAACGGGGCATCTGCTGCACACAGTTTACCTGGAGTTCAGGGGTCTGCGTTGTAACTGGACTGCTGTTTTGCAGTGCAGCCCAGTCACAATGCACCTCAGCCTGTAGGGTCGTGATTATCAGACTCAAGTCTTAGTGTTAAAAATCCACCCTACTGGCAATGAGCCTAAATAGATGAAGCAGCTGGTTGCTTGTTTGAGTTCTACAAAACTCATGGGGGATTACCACTTCCTTCGACAGGAAAGGCTGAGGGAGCTGGGTCTCTTTGGCTTAGGGGTGACCGCATTGATGTTTGTATATACGTGAAAGGTGGGTGTCAGGAGGATGGAGCCAGGCTCTGCTCAGTGTCATCTGGTGATGGGACAAGGGGCAATGGGTGTGAGCTGGAACAGAGGAGGTTCCACATCAGTCTGAGAAGGAACTTCTTTATGGTGAGAGTGACAGAGCCCTGGAAGGGGCTGCCCAGGGGGGTTGTGGAGACGTTTAAAACTTGCCTGGCCATGTTCCTGTGTGACCAGATCTAGGTGATCCTGCTGTGGTGGGGGGATTGGAGTGGATGATCTTTCGAGGTGCCTTCCAATCCCTGATGTCCTGTGATTGTGTGCTTCTGTGATTACCTGCTTCTGTTCTCGTAAATGCCTGACTGGCTTCCGTGTGCCTGCTCTGCTGCATCCTGGCATACTTTTGTAGAGTCTTGTCACAATGCCTTTGCAGTTCTTCAAGGTGCAAGTTTAAACGTTCTTCAAACTCTCTTGTATGCTTCTCTTCCTCTTGAAGGAACTTTTCTGTTGTTGCAAGGACTGACATCTCAGTGGGAGACTGAACAACGGAGAGAAAATCACGGTTAGTAAAAGCCAGCAAGCACTCTGATGTGTTTGCATTGTCAAGTTTTAGATCTGAAAGAACATTATAACCTATATTCGAAAAACCTTAATAATGCTGGAGCTTTTTATAACTCTCCAAGTAAGAGCACATTTAGGCGTACACCTCTAAAGGCATTCAGGTGCCTAAATGACACATACGAACACAATAGGACAAGGGGAAAGAGGCACAAGCTGGAACAGGGTAAATTCCACCTGAATGTGAGGAGAACCAGAGTCATGGAATAGGCTGCCCAGAGAGGCTGTGGAATCTCTTTCTCTGGAGACATTAAAAATAAAAACCTCCCTGGATGTGATCCGGTGCATCCTGCTCTCGGTAAACCTGCTCTGGCAGGAGGGTTAGAGCAGATGATCGCCTGAGGTCCCTTCCAAGACCACCCAATCTGTGATACAGCGAATACCTGGGATATTCCCAGCATTAGGATGTAAATTTGCCATTAAAAATTTGAATACCCTATTAGACAAAACTAAGCTGCTTCAGAACTTCCAAATCTTGGGATCAGCTAAAGGTTATATTCATCACCTGTATTATTTAGATCAGGGCAGAGGTCAATAACCTGGTTTTCTGAACTACAAGACATAACTAGTGGTGGGCACTGACGATGGCCAGGAGGCTCCGCTCTGCGATGCGCTGCTTTCTGAGGAAATGAAGAAGACCTGTGCTTGTTTCAGTGCTATCAACTTGAAGCCCTGACATGTTTGAGAATGTTGTAAATTTTATTCACTGCAAGCAGTTCACTGAAAAATCTTCCTTGTGTTTAATGAGCATTTAGCAGAGCGAGACAAGAATCGTACCAAAATCAGTCTTAAAGTGGTTGTCATGGGATGCAGAGTTGTACAAAGTGAAAGACACGTGTGAGTCTTTGCTGGAGCAGGATCTGAATTTTTCAGCAGGGTTTTGTGTTAATTCTTTTTGCCTGTACTTAAGATGCATTCACTGAAATGTCTTTACCAAAGGAAAAATGCAGTATGTTTTCTTTGCCGAAAGGTATTAGGCTTGTTAATGACATATAGTGTTTATTTGTGCAGTTAAATACAATTTTATGACATGAATTTTTTAACAGGCAAGTGAGAAAAGACTTGGTAATAGGAGCTGTAATAGCAAGCAAGAGAAAGATGATTTTTCTGTGTTTACATAGTTGTATCTTGAGAGAGGTGATTGACATTTATTATCTTATTTACATCATGCCTAGGAGTATTAATAACTGATTGAGCTGTTAGTCTAGAATCTCTGGGTTTGTTTTTCCTAGAACGCAACAAGATGAGCTTGTCAGTCAACGCGTCAGACAGGAAAGGCTGCAAACGATTTAAATATTAAAATGTGCCATGGAAAAGTCCAATTCTGGGATCACACAGAACATGAGGGATTGGAAGGGACCTCGAGAGACCGTCTAGTCCAGTCTCCCTGCCACAGCAGGATCACCAAGACCAAGTCACACAGGAACACGGCCAGGCGGGTTCTGGGCTTCGTTGTATCAGGATGCGCTATTCCCTATTTCCACAGGAAACTAGAGGCAGATTTGGTCTTCAATTTGGTTTAAAACTTCACTTTAGGAGCTTTTGAGGACAAAATAGACTCTCCTTCTCTAGAGACATTTAAAACCCGCCTGTACTGGAAAGAAGACTTCCTCTTCTTTCCAAACTACAGCAGATAAGTGCTAACTGGAAATAAAGCCTGAAGGCAGTGGCGTCCTTCTACAGTGAGCTTGGCTTTCTGATGTACAGGACCCTAGAATGAAATTCATGGGTAAAGCAGAATGTTCCCTCGCTCAGTCCCTCCAAATCAGTGTTTTAACAGGGCAGGGAGGAAAATGTGACTTGATTTGCCCTGTAAGAATGAAAAGCTCAATGGTGTTGGTTCACTTTGTGTCGTAACACTTTTACCACTGTCTTCCCTAGCAGGGATAAGCATGAATGTTCATCTTCCAGTGTTTGAGGAAACCTGAAGGGAGATCGCCCGCCTTACAGTTCTCCTCGTAAGCACACGCATGAGTTCCTGTCCAGGCATCATCACTGTTTTCCTGTGAAGAGATTGTGAATCCCGTGGCTACAAGCACGATGATTACTTCACGGGCTGCATCACAAACGTATCTCCCTGTGACTCTATTTGTGTTCTGTGACAGAGTTGGCATGCCATTATGCAGTATTTGAAGAAGGCTTTTTATTATGAAGAAGACATTGGATTTGGTGGCTTTGCTTGAAGAATCACTATGTGTCTCACTTACTGAATACCAGCTCTGAAATAACTGATTCAATAATGAGCAAATAAAATGCTTCCAGGGGGAGGGTAAGAAACAGGGGAAATGTGGATCTGAAAAATGCATTTAATAGGTGTTACCACCTGGAGGAAAACATTCGTGTCAGCATTTCTGATACAGAGAGAAGATTTGCCTAAGTGCTAGTCTTCAGAAGAGCGGTATCAAGTTATGAGAGATTCTCAGAGGTTCATTGCAGCAATGTTTGCAATTGCTGACTTCTTGTTAGAAACGCATCGGCCACACGGTCAAGCTGCCTTCCTGAAATGCCAAGTGTGCTTTGCTGGTGCTTACTTAGGTGTGTTTTTCTTGAAGCACACTGTAAACTCCAAATGAGACTTTTCTGAATTTCCTGAGCTGAGCCAATGTTTATAGCTCAGGATAAGCAGATTGTGGTTTCCTACAGCTCAAGGGTCAGACACCACGCGCTGTGATTTTAGATACATCCCTAACGACTGTTTTTATGACCTTTCAGAGAAGGCTCAATCTAAACAGGTCTAAACTACAACATTTCTTGTTAGTGACTAAGCTTTGTTTTCTCTTTACATTCAGAGAATAAAAACCATAAAGAAACTGCCTTTTATGAGGGCATAACCAGGTGGATGGATGATGGCAGAGCAGTGGATGTGATATATCTTGACTTGAGTAAGGC
>JAOXOE010000001.1:111071685-111098449 GCA_028565055.1 Phoeniculus purpureus
CGTGCGGCGGAGCGGGGAAGTTGCCGGCGGCGCCGCGGACTCGGCCCGTCCCTCCGAGTAAGGGCGCGGGCGGTGGCGGGGCGGCGGAGCGGGGCAGGGGGCGGCGCGGGGGTGCCCAGGGAGCGGCTGCGCGGGGCAGCGGGATCGGCTCCCGCCCGGGCCAACTTCCTGCGGACTTGAGCTCCGAGCGCTGCGGCCCGCGGCAGCGGCGGGTGGAACTGGAAAGTTTCAGGGGCCGGTGCGTGCGGGCTGGCTGCCGTGGCGGGGAGCCGGGCGGCTGCTCTGTGCCGAAGAGCGACCGGGACCTGCGCCTAAGCAGCCTGTTGAAAATTAATATTGAAAATCTTGGGAAAGGTGACCCAGGAAAAAACAGAGACGATCCATTCCGAGTCTGAAAATGTTCCCGTTTCGCCTTGTTTGAGCCCCGTGTCTCGTCCGTAGGATGTGCTGACGTGAGTTCGGGTCGTGGCTGTTGCTTCTCCTTGGTGCTGGCTACTTACAAAGTAAATGTGCTTTCTCTTGTGTTTCTGAGCCGGTCGTGGTTGAAGCCTTCTTTTAAAGCAGCAGGGAGAAGAATTATTCTCGTGTCACACAGATTCACGTTCTGGGGTCCTGGAATTCGTGTGAGTTTTTTAGTGGTCTGTGTGGTACCACCTTGGCTGTGTCGGGACCTCCTGGGCTGCCCACGTCTCTCTCCATCTCGAAAATGTAATTGGCAGCTATTTTTAACTGTGTTAAAAACTTCTTCCTTTAAACGAACCACGAGTCTTGTCGAATTCCCTGGTGCCCTAATTAAAAAAAAAAATCAGTTTCTCGTCAGTACATTTTTAATAACATTTTTTTTCTTTCTCTAAACTGCCTTTTAGTGGCCTATTTATAACATCTGTGTCCCCTAGACTGAAGTTTAAGAAGGAGGCTGATTTTAGACTGTTCTCAACTTTGTAGGTAGAAATTTCACTGATCTCCTTCAGACACGCGAACTGTTCTTGTCACAGCAATTTTGGCTATGACTTTCCCTTATGCTTTTGGGGCAAAACTAAAAGGGACATCTGCCAACAGGAATTTTGGGTGCGGATGTCAAATATCTCTCACTGCATGTGGAAACCCTAGAATACCTATTTCTTCAGTGCTTTTTCCAGCATAGACATGCACTTGTTTCTTATTCTGCTCCTGGAAAGAGTTTTGTGGAGTATGTTGATACAGCAAAGTGTGGAGAGCACTGGCAAACCTACAGAGATGGAGACAAGCCGTTATAGAGCTGGGCATCTACACATGCTAGTTTGTTCCTGCTAGTTTGCAGTTGTGAACAGTAATGGTGAGCGAAATGGACTGTTTGATTGCTGGGAACTGCTGTATCCACAGGCTCGCAAAATATCTATTTATCTCTTTATTTATTTGGAACAAACCATGGTTTTCCATGCATTAAATAGACAGTGAAATGCTTTTGCATATATATATATATAACATATACATGCTGATGAGGTGGTATGAGGTGGCTTATGCACCCAATCTTGTAGCTGTGCCGCCAGATGTGTAATGTAATGCTGTTTCTGTTACAAATATTCCTCTTCCATTATCTTTTTCCCTTGCCTGTTACTTTGAAGCCCAACAAGACTCTGGATGGTCTGTGCACTACCAAGAAGCAGCGTGTAGAGAAGCTGAAAGAATTTCTTTGTGAAGAGTCTCAGGAGACCTGCCCTGATTCAGCAGCTATCACTGCTGTCATGGGGACTGCCCTTGGAGTAGGATACATTGATCTTTCACAGGGGTACCAGGGTTTGAGGGAACTGCACACTAATTCTCTGCTAAATTTGGCTGGATTTTGCTTTTGCTGTTACAACTGTCTCTCTGCTACTCCTAAATCCATCTGAGTCCTTTAAGAATGGATTCGGCATCTCTGGATTCAGCTACTTAGCTCCAGGTACTCCAGAATAAAAATGTCTTTCTCTCCATCCTGCACTGCACATAGCCTCTATGGGTGGATTGGTGTTCATGATGCCCAATAGCAGTTTCTGTTGCATGCCAATCTGAATTTCTCTGGGTTTTAACTGATTATGAAAATTGTATCACGCTTGGAGACATGTCCTGCAAATTGCTCTTGGCTGTTGACTTCTTTGGAGATACCCTAAGGCTGTTGCTGTACAGGGCCACAAGAGCAAGGGTAGGACTGCTCTGTAAAACCACAAGTTGTGTAACCAGCTGACATTTTTCTACAAGGTAAGGGATCCCGAGGGATGGCCATACTTGTGCTGTTCTCTCTTGCTCCCTTTTTATTTTGTTTTGTTTTTTTAATCATTTCAGTATCAGCTTTCCAGTAAGTGCTCTGTACTGCTAAGAAGTTACCTTCCTTTCCGCCCATTATGAGAAAGAGTTACGTTGACAGATGTGGCCTCTGTGAGGATTTGCTGAGCTCTTAATCCTGTTTGTGGCTCATGTGCTATGCTAATGTGGAAGAGCATCTCTTTCTGTATATAAAGGTCTTAACCGGTTAAGATGCTTTAATTGAGCACCAGTGGCAGGCTATGGGGTTGGCAGTGTAAAACTGCAGGTCTCCTTTCTCTGTGTTTGTTTGTTGGTTTGTGTTTTTTTTGAGAGAGATTTTTACTTGTTAAGACCAACCCTAAAATAATTGCTGCAGGCAATAGAGGAAGCAGACTTTGTATGCTGAATGTGGCAAACAGCCAGAGATCAGATTTTCTGAGCCCTTTAGGTACACCTGTACCTTGACGGGATGAGAACATGTGAGAATATTCTCTTTGTTTTCTTGTTCCCTACCACTGTTATACTTTCAGGTAGGTTTGGGAATGGGTTTTTTTGTCTTCTCTGTGCTGCTTTGTTAGGTGTCTTTAAAATGCGAGCTCTGTGCTTTAAGATGTCAGTGTGACTAGAAGTTTCCGACCACTTTGGTCATTGGAAATCTCACTGACTTTCTTAAAGCATAGGGCGTGCCCCAATCGAATTCTTCTGTATTAAAGTTCTGAAAATATAAGCATGAGTTACAGCATATCGGCAACTTGGTAGAGACTTCTCTGTCTAGTCTATCAGTATGCTGGTCAAAACTGAATCTTCAATAAATAGGGTGCAGTTATGGGATTTCCCCTGCAGTTGTGAGTGTAGAAAACACGGCTTCCATCACATATAACTAACAAATGCTATTGCAGCAACTGCTTTATTAAAGATGAGGGTGACGTTCTTTGGATCAGAGGAATTAATGTTGTGTAGTTTGTTGGTGAGGTTCTATGGGGCTGAAAAGCTTCCGAGCAAATTCACTGCTTGCCTTCTCATTTGCTAATCTCTGATACTAAAGGCCTATGCAAGATAGGGACCTTAGGTCTGTGTTAACGGGTGTTTGGTGGAGGGTATTGATAAAACTAGGAACAGGAGCTGGGTTTATACATGGAGGAGAGAGGATAAGTGATTGCAGTGCTGACTTGCAGTATGCAAAATGCTTGACGTTTAGGTTTCTCTTCAGCAGGGTTTGCTAATGGTGCCAAAATGCTTGTGTATGAAGTACTTTGTATGAAGTACTGGCTGCACCAGCTGTGACCATAATGTGTTCTCTAACAG
Organism: Phoeniculus purpureus; assembly: GCA_028565055.1. Taxonomy (NCBI): domain Eukaryota; kingdom Metazoa; phylum Chordata; class Aves; order Bucerotiformes; family Phoeniculidae; genus Phoeniculus; species Phoeniculus purpureus. The sequence goes on from JAOXOE010000001.1 coordinate 111,075,253, forward strand.
GCTTTTAAGACACAGTAATAGAAATACTCAGTGAAACCATCAGACTTGAAGAATTTTTTTTCTTTAAACAGGTGACAACAAGAATGTTGGGCATTTCTCAGTCCTTTGCAGGTGGCTGTGGACTGTCCTGAGACTTAGAAAAGGAGCATGAGCGCAGGCAGGGTGGCTGTATTCTGCCCCACTCAGGTGCTTATTGACTTTCTGTGTTACAGCAGAAGGTCAGAGTTGAGGGTTGAGGAGTGTATGAGGTGTTGTGAAATGGCCAGGTGTGCAGTAGCAGGCATGCCGAAACTGATTTGGGACTTACTAGTGACTGTGAACCAGACTCCACAGTGAACTGGTGAGTAGTGCCTTAAGACTTAGTGCCAGCTAGCCTCTTATCCACTCCTTTTTGTGACTTTTATTTTATCTTGTGTGAATTGTGCGTGTTTCCTGTTAGACACCTCCTAATGAGCCATTTCTTTACACTGTAGTTATCTGTACTTTTCTTTCCTTTTTAACCCCAGCTGTTGGCAGTTTGTCTGTGTGGGTTTTTTTTGTTTTTAATTGCCTTGTTAGATTTTTCTCCTTCTGTGCAGCAACCCACCCCATGGTGTTTACATTTCTTCTTCCTTTCTTCATCTTATACTTTTCCCCTTTTTAACTCCTATCCTTAGAGGAACCGGTTTTACTCTTGGAGACCAGCCCTTTCTTATTGATTGCTAGCTGCTTTTATTTAAACTAATTTGCATTCTCTGCTCTTATTGTGCTAGACAGAGGACTAGTGATTTTGAGTAAAACTCTTTCCCCAAAGGCATTGCTCAGAAATTGCCTCAGCATTTCACAAAAAGAGTGGAAAATAAAGAGCAGCATCAGTGAAAAGCTGCTTCTGCCTAAACCAGTGTGTTACTGTCTCTGTCACATGAAGAGCAGAAATGTGGTCTGCCCTGCTGCAGGCACAAATGACTTCTTCCACGCTGAAATGAGCTGGTAGGGTGAGGAGAGTGCAGAATGATGTGACCTTGTATTTACTTACATGGGCACCTTTAGACTCTGGCAGTAACAAATCCAATGAGTTTTGATTGGGACTGCCTTGATACTTTTGTTTACAAGTAGTGTTTTTTTTAAGCCATATGCAGCTCTAAAAAAATTAAGAGTAGAGCTGTACCATAGTTAAAGAGTTGAAGAGCTGTGGCTGTGTGAACTGGGGGGGCTGTAATGCGCAAAGTACTTTGGATGTGTTTTCTCTCCTAGAGCCTTATTGATTACTAAATATAAAAAACTTAGTGTTAAGGCCACGTTGATGTAGAGCTTTGAATCATGCTAGAGGTGCGGATAATCATGGTTCGGATGTACCCAACCTCAGGGTATGTGTCCATCTCCTCCTCAGATTGTTTTCTCTCTATAATTGGCCTCACTGCTTTTTCACTGTGCATTTGGAAAAGAAGTTACTGGACCAGTGTTTAGTATCAGGTCTCGAGAGGAGCTGTGCTGTGTAAATCTCTTACTAAAGCTCAGTGAAGTTCTTTGTCTCTAAAATATTTGTTCCTAGCATGGCTGCTTACTGGTAGTTAGATGTCAGTAGCATCTTACGCTTTTTATTGTTGAATCATGGAAGATTTTGTGCTTGGCTCTGACACCCAACTAAAAGGATAACAAAAATAAGGAACTGTTCAGGTGAAGCTGCAGGATGCAGCTTTTAGTTACACAAGCGCACCCTAAAACATAGCCTAGGTACGTGGCTGTCATGAGACAGATAAGATTTAAGATCCTAAGAGACTTCTATTAGACCTTACTGGTACCAGTATGATGCCTCTAAGCCTGGAGCCATGCCCCACAAAGGCTTAGGGAAGTCACCTGCAGTAGTTTTTGCAAGCTTAGGGCTACCTAGAAACCAGCATGCTTATGTGCTGGGTCTCGCCATCAATCCAGCACACCCACCCTCGTGCTACAGCCTGAGGCATCTGTCCTAAATGGCTTGAGGGGGTTTAGGTGGCAGTGCTGCACAGCATCAGAAAAACATTTAGGGAGCTGATAATGGTTTAAAAGAGTGGCTTGTAGTTACAGTATTGCTATGAAGTATGTTTGAAGGCTTGGAGACTTGGGGTTATTTGTAGTGAAGGACTTCAGCTGAAGGAAAGGGGTGCATGCCAACTTCTTGCTTAAATATTTGTGCTTCATACCGTCCAGAAATCTTGAGGATGATTCTTGCTGCTGAATTGAGATTATTTCAGTCTGCAAAGCAACCCTTATCCAGTTTCCCTCCATTGTTTTAAGTCCTTCCCACAGTGGTAAGAAAAATATTTGACAGGATAGGAAGCAGTGTAAAAGTAAGATTTGTGCTGAGGTCTGATTGCCAGAGCTAACTTGGCATTTCTGAAAGTCAAAGCTGACTTGTTGCTGTCTCTGATTTCTTTAACACATGAACTCATTGTACAGTAATCTCCAACAAACACACTTTTGCTTTTTTTTTCTTTAATTGACATGATAAATTGGGGAAGAGAAGTGGAAATACTTGTATACAATCATTTTATTGTTTTTTCCATGTCTTCCAGCTATAGTGCTGCCTTCCTGAGTGGGAGAAAGCAGGACCTTTCTGGTCTATGTCCAAACAGCACAAAATGCAGAAGCCAATAATAGAAGCAGGATTGAGAATCCACTTGACTTTTAAAGTCCTTGCCTGTAGTAACAGGATGAGTTGTTGCTTTTGAGCATGATGATTTTTATTTTCAAAAGACAGTAGTTAAATTTTAGCATGTGCTTAAGGGAGAGCAAAGGGAATTCCAAGCACTCAAAGAAACCTGTAGGAATAAAGCTTGGGAGCAAATTCAGTAGCAAACAGAATTTTTCAAGGTGGTCTGTAAGTCTTAACATTGGTCTCCTCCTAGGCTAATTATGCCCCTCCTAACACAGATCAGGTGTAGCTACACAGTGCCTTGCAGACAGACCTGCACTTCTCTGCCCACACTCTCAAATAATTAGGCAGGAGCTGGATCTTCTCTGTAAGCCTTCTAGCTTTGTTATTTCACTGCTGTGCTCACTTCAAAATTCAGTGCTCACAGACTGGCCTTTTTTAGCCTGGACACAGCACCAGTCTAACCAACCACTGCAGCTGGTTTGCATCTGGTCTCTGAACAAGAGTGAGGAAGATAAGGTCTGCCTGTGGTTCACCACCCTATCATGTCCCATCACCCGTTCTGGGAAATCAAAGCTGTTGACAGTTTTCTTAGCTGCTTTTTCACGTTCTCTTCCTCATCCTCTATCTCTATTCCTGAGACGTGTAACTGCAATTGGGAGGTTAGCCTCGGCTGTCCTTTGTGACTTTCAGAAGTGTCAGTGGGGTGTTTGAGGAGTGTTGGCTATTTTTTGGTTGGTTGTATTTGGAAGAAGGTATCTGTGCGCTTGGTGCTTTAATTTTTAATATCTGGATGTGTTGTCTTGGCAAAGATTGACTTTTCAATGCCTCTTGCAACAGGAAGAAAACCCGCTGGCCCCTGAAGCCTTTCTGCTGAATGCAGTTCCTTGACCTTTTCAGTACTTTTGCCAGGTGATAAGCCTCGGTATTTTATGTATTCCGTGTTGCTGATCTAAATGACAGTCTTGGGGTTTTGAGAGGTGTGAGCTTTGATGAGGAAAGCCTTTTTTTTTTCCTGCTCCTGTATCTCTTTAAACTCTGTGCTGGGTGCTCCTGAAGGGGAAATTCAGTGTGAAGAGAGGTCTTCTGAAAGTGTTTGCCTTAGCAACCCTTAGAAGCACAGAAGAGGAAGAACTAAAGGAAGGAGCTGCAGTGTGCAGAGTCTGAAGAATTAACATCAGTCCCTTTTTCATGTACTATAAGGAAAGAGGTGACTGGAGGAAGAAAATCTTCCCTGTGGTACTAGCAGAGAGGCACAGACAGTGTTTGAGATCCAGATAAGGCCCAGCAAGCAGCAGGAGCATTTTACGCTGCAGCAGCTCTCTGAGCTGTGATCAGTGTTCTAAAGGACAGTTTAAGAAACAGTCCCTCAAATATGTTTTCTAGGGGTTTAAAAGACTTCCAGTTTGTTATTCCTCTTAATCTGTAAACTTCAGATTTATTTTATAATCCCCGTATAAAGCAATTCAAAAGTAATTTTAAGCTGAAGTTAATTTTGATAAAAAGGGAGGCATCATGGCAGGACATCGGCCAGGACAAACAGCGTTTGGATAGGGGACTGGGAACTCTGCTGTATGGCAGTCAACGCTGCTGCTGGCTTTCGTGCCAAGTTTTAATGGTTGCTGGCGTTTTTCTGGTTCTGTGACATGAAAGAGTAGGATTTGTTTGTCTTGATACTTGTCTTTTGTGATTTTTTTAAAATGTATTCATTTTTGTAATTAATATTCATTTTATAAAACATCATGGGATGGCTTAGGTTGGAAGGAACCTCATAGATCATCTGGTTCCAACCCCACCATACCACAGGCTAGGACACTAATTGGGTTGCCCAGACCCAACCTGGCCTTGATCACTTCCAGGGAGGGGGCATCCACAACCTCCCTGGGCAAACTCTTCCAGTCTGCCCTGTTAGTGAATGTAAGCTGCAGAAATATATTGTGATGCAGTTGGCTTCTTTATCTTCCTGTAAGAGTCACAGTAGATGCTGAAGGTCTGTTAAGCTCAAGGTGGGCTACCGTTGCTTTACAAGAGAGACGCTGTTTATGAAAGGTTATTTCAAGTTATCTACAGGAGAGTGAACACGCAGGAGGGGGTATATCATGTTCTCTTTGTACCATACCTTTGCTAAATGCATTTCTTTAAGGTTCCTAGGCAGGAAACAGATTAGCAAAACAGGGAAGTCAAAGACAGAACGAGATTATGGACGTACCTGTTACTTCAGTGCTGTGGTGTATCTGTGATTTCAATCTCCTACGCAGTTTCAAGCTCTGCAGGAAAGGGACAGGCAACTGTTGTTGAAAACTTTCAAGTTTCCTGTTTTCTTTGAGAGGGCTGGTTTCTGCCTGAGCCAGTGAACTTTTACTGCTGGGCTGTCTCTCTGTACATTCTGCTGCCCTGGAGAGTTTGTAGTCTGTGCTGTTCCAGTGACCGCTCTGGATAGTCAGTGCTCGCTTCTCTCTGGACTCGCAGTACCAACACTGCAGCGGCATCAGCTGTGTGCAAGTCCCTCTGAATTCTGCTGTCAGTTGTATTCCTTGTGAAGAGAGTGTTGCTATTACAGAATTCCAGGGAGCCTGGAATATAAACGGATCAATTATGTGTCGACACAACAGCATCTGTTGTTGAAATTGGCTATCATTTACTTGGCATCAGCACAGCGAACGTTTGGCTGACAGCCAGCGTGAAATATTCCAGCAGAAACTGCTGCAGCAGTAGCCAGCTCTGAAGTAACGTCCCGAAATTCAGGTGTTCTAACATAATCTTTTAGTAAATTCTTAAGCCTTTAGGGACCTTACGCAGACAACTCTTCAGGTTCCGTGCTCTTGTCTGCTTGTACTTGTTTTTCACGTCGAGTTTGCTGCTGTTCCTGCTCTCTGAAGAGCTGCATACAAGGCTTTGGGTTGTTGGTAACCTGGGATTTAATACCCTCATTTTGGCTTTCCTTTTCATATTCCAACGTTGTTTACTTAAACTTCCCAAATGAATGCAGTCTGTGGGGACAAAGCTTTAAAACTGGAAAGTAAGAAATTACATCCTTTTTCTTGTCCGTGATAGGCTTTTACTTTGTTGGGGTTTTAGTTTATTAATTCTTGACATTAACTTAGTCTCTTGGACATTATCTAAGTAAGCTACACGTTCCAGAGGTGTGAGTGAGTCAAACCAGTAATTTCAGAAAGTTGGGAACACCAAAGACCTTAAGACACTCCATTTGTCCCGGGAGTGATCACCATGGTTCAGTAAACATTGGAGAATACTCGTGGGAAATCTGAAATCTGGATCGCTCTGCTCTTAAGATGATCTTTATCATACTTAAAGGAAGTAAGGGTGTATCTCTGATTAATTAACATAGCCCGCTGGTAAACCATGTCCCAAAGCTCCAGATCTGCATGACTTTTGAATGCATCAAGGGGTGACAATTCAAGCCCCTCCTCAGGCAGCCTGTTCCAATACCTGATGGCCCTAACCTGAACTTCCCATGGCACAACTTGAGGCCATTTCCTCTTGTCCTGTCACTACTCTTCTTTGTCTGCTTCTTCAGCACTCCTGTTTGTAGGACTCCAAACAGCAGCCTTCCATCTCCTCTGGGTTCCTACTATGCGGCATGACCCATCAGAAAACTTTTGCTCATCATCAGACAGTTCATTATACAGTGGCTCTTCTTCAGTGCATATAATTGGCTCTTCTGGTGGCACCCTAGAGTCCATCCACTCTGGCAAGTGGCTGATCACCTCCACCATACTAGGGTGGTTGAGAGATCCAATCTTTTCTCTTTGTCTTATCAGAGCAGTCCACTTACTTGGTGGAATCAGTAGCATGATGTGTGCAAGAGCTCTCTCCTTGTACATCCACCCCAAGACAAGCAACCTGAGGGCCAGGAGGAGCTGTGCCTCAGTGCCAAGCACTTCAGATGCTGCTTGCACTCCTCCATAGGCCACCAGTATCACAGAATCACAGAACATTAGGGATTGGAAGGGACCTCAAAAGATCATCTAGTACAATCCCCGTGCCATGGCAGGATCACCAAGACCAAGTCGCTTAGGAACACATCCAAGAGAGTTTTAAATGTCTCCAGAGAAGGAGACTCCACAACCCCCTGGGCAGCCTGTTCCAGTGCTCTGTGACCTTCACTGTGAAGAAGTTCCTTCTCATATTGATGTGGAACCTCCTGTGTTGCAGCTCACACCCACTGCCCCTTTTCCTATCATTAGATGACATTGAGAAGAGCCTGGCTCCATTCTCCTAACACCCATCCTTCACATATTTATCAACATTAATGAGGTCACCCCTCAGTCTCCTCCAAGCTAAAGAGACCCAGCTCCTTCAGCCTTTCATAGAATCACAGAACATTAGGGATTGGAAGGGACCTCAAAAGATCATCCAGTCCAGTCTCCCTGCCACAGCAGGATCACCTAGACCAAGTTGCACAGGAACATATCCAGGTGGGTTTTAAACGTCTCCAGAGAAGGAGACCCCACAACCTCCCTGGGCAGCCTGTTCCAGTGCTCTGTCACCTTCACTGTGAAGAAGTTCCTTCTGATATTTGTATGGAACTTCCTGTGTTCCAGCTTACACCCATTGCCCCTTGTCCTATAAAGGAGGTGCTCCACTTCCTTCATCATCTTCATTGCTCTACACTGGACTCCCTCCAGCAGCTCCATGTCCTTCTTGAACTGAGGGGCCCAGAACTGGACACAACGCTCCAGATGTGGTCTCACCAGGGCAGATTAGAGGGGCAAAACAACCTCTCTCCATCTGCTAACCACCCCACTTCTCATCCACCCCAGGATGCTGTTGGTCCTCTTGGCCACAAGACCACACTGCTGGCTCATGGTCATCCTGCTGCCCAGCACGGACCCTCAGGTCCCTTTCTCCTACACTGCTCTCCAACAGGTCAGTCCCCAGCCTATACTCGTCCCTGGGGTTGTTCTTGTCCAGATGCCCTTGTTGTATTTAATTAAATTTCTCTCTGCCCAGCTCTCCAGCCTGTCCAGGTCCCATTGAATGGCAGCACAGCCTGCTGGGGTGTCAGCAATCATCCAGTCCACACTGCCTCAGTTTGGCTGCATCTCTTTTTCGTTTGGCATGTAAGTTAGTTTCTGATACGCAATATCCTCGACTCCAAACTCAAAGGGTTGACCTCGTGTTTCTCCTGAAGCTTTTTGACAAATGCTCCATGTCGGACCATTGCCACTGGCTGCTGTGTAAAGTACGTTCTTGATCTCTGATCCTGTTTGGACTGGTTGCAGGGCCATAGCATGGGCTAGCTCTCGTTCACTTGTGAGAAGAGACCAGCATCCACCTATCTGCACTTCCTTTCAGGTAGTTGCAGACACCAATAAGATCTTCCCTTAGCCTCCTTTTCCTCAGACTAGCCAGCCCCAGCTCCCTCAGCTGCTCCTCATAAGGCTTGTTATGCAGAACCTTCACCAGCCCTTGCTTCTAGTACTCAGCACATTGATTTAGATAGCTTTTTAAAAAGAAAAAGAGAAGACCAGAGTTGGAAAGCAGAGAATATGTTCAGAAAGATTTGGGGTCATGTAATGTATCTCAGTGCTTACCATGTGTCTTTCCTCTGGGCTCCAAACAGTCCCCATCCCTTCAACAAGTCTAAGTTTCTCACTTGCGTGCTAATAGACCTCTAAAGGAAAGCATGAAGAGCAATGCAGAGATAAAACTGAAAACAAGTACTGGATTTGCAGTGCTGGAAGAAAAGCTCATAAGATAAAGGCGAATCGGGATATTTTTAAGATTTTGGTTTTGTTGGGTTGTTTCTTCCCCCTGAGATTTGATGTCCTGTGAGGTTCAGTTTCTCAGAGGGGAGAGAACAATGAAAAGGAGGGAGGTCTGCCATATTCTCTGCATTTCAAATGGGTTGGGGTTTGCTGTGGTAGAAAAGAAACGGTGACTTTGGATTAACTTTCAAGTCCATACTCTCAGAAGAAATCACAAATCTAGAGCTAAGCAATGAAACCTCTTTAGGAAAATCAATCCTACTTTTATCCAAGCTCAATTTATTCAAGGGGCCAGCTTTGTTCCTTCTCTGGCATAGCTCGAATTTAATCATTAACCTCTTAGTGACTGTTGATGTAACTTCTGGCTTTCCCCCTGGTATTTATATAAGCATAAGCCAAGATGGTAGCACAACGGTATGTGCTATTTGGGGAAAAATCTCTTTCCAAATCCTATATGCAGTACGCATCAGCCCCAGTGAAACTGAGAGAAGCCCATTAAGGAATCCGATTAGCTGTCTGCTCTCTAGATGAGTTAAAATCTCTGTCCAGTGTGGTAATCAGTGATGTCTAACTGGTAGCTTATCTGGTAATAGTGCTGTCACCATTTGTAGAGGAGCCTTCTGTTGCAGCTCTGCCAGGTATGTGTATTCATTTCAGCCACGTAGAACGTGGAGCATCGACGCGACACCCTGTAATAAATTTTAAAATCCTCTTCAGCGCTGAACCCGCTACTGTCGTGTTCTGTTGTGTTGCCCTTCCATTCAGCAGGTTTTCTTGGGAGACCTTCGTGTCATGCAAGCAGCAGCACACAAGATGGGGGGGAAAGTGTGCTTTGTGTGAAAGCAGCACGGGAAAGTGCATCATGAAGTTAAAGGTTCAAAGCGAAGGGTTAAGAAGTACTAGACAGCGTGCTTGTTCCAGCAGTAGGCATCTCTGTAACTTTTCTGCAGGTGAGAGAGAAATTTCTGTATAGTTTTGGGAAGTAAATATGAAAAAGAGGTCAGAAGTGGCTTTGGCTGATGCAGCAGCCTGTTTTCCTGTCAAAACAAAGAATGTAGGGATATGGATCCTAATGATAGTAGTCTTTGCATTTATCTTCATAAACCACAGATCTGCTGGCTGTTCCATGTCCACAGATGTTCATGTCTGTGGAGAGAGACCTGGCTGAAACCCGTGGAGCACTGTAGTAGCAACTGAGACAAGTTGCCAGATGGGAACTGAGCTTCTTACCAGTGCCTGTTGGGTATACATAGTCCTTTTTGAAGGTGTCTTCTCTTGGTCATTGTTGCTTCACATCAGGGTTTGTTCATCTTCCGTCTTCACGTTCACTTTAACGTGGTGAATTTTGACTGCACCCATCCTGATGGTTGGGGGTTTTTTTTATATGCAGTACTCTGTTTGCCATTGAGTTCCATCAAGTTACTGTGATCTTAGCTGGTGCTTTATACCTTATATTTTATTCCTAACATGCCATTCTGAAGTACATTAACGCTGTGTCATTTCTGTCTAGAAGTTTATCACAATCTCAGAATACTAGGGGTTGGAAGGGACTTGAAAGATCAGGTTGTGAACAATTTCGACCTGTTGCTGGCTTCCCAAGGTGACTGAAACTGTGGCGTATCCTTAAGGACTGGAGCATGTCCTGTCCTTCCCTCCAGACTCACAGATGGTGCTTGCTGGTTCTGTTGGGTTTTGGAGAACCCATTCTCAATGGCTTTATTTAGAATATTCAGGTCCTGGTCTGGTTATCTGGTTATGAAGGGGCTCTGTTATACCACTGCTTGGTTTACTGTCCAAATATTTGTCTCAGTTGCATCTGTCTTGAACCTCTTCCCTTTTTCGTAGTTTCTTATCTTCATCCCAGTCCAAATTAGTGACAGGTTTTCAGGAAAATAACATATTTCTTTTTCTTTACACTTGCACCAGAAATTCAAAGGACCAAATGCCTCTTGTTCACTGCTAGGAGTGAAGCGCCTTTTCGTACCCTCCGATTGAATATCTGAGGGGCGGTTGAATCTCCTGGCACTGCAGCTCTTGCAGTGAGGAACTGTTCAGCGTTGCAAAACCATTGCAGTACGTCTCACTATTACCAAGTGAGTACTGCAATCTTACATAAATCAGTCTCCATCCGCTTAACTCCAGGACATCTTTGATGTCATAGCATTATGTAAAAGCTTTCGTGTTTCCACAGTGAAATTGTCTCACTCTCAAAGGAAAAGGTGGCTATTTGCCTGTTGACTCAGTGCAAAAAGGCTTTCAGCAGCGCTGTATCTGAGGAACATCCGAGACGCAGGCATCAGCAGAAAAACTAGGCTCATCTGTAATTTGCAGTTCTATTTTGTGAAATCGCCTACTCCGAGAGAAGTAAAACATTTACTTGTGTATTAATCAATGTTTGCCAGCTCTTGGAACGAAGCCAGTTCTCTGGGGGCCAAACAAATGCTCTGACTGAATGAGTAGTAATCTGCTATTGTCACTCCTAATTTGTGGATGGGTAGACAGGGCAGTGTTTACCATTTTAAGTTGTGCTATTCACTTGAATGACTAAAAATCATGATTAGCTATTGGCTTGGAGTATCCATAGCACATCTGCTTATAGCTGATTTACTCAGTGTCGCTGCTGCAGAAATTCTGAATGTCCCCACACGACAAGGAGTAATTGTGGAAGAGGCTGAGAATGCATGAAGGTTGCTGATGTTTTGGAACAGTCATTTGGAAGTGGCAGCCAGAGGCTGAAAAGATCCATGGCATTGTCTCTTCTTGAATGACATGCAGGATCCCCGGTCCTTTTTTTTCCGAGGAAATCAATGTCATAATCTCTCTCATGTTAATAGAACGTTAAAAATCTATGAATTCCCAAGATAACGGCTGTATTAAGCTTTCGTTGTTGATAGGTAAGAAAGGGCAGCACATAATGCTGACTACCTTACAATGATGTTTTCCCACATCGCTGAGTCCTGTCGTTTGCTTAATTTTTCAACAAAGGCAGTAAAAATCAGTTTTTAAAACCTGTGCATTTATGAGCATCTTTTCTCATGAAGTTAACAGCAATCTTGGAAAGATTGAAGGGAAGAGAGAAAGCAACAAGACTTTCTTTTGTTGAGAAAGATGGATGTTTTTAATGGGAGCACTATGCATATAAAGCCCATACCAAATACTGCTGAGAGGCAGATAGCACAGCATTCCTCTGGAGTAGGAGTTTGAGGCATTGAGAGTCACTCTTGAGATTAAATTGTCCTCTGAATGTCATGTGGAGTCTTCTGTGAGATCTCCTGGCCGGTTGTGGAGGAGTGTGCTATATCACACCTACATACGTATGCGGGAGATGGATGAGAAGTGTATGAGAAGTATAAACCTTGCTTGTCAGCCGCTAAGGATAGATAAACAGTGCAGAGGTGAGCCCTGTCATTGATGTCTGCCTTCTCTGATGGATTGACACCTTTCAGTCTTTATTTCACTTCCGTACAGCTTCTCTTCCATTGACTGTTTTCTCTTGTTTTGCTTCCTTTTATGAGGGACTTTAGGGATAGGACAAGGGGTAATAGGGGGTAAGGTGATAGGACTGAGGGGCCTCATCCTCTCACTCACCTACTTGTGCTGCATCACATTTATTTTTGGGGTTTTTTTTTTGCTTTTTTCCTCCCACTGCATTAAACTTCCTGTCTGTGGTCTTGCTAAATGAAATAACAGCAAGAGCGGCTGCTGTGTTTGATGTTTCAGATATCAGGATGTCCACGGCTCAAGGTGGAGCCATTAATATTCTGTCCATAATCTGTTCAAGACAGGCTCTGAAGAGGTGCCCAAGGACATGAATCTGCAGCCCCTCTGAAAGGTCAGATGTGGGACTTCTGTACTGTGCAGCCTTGGCTGTCACTCGGTGTTTGCAGGCACTTTGGTAAGATTAAAAACTGATCTATCCCCATTTTGTGATGAGGTCAAGTGACACGTGATCCAGACCCTGTGGGTCACAGGCACGTGCCTTTAAGCACCCGTCCCCCGCACGATCACAGTTCCCAAAGCATCCACTGACCCTTGCGCTGGCTTGACTTGTACTGTTGTGGGTCCAGGGTAGAACTGGGAGTTGTTTGATTGCTGAATGCTTGCTGGTGCACTCACAAGAGGGACCAGCTGAATACACCACTACTGTCAAATGTGGCTGATGTGAGCGAGGAACCAAAACGAGTCATGTTCTTAAGAGCTGGTCAGCAGCATCTTGATAAAAACAAGGAGGTGGGAGGAGAACTGACAGCACCACAAAACCAACCAAAAAAATACCCTAAAGACAAAAAACCCCCAACAAACCAACCAGCCCACCCACTCAAAAGCCTGGAGCAACGTTTCTTGAAACTGCTGTAAAATATGACACTGTTGAGGTTAATCTATACAAAGTAAGAAAGATACCTGCTTAGATCTCAGCAGCAGCAGGTGCCTGCAGTATTATAAATAGAAAGCAATACAAACTGAAGTGCTTATTAAATTTTCCTTTATGATGCTTTGAAGAATTGCAGTGGAACAGGAAAGAAGAATTACCAGAGGCTCTGGATTAGAAGGGTGACTTAAATAGCTGTGCTGCCAGCAGAAACAGAACATAAACCTGCATGAGCGACAGCCTTGCTCAGAAAAGGTTGTCTAACAGTGGTTTGTCTCTAGCATGGAGAAGTTGGCCGAGAGCTCTGGACAGATGTGATTGAACAAGGGAGGGCTTGATTTTTGGGGTCAGTTTTAACACGGCGTTGGATTTGAATGCATTTCCGAGGAGATTGCACCGCAATCCTTTCTAGCACTTACGTCTCTCAAGTTTTTTCCGTGGTGCTCTTTTCTCCTTCCTCCAGCTGGTGAGAACTAATGCTGCAGGTAATGTCCACGTTTGGGAAATGGACTCGCTCAGAAATTTTCTGCCTCTTTGGGTAAGGCTCCGGTGAGGATCCTGGGTGTCACTCGGCACTTTCCAAACACAGGGAGGTGGCAGAGCAGAGCAGCTAACAACTCGTCAAGTCAACCAGATGCGAGCAGCAGGCTCAGCTGGCGCAGAGGCTGTCAAAAATGAACCAAGACGGGCAGCGTTTGCTTTCTCTAATGGCATACTCCAATCGATTTAGTTTGGCAGGGAGCGTACCAGGAAATCATGGCGTGGGAAAACCAGTGCTTTGGGGAGCAATGAATTCCTGCTTTTAATGTCGCGAAGCACAAGTGTTCTCGCTGGTGGAGAAGCAGGCTGTGGTGGCACAGCGTCGTGCCTGCTCCCTCCTCATCTCGAGTACTCTCCTGGAAAATTTCTGCAAGAAATACAGGGACAGACATTTTAGCAAGACCTGTTATGGCAGGACAAGGGCTGATGGTTTGAAACTACAAGAGGATAAACTTAGATGGGATATTGGGAAGAAATTCTTTACTGTGAAGATGGTTCACAAGCAGGCTGCCCAGGGAGGTGGTGACCTCATCCCTGAAGGTGTTCATGGTCAGGCTGGATGAGGCTCTCAGCAACTCAATCTAGTCGCAGGTATTCCTGCTGAATGTGGGGAGATTGGACTAGAGAATCTTTAAAGGTCCCTGTCCACCCAGTGCGTTCTGTGAGGCTGGGAAAACGCCTGTCTTGCAAACTGAAAGTGTCTGGGTTAGTAATGGTGATAACACGTGCACAGGCAGAACAAGCAGAGTCGTTAGTACAGAGTGAAGGGCGAAAGGGAACGTGTGAACAGCAGGATTTTTGGTACCCCTACCCTGATCTCCGTGGTGCTGCATGGTGCTTACATGGGCTAACGTGGCTTGTATGTCACAGACCAAGCGTTTAATATACTTTTAACCTGTGGGTAGGATTTCAGTTGCACCTGTAGACTTACGAGTTGCATGAAGAAGGCAGTGCACAAGCAGGACTCCCCTTGTTCTCGTGGGATCTGCTCAGCAGGGAATGAAGCTGCTGTCTTGCACTGAGCTGCTTGAGGTTAATGGACCGCTAGTATCACTGGTGACTCTGAGTGCACCATGAATATAGTGAACTGCCTTAAAAAATAACCCAAGTGGAAAGGGAGGATGCTGTGCAGGGCTAAATGAGGAGGGGGAGTATAAACATTTAGGTAGGGCAATGTGATGTTTTGGTCTTCCAAAGTGCTTTAAAGGAAGGTCACACGCACTTTACGGTGCTTGAACTGTGGTGCTGATCAATAGCTGTTTGCTGAGTGTCACAGAAGAACTTCTGAGACACCCTTTTCTGCCTACCTGGTCTTGCTCCTAATGGGCTTTGCTACACAGGCAGCCCCGCAGCATTTGCTTTAGCTTCTGAGTTTTTGAGCTGGTGGAAAATCCTGGCAGTAGGACTGCAGCTAGGCAGACAGAAACAGGTGGAGCAAAAACCAGTGTTGCAGAACATCATGATTAGGCAAAACAGGCTTGTGTGTAGAGGATAACTTTGCTGGGAAACTCCCTTTGCTTAGGCTGTGCAAAACTTTCTTTCCTTCTGCCTCTATAATTTTATCAAGTCTTAATTAAACTTTCTGCATTTAAATTAGTTTACATTAATGTCACACTGTCTTATGTGTGTACGGAGAGAGGCTAGCAGGGATTTGATCAGCCTAATCCAGCTCTGTGATTATGCTGCTTTAAATAATTGCAGTCAAACTCCATCAATGATGGCAGGAAAGCCTGTTGCTTTATTGTAACGTGGGATTGTTTAGTGAAATGTAGTGAGACTTCAGGTTTAAGCTGGGGAGTAAACAGCATGAGATTTTAATGACACCAGTGATAGGAAAGAAAACCTCCCCACCCATCCTGTGTTGCAAGTCCCCCCAAAAAAGGTGTCCTGATTGCATTGTTGTCACACTGATGTTGAGAACATGTCTGTCATTTGAAAGGAGTGCGGGAAACGTGGATATCTGGCTGCCAGAGGAAGAGCTCTACCTAAAGCTGTGGTTCTGTTCAAGTGTATGGTGGAGGTTTTTATTTGATTCATTGCTATAACTTGATTACGTGCATTGAATGAGAGCAAAACATTCTCTCTGCAGCTCTGCAGGGCTTCTCTAGAACACCTGCCCTGCTTGGAAAACAAGGAAGGGACTAACAGAAGCACCCACTTCAGTGATTGTATTTGGGCTGATTTCTGTGTGCTCTCGTTACTCTCCAGTGTTGTGCAGTCCTCCCCTGGCACGTGTAGAAGCAAGGGAGAGACAGGCATGGTGCCAGCAGTCTTTCCTCAGCCTCCTACTGGAAAACTCTCTGTGCCAAGAAAAGCTTGAAAAACCAGAACTTCAGACAGGCCCTGAAGGGGATGAGTTTGAGATCTGAACCCCTTGTTCAGTGTGCTCTGGCATTGCTTGCAGCCTGTTTTAAACCTGTGAATCCTGCACGTTACTTAAAGTGGCAAGTGCCACTATTGGTGCAGTGCTGCATCTGAGCTGGAAGAGAGCTATTTCCTTTTGTGCCTTCTGATTAAACAAGTAGTTTGAGTCCAGCACATACAGATTGGTTTGTGCTCAGGAAGTAGGCAGTTGCACGTTTTAAGCTGGAAAAGAGCAGATTTAGGTTAGACATCAGGAAAAGTTCTCACTGGAACGAGTTGGCCAGAGAGGTGGATGAGGTCCCATCCTTGGAGACATCCAAGGTCAGGCTGGATGGGGCTCTGGGGAAACTGGTCTAGTGGGTGATGTCTCTGTTTGTTGCAGGGGGCTTGGATTAGATGACCTTTGGTGGTCCCTTCTAACCCAATAAATTCTATGATTCTGGTGTTGCCCTGGAATGTTGGAAGCTGTTATTCAGCTTTTTTCTTCTGTCATTCACCCTCCATTTTTCCCTCTATACTGTCTCCAGTGCACACAGACATGTACACAGTCACCCTGCTGCTTCAGGCTCATCCCCTGCCTTCATGTTTTTGTTGGTTTAGATTTAACAGCCTGTTATCGCTGTGGATCTTTTTTGCCTGACAAGCTTTAGCCTGGACTGAATTTTCAGTGCCAAAGTTTTAATGACAATAGAATTATAGAGAAAAGCAGTGACAGTCCCTCAGCAATCCCGTTTGCATTACAAAACTGTAACATCAGGCATTGGAGTTGCTGTTGTTCTGCCTGACATGTGTCTCAGGGATCTGTTTCAAACACGTTTACATTGATGCTGTCTGACAGTGACTGCATGGGGAACCTGGTAGTTTCAGTGGGAGAAGTAACAACCAGACCGCACAGTGGGTATTAGGAAGAGTGTTTCCCATGTGGGTCACCATCAGCTCAGAGGATGTGCTGCTACCCTCTGGTGACTGTTCAGTTTGTGGTGTGAGTTAGCAGCGACAGGCCAGGTCTTGGTGGGATGGTGACCCTGATGCAGCTGCACTGGAAAGCAGAAATGTACTTTTCATACCAGATTCCCATTTTGCTGCACCTTCTCGCAGATGCCAGACGCATGGGATTGGTCTGGGAGAGCAGCACATGAATTTTGAGGAGCTCTGATAACCAGTGACTTGTTTATTTTCATTTAGTTAGTTAGTTCTGCTGTTTACAAATGGATCGAATCACTCTACGTGCACTGGAAAGAGAACTGCTTTGTATCCAAAGGAGTCTGGTCAGGAACAGCAGAGAAAATGACTGTTTAAGAAAACAGCTGAGCAAACACATAACAGCAAGTCATGTGCCTGGTGCTGTGGTTTGCTGCATTTATGTGCAAGATCATCTGTAGCTGTGTGGATGGAGAATGGCAGCCTTTTCTCTTCCAGCCTCCCCTAGGACTTGAATTCACACAGTGACAGAAATGACTGTTTGTTTTCAGTAAACATGAATTGTACTTCTTCATGATGCTGCCTCTTGCAAAAGTTGTCTTTATGCTGGCCCTCTATCTGCAAAGGAAGATAGTTGTTCACCCACCTCTCCATGGGGCGAAAGAACTTGCTTTCTATTTTTCATCTCTTCTGAAATTGAACTCTCTTCTGTTTCTGTGATGCATTCAGGCTAGATGGGATCGCGCTGCGACGTTGCGTGAGCCAGAACCACTGTCCCCTCGTCTCTGCCTGACGGTGCCTTCCCAGATGCTGAGTTTTCCACGGCTTTTGTTCCTAGTACAGAGCAGTCGCTACTCCCAAGTCATCAGAATTGTGAAAATTGAATCAGAATGGCTTCCTGCTTTGGTGGCCTTGCTCTCTCTGACTTTTTGGCAGCGTTCACTGCTGGCTTTCATGTTTCCAAATGCTGGGGAGTAGTTTGGAGACTCTCAAAGCTACATTTGCAGTAAATGTGATGTTGCAGTAATGATGGGTCAGTTCAGGTTTAGGTCTCTAACTTGGAAGAAGAGCCAGCACCTCTCACCAACAAATAACGTTCAACTGACTTCAGACAGCATCTAAATAGTTCCGTTGTGTTGTGTGTGTAATGAAAAGCTTTCACCCTTGAAAACAGGGTTGTTTTGATTTGCTACTTGTGATTCCTTGCTACAGTCAAATAAACTGAGGTAAATTTTTATGATGTTAAGAATTGGCCTCGTGCTGTAACATGAAAATCCATTTTCCACGGAGGGGGGAAAAAAAAAACCTCTTAATGATGTTCTTCAGTTTTAGCACACTCCAAAATCATGGCAGATAGTGGCACTGAAAGAGAAAATCTCACGTTGCGCATTGCAAGCTGAAGATACTTCAGCTCTGCACTCATCCTACTCTGCAGCTTCTGGCTAAACATAACAGGCTGGGTGGCCCAGGGCATTTGACAGTGTGGAAGGCAAAGTTACTGTAAGGCTGTTCCTGCAGTCTCTGCTTGCTTAGGTTGCTCTTGGTTTTTTTGGAGGGAGGGTGGGTTGTGCAAGTATAGAGTTTCCGGTTTACAGATTCACAGAACATTAGGAATTGAAATACACCTCGAAAGATCAGCCAGTCCAATCCCCCTGCGACAGCGGGATCACCTGGACCAAGTCACACAGGAACGTGTCCAGGTGGGTTTTAAGTGTTTCCAGAGAAGGAGACTCCACAACCCCCCTGGGCAGCCCATTGCAGCGCTCTGTCACCCTCACTGGGAAGAAGGTCCTTCTCATATTCATATGTGGAACCTCCTGTGTTCCAGCTCGCACCCATTGCGCCTTGTCCTGTCACTAGATGACACCGAGAAGAGCCTGGCAGGTGATAGTGATTTCCCCTTGGTGGTGGTTGCGCAGAGATGTGTTTTGGTACCAAAATAAATTGTCCTGGAACCGGAATATTTCATGTCATCGCGTTCCTGAAAGTGGCATGGCTGTGGAGGTTTGGGAGAAGGGAGAGGAGGATGTGACTGGGATTGAAGTGTTTTGATAATCCTCTGGGCAGGGTTGCTTTTTAGGGTTCAGCTCACTCAGATTGTCAAATCTCTGCTCTATCCATGTTTGTCACCCACATGAGTGGGTTAAGGTTAGGGTTAACCCTAACCCTAATTTTGCTCCTGTCAAATAATGAAGATTTTTTAAAATAAAGCTCATTTTACGTTTAGTGTTTCAAACGGATGGTAATAGTTGTACTTGTATGGGATGAAAATAGTGCTGGACAGTCACTGCTGCAGTTGCAGGAAACCTGTTACAATCCAGCTGCTTTTATTTTTAAACTTAAACAAAAAGCCTCTTCCTCAGAGCCAGGGGCAGGGCACTGGGTGCCGAGTGTATCTGACACAATGCGAGAGGAGGTTTAGCTTCTGGCTCTGTGTGGGAATTGGATGCAAACTGGTCTAAGTGCTCCTGCAAATCCTACCCAGGTAGCAGCCACCTGAAGGGATGAAGATTGTCTTCAGAGAAGATACAAGGATTGTTTTTTCTCTTACACCTGCCAACACTGAAGCACAAGGAAGAAAACCGGCGTCTGGAGAATAAGTCTTATGAAGAGCAACTGAGATGACTTGGGTTGTTTAGAGAAAAGGAGGCTGAGGGGAGACCTAATTGTTGTCTCCGACTGCCTGAAAGGAAGTTGTAGCGCTGTAGGGCTGTGTCTTTTCAATTTAGTAGCAAGTGATTGAACAAGAGGAGAAGACCTTAAGTTGCACCAAGGGAAGTTTAGACTGGACGTCAGGAAGAATTTCTATACCGAAAGGGTTGTCAGGCATTGGAACAGCTTGCGCGGGAGGGTGGTGGAGTTGCCATCCCTGGAGGTATTTAAGAGTTGTGTAGATACGGTGCTGAAGGTTTAGTCAAGGGCTTGTCACTGTTAGGCTCACGATTGGACTTGACGATCTTAGAGGACATTTCCAGTCTGGGCAATTCTGTGATTCTGGGAAGAGACAGAACTGGACCTAGAGAGATGGAAGGGCTGCCCGCAGAACTGAAGTCTCTAGAGACCTTGTCTAGAGCGCTGTGCACGAGTATTGTAAATCTGTCCCAAGCTGCTCATTAAATACTTCTTTTCAATTCCAATTTCTAAGCTGGACAAATAGCCTTAGAAAACTTAGACTTTGCTGATGCTGATAAAACACCCCAAAAATACGTATTCCAGGAGTGGCCTTTACTAAATCGTACCTGAGGTAACTGTATGACGTGCTGTTCAATCACGTATTAAAAAAACCCAACCCAGTTGTATGGTTTCAAGGGTACAGGACAACATGCACCTGTTGCATAGACCCCACTGGAGGAATGGTGTTACTTGAGCCAGCTAGTCGGTCCTGGGCGCCTCACGCTGGCTGGGCAGCGCAGCAAGTTTCCCGCTGGTTTGTTGTTGCCTTCTCCTAGCAGTTGCAACCAGCTTGGCTGCTGTGAAATTGGCGTTGCATGAGGTAAGGGAGGATTAAATCCTCACGTGTAGAAGACCCTGCACAGCCATCCCTGGCTGCCCAGAGCTGCTGCATCTGTCTGTTCTGCTGGGACCATTCAAGCAGAGCACTTCATGTCTGTGGCCTGGGGCTTCGCTGCCAGAACAATTCTCTTCCACTGGTAGGGAGAATTGTCTTTGTCACGAGGCTGGGAGTGCTCCTGTTCTAACCAGACTAATCAGTGCTGAGCAGTGGCTCCCTGCTAACCAGACTGCCTCTTGACCCTTGGGTCCACATCACTCCCTCTTTTCACTGCTTGGACTCAACTCCTGCAGCCTGTGTGCAGCAGCTTCGGCTGCAGTAACCCCAAAACAATCATCCTGGGAGCAAAAATAAGTAACAAGCTGATTTGTTGGTTTTAGTTTTTCTCGACTCTGCTGCTGCTGCGACCTGATGATTGGGAACTGCAGGTTCGGAGGAATAATCTGAAGAGTATTGTCTGCTTCACTGTCTTGTGTCCTTTTCCCCTGCTGCTGCCGGGCAGCCTGCATGTAGTGTGTCCCGATTGTCTGCTGGTTTGTTCTTTGGCTTTATTTTTCATGTCAAAGTAGCATCCATGGCCCTGGGGGAGAATGTCAATGACAAAACTTAATTATTGGCAGATTGTTTGAATTTGAAGATGTTTTGCTGTTCCAGAAGTGTTCCGGTGTCAGTAGCTGGATTATGAAGCCAGGTTAATCCAAATTGGATTGCAGACACTTTGGATTTGTAATTTTGGGTTTGGAGAAAAACTAGCCAGCTTAACATTGCTGATGCATTCGTGCTGTAAGGCTTGTGGTAAGATCTTTAGGTGTCTGGGCTGTGCATGTGTTGCATGTAGGAGCTGCAGAATGGCAATACTCAGCAAGTGTTGGTTTAGCTGGACTCTAGTTTTATAGGAAAAAAGGAGACTGCAGATTGCCATACATTCTGGCTGGAAGGTGGCTGATACATTTTGAAGGGTTCCAGTCCCCACAAGTTTCACGACAGTCTTCTGGTACAAAGTTTTCCCTACTTAACTGTAGTTGACTTGCCTTAAGATGCTGCCAGATGCCTCCCCGTCGGTACAGGCGACTTTGGCAAGTCTACTGGTTGATGCGCTTAGGTTTTGAGGTTAGCTCTGCAAAACCAGTTGAGGGTAACTTAACCCAGAAGGTAGACTGAAGAACACTTTTTATATATAAAAAGCAATTTGGATGGTAGGCAAGGAGGATTTTAATTGCTGCAGATGTCAAGCCAGCGCACTAAATGTATGGATAATGTAGAGGAATGGTGCCTTTAGATTGGTCTTCAGTGGCTTCAAATTTTTAATGTTTTGTTCTGCTTGAAACAACAGCCTTTTGGTGTCAAGCTCGAGTGTCAGAGAGATGAGACAGACTCTGGGAAATGGAGGTTTCAAACAAATGCACCGCGTAAAGACTCATTTCAATTTGACGATTGACATGAT
The DNA here is from genome assembly GCA_028565055.1 of Phoeniculus purpureus. Classification (NCBI taxonomy): domain Eukaryota; kingdom Metazoa; phylum Chordata; class Aves; order Bucerotiformes; family Phoeniculidae; genus Phoeniculus; species Phoeniculus purpureus. Next base: position 111,096,748 of record JAOXOE010000001.1, read on the forward strand.
GTCTTTCTAGCTGACAGGTTTCTCATTTTGGGGAAAACTTTGCTACAGTGAATTTAAATACACTCTCATCCATCCCGTGTAGTTTCATTACCAGATTTTAAATTTCAGAATCTGTGTAAGGAAGGTGAATTTACAGTCTCTGGCTTGTGCCAGATTCCTGGCACACTGCTGGGGACTGTGGGTATGGCACTTCTGTTAGAGTCTCTTCATCCCTTCTATTCCTCTTCCTACAAATGTCTCTGCTTAAGGGAGTTGCTGACTTACCAGTAAAAGCAGGGGTTGAACTAGTTTGGTGATCATTTCCACTCTTGGCAGACACTTGGGCCGGGTTGAGCAGTTAACAGAAATGGGAAGCAGCCTGGAAGGATGTGTACAGTCGTGCATCAGTGAGCCCTCTCCTGTCTGGGGAACTGGGAACGGAGAGGAGACTCTCAGTTTCCATTTGAGAAGAGAAGGTGAGTTTCCAGGTCTTCAGTACCATGGAGTCACATGGTCAAGGAGGTTATTGTTTGGATGGGATTGAGCTACCTGTGGGACGTCGCTTTCTCACAGCCCTTCTGACAGCCATGCAAAGTAGGCTGCTCCCGACACCCATCCCAGTACTGTGTGGTTTCCTTTCTCTCTTCAGCTGAGATCAGCCTTCCCAGTGCACAGGCAGGGTGGTTACTGGCTGGAGGGGACATAGCTCAGTAACATGGTGAGGTAACTTGTTCTCATGGGCCATGCATGCCACAGGGGACGAAACTCTGACCTTGTGATCCGAGCCCTGTCGCTTCACTGACTTACTTCACTTAATGTGCCTGTGCCTTCGTTAGCTGTCAGTAGTCACCTGAAGTCCATGGTTGGTCTGCAAGAGGCTTGGCAGCAAAAGGGTAGAGCTGCGGCTCTCTTGCTCCTCTTGCACAACATGGGCCACAGAGTTTAGCTTAACTGGGCACTGGTTTTTAGGTGCTGTTTCATGGCAGTGTGCACAACATGCTGGACCTTTTCTGTGGAGCACTGTTGGCTCTTGCAGCCACCATCTAACCCTGGCAGTCATGTGCGGGCTCTGGATGGGAGCAGGAACCTGGCAGCTACGTGCAGAGATTCACTGCTTCCATTTTGTGTTTCAGTTAAGATGAACCCTGAGGCTCATCTCTGAAAACTGTGGGCCAGTTTCTGTGCAAGACCATCTCTGCCAGCAGCAAAGCCAAGTAACCCATTCTACTGGAAACACATTTGGAGACTGACGCCAGGTTCCCAAACTGGAGAGCATCAGCTTGCAATTCAAGTGGTGCTGACATTTGCAGGAAGGTTTTCCGTTCTAAGCCATCAGATGGTAGCTAGTGTATATAATTAGCTTGGTATAATTTTGCTTCAGAATGAAATATTCATTCAAAGGCTACTTAAAAAAAAAATCCTGATGTTTTTAACGTCTGGGTAGCAGGAGATGCTGCGTAGAGCAAAGCACACGTTTATTGTTAGAGCGATTGCTCTCATGCAACCAAGCTGGTGAAGGGGCTGGAAGACATGCCCTATGAGGGGAGGCTGAGGGAGCTGGGGCTGTTTCGTCTGGAAAAGAGAAGACTGAGAGGAGACCTTATTGCCCTCTACAACTACCTGAGGGGAGGTTGTAGCAAGGCTGCTGTTGGTCTCTTCTCTCAAATCAGTGATGATAGGACGAGGGGAAATGGCCTCAAGTTGCGTCAGGGGAGGTTTAGAT
>JAOXOE010000001.1:111098549-111118683 GCA_028565055.1 Phoeniculus purpureus
TGCCTCTTGTTCTATCACTAATTGCTTGTGAGAAGAGACCAGCACCAACCTCTCCACAACATCCTTCCTGGTAGTTGAATAGAGTGACAAGGTCTCCTCTCAGCCTCCTCTTCTTCACACTAAAGAGCCCCGGCTCTTTCAGTCTCTCCTCATAAGATTTATTGTCCAGGCCCTTCACCAGAATCTTACAGACTGTATAAACAAGTTCACAAAACTATGATGTTTGTCAATAAAGTGGTGTTTATAGTTTGACTTCAACTGAGTAACTGAAGAGTTTGTTTAATTAAGCATGGCCTCAATTCCTGAAAGTCATGCTTCTGAGAACTAAATTCAATTATGACAACATATCTAGAATAAACACACTTCTTCTCTTCTGTAAGCAAGTAAACTAACAATAGAACTATCTTCAGAAAATTTTACTTAGAATATAAGTAATCCTGCGATGAACTACACTGCTCTAGCTTCATTGTATGAAATCTAATTCAATTGTTACTCCAATAGAGCATCAGATTATCATTATACTTATGTTTAATAAGCTCTTTATGTAAATGGCTTCAAGAAAATAAGCATGCTTATGCAGATGACCTTGTAATTTGCTGTAATTCACAGGTTTAGAGTGAAGTTACGCAATTCACATTCAGTGCCTGCTGAGTAATGCATTTACAAAATAAAGCTTCAGATTTCCCCCTTCCTCAAACTGATGCAGGGAGAAAACAAAAGATGTTAACTATCAAGCATTAGGAATAAGCCACAGCTCTAATAATCTATGATCTTTCAATTACTTAGCATTTACCCCACGTAACACACAGTACCTAGTTATGTTTTTCCAAGAATATCTGTGGCCTCCCAGCAACATGGGTCTATGACAAAAGGATTAAGATTCATGCCAATACAGCAACTTAACTTGCTGTGTACAATTCAAGTAGTGCAATGCTATCTCTTTCATCAACAAAAATACAACATGCTTGCAGATTTGTTGATTCGATTTGCCATTATCCGAACATGAATTTCTTAAAAGAAAATGCAGATGTTTGCAAACTCTGCTAAACCCAGCTAAAATTGTGTTTGCTGAAGAGGTGAGTAAAGGATATTTGTTAATGGGTGGAAATGCATTACAGAGCTATAGAATTTCAGGAAAGGTTACGCACCTTACTCCACCCATCCTAAGTTCCAATATTACCTATCTTTAAAGTCTCTTCCAATCTAACCCATTCTATATATTATTCTATATATTATTCTATATTAAGCCCTATTCTATGGGGCTTTGAGCAACTTGGTCTAGTGGGAGGTGTTCCTGCCCATGGCAGGGTGGTTGGAGCTAGATTTTCTTAAAGTCCCTTACAACCCAAACCATTCTATGATTCTACAACATACTTCATCAGGAATAATCCCAGACTTCACCATGCCCTTACAATGCTTGCTTAAACCACAGAATGTTAGGGGCTGAAAGGGACCTCTGGAGATCATCTAGTCCAACTTCCCTACTAGAGCAGTTTCTCCTAAAGCAGATCACACAGGAACACACCCAGCTGGGTTCTGAATGTCTCCAGAGAAGACAACTTCAACCTCTCTGTGCAACCTCTCCCAGTGCTCTGCCACCATCAAAACCTTTATCTCATGTTTAGGTTGAACTTCCTGTGCTCCAGTTTGTGCCCATTCCCCCTTGTCCGACCATTAGTCCCGACCAAAACAGTCTGGTCTCATCCTCTTGACACCCATCCTTTTGTTAAGATTTTCCTGCATATCCAACTTCTGAACTGGGCAGCCAGTGAGGACACCTACCTCATGCACCAAGAGATCCAAATCATTCTAATAATTCTGTAATTTGTGAACATCAAAACCTTATACAGTTTTTCCAGACACATCAGTACAAACCCCCTATCACCCAACACACTAACCCATACACAACACGCTAGGTGCAGTCAGGAAAAGCTTTTATAATTTCATTGGGTGTGAGGGAACAGTATATCTTAATCCTTTATTAGTACTCCTAATATCCCTGCATCTGACAGTTGGAAAAAAGCACAACACACAAAGCAACTGCAAACCTGCATTAATAAAGTTCTGTCCAATTAAGTTTACTAAAAGTTAACTCTGAAGTATAAGTGCATATGCTGTTCTTCCTGCAGTTCAGATCTGCAGTCCTACAGTAAATTCCATAACTACATAGAATCTCTCTCAAATACAAGTAGTATTAAGGAGATTCAAAGTTAGCCCTTAACTTGGTGTTAAACTGTGACAAGCCCCTAAACAGGGTACAACATAGAATTAAAAATACATTTGTATCTGCTGTCCTCCTCAATAGCCTTAGATACTGGTTTCCTATCAAAACCATACAGCTTACATACGGAATTTGCTACAAGAGAGAAAGAAACTGGAGGGGAAAAAAATTAACAAACAAAATGACCCCATAGCTAAGGTGGTAGAACGATCTCTGTTACAGAACTAAACAAAACGCTGCTACTGCATCACTGTGGCAGAAAGCCGAGAAAAGCCATTGTAGAGTTCAATACCACTAAGGCTGCTAAATGAAAGTGAGAACACGACAATGTTCAAGAGACATATGAAATACAAAAATAAGACAAGAAATAAAATCCACACATAACAATAGATCAGGAATAAATAAAGACCAGAGCTTAATAGGAGGAAGTCTGCTAAAAACCAATTCATTAATTCATTTTTTAATTTTTGCTGAACCACTCCCCTTATCATATCCAAACAGCAATTTCAGATGTCCTTATGGGAGAAGCCAGACCAATAAATCATTACATGATACCCTGAAACTGTGATGACTATCACATCATGGATACACACCTCAAGAGCATGTGGTGGAGGAGGTGGCAGGCTTGCAACTTTGGCTGCTCTTTGTCTTTCCACTTCCAGAGCGTGTTTACGTGCATTTGTTCGGCTTGGGAGAAAAAAAAACCCAAACATACAACACACACAAAAAATAAAACAGGAGAGAGAGAAAAGGGAATGAAAATTAATCAACCAACAATGACAGCACTATGCAAAAGAAAAAGTCAATCTGAACATAAACAGATTCAGATGTATCAAATTGAATGCTTGGGAGATACGGATGGGCAAGCGTACTGAGAAGTCAAAGGAACACATGCTGGAAAGGAGCACCAGAATATTAACTTCTTGAAGGATTGTAGAAATGTTAATACACACAAATTCCCAAAGAACAAAGCAAAATTCCAGCTTTTCACTTCAGTTTTAAGAAAGCACTGCATTGCTTCAGCATATTTTAGTGTTGTCGATGCTTCAGCAGCTAAGTATTTAATCAATAGGTCTTGGCTCTACTCAAGCTCAACTATCCCCAAGAGCACATAGTTCATTTTTCAGGACACCTCAAGTTTCATCCAATCTGCTTAAAAAAAAAACAAACCCAAAACCTAAACAACAACTGCTAAGAAGGAAGACCATGACAAATGAAGCAGGTCCTTTTTTCAAGTGGGTAACTCTCCATCAGGAACCAGCCTGAGAATGTTTCAATTCATGTCAGTGAATGTCACCCAGCTAACAACCTAGACTGGAAATAGAGACAAAATGTCCTCTGCTCAGAGGCTGTAAGGCCAAATCTTGTACTTTATTCTTGGCTTTAAAACTACAGTTCTCACCAAAATACTACACAAGTGTTGTCCGCATGCATTGATTCTCTAACCCATAACATTTCAAGATTAAAAACGTTGCAAACATGAAGCATCAAGCCTTTCACCTTGTGACATGTTAAAAACGTGTTCTGTGCTTAATAAAACCAGGCAACTGTTGCATACCGGGCTTGCTCACGAAGTAATTTTTCTTTTTGGTACTTCTGCTCTTTCAGGGCTTTCCTGTGTCTCTTCTCAGCTCTTTGTTTCCTTTCCTCTGCTTGTCTTGCCAGAGCTTCTAAGTCAGGCACCTTAACAATAAAATATTACAAGCACTTAATACAGGATTTTACTCCTAGTACTGCTGACACAAATTACAAGCTCAAAATTACTTTGTACTATTTTAGACCAAAAACTACTGTAACTTTTCCTTTTCTGCCACTTTATTGCCCAGGGAGGTGGTGGTGTCACCGTCCCTGGAGGTGTTTAAGGAACGAGTGGACGTGACGCTTAGCGATACGGTCTAGCAGTTAGATAATAGGATAAAGGACTCGATGACCCTGGAGGTCCTTTCCAGCCATGATGATGATTCTGCGATTCTTTATTCTTTTCTTGTCTAATACTCACAGCAGCAAGTCTGCCACTTTCTTCAACCCATGTAATCAAGTATTGATGTGGAAACCTTAGCTTCACTCATCTCTTTATCAAAGAAGGCAACGTGAAATATACATTTTAGCTAATGCTGACTACATTTTAGCAAAGCATGTTACTACTTGGAGCTTTACATGCATTTTTTTAGTGCCGGGCTTGGTAAAGTTTTAGGTTAATTGTTAGGTCTTTTCAAACCTAAACAAGAGTATGATACCTTTCACTCATTAATTACAACAATCATGTACCAACAGAAACATTTCTTTACGATTCATTCTCTGCTCCTTTGGCATTAGTACCACAGTTTTCCACAAACTCACCCAGCTTAGCATCAGAAAGGACTTTTACAAAGAAGGTGATTTAGACACACTGAAATATGGACAAATATAATGCTATTTTACTTTGTTTATAAGGCCTTGCTAATTCAGGAAGGAAACTAGTCTGCAGAGTCCATACAAGAAATCTGTGGCACTATTTTAGTTTGTTCCACAAACCTGGTTCTGTAGATCTATAGAAATGTATAGAAAATTTCTAACCGACAACTTCAGTGATCTCTCCAATAGAGCCCACACAAGTTAAAGGATTTTGAAGAAAGTAAAAATAGTTTCTAGGTGCAGAATTAAAAAAGTGACATGAATCTGCAGTCAAAGGCCTCCTGAAGCTCTACCAAGATTTTCCATGACTCTTGAGCACTGAAGAAAAAACATGTTAAATGGATTTTCTTAACTATAGAAAAGATACTGTTACATGGCAGAGAGAAAGATTTACTGGATTATTGGCATACCTGTGACAACAACTCACTATGTACAATTGCATCAGTTACAAACATACACAAACAAGTACAACTTAACAGTTAAGTAAGAGTTGGCACAGGAAAAGCCTTAGGAAATGGGTCTTCTACACTGTTTAATCCTGGTCTTGTGGAAAGAGATTTGCAAAATAGTACCACACCATTTTTAAGAAGCGCCCACTATTTTTTAAAAAATGTTGTCTTAGGTGTCGGGGCAGGACCAAGAATATAAAAACATCAAAGAGCAGTCTGGGTACTTCTAGAACATCAGTAATTTCTCTGACAACAATGTTAAGGTGTTTCATTTACATTTTCCTTGGCTCTTCGGTGACCCTCACCAATCGCTCTCAAGCTTGATAAATACAGCTCTTCTAAGGCTTTCATCTTCTCATCCTGTGCTTTCTGCCATTCAGCTTTCAGTGCCTCCTCTAACCGATGTATCTGTTCTTCTCTCCTCTGTTTCACTTTCTGCCTTATCTGCAAGGCAACATGCTTCTGTTGCTCTCTAACCTGTATAAACAGCATTTGTTTCATCAACAACTTTGAAAAGCACAATATTTTTTGCAACAAGTCTTTTGACAACACACACTCTATCCTCCATTCAGCTTTTCACTCATCTAGTACTCCATTAACAATCTGTCCAGAAAATTCTTTGAAGTGCTGTTACCTTTTTCCAAAATTAATATATTAAGTAATAAATTTATGCTTACTTAAATGCTTCTGTTGAAAGACAAAGAGCAATATAAAACTGATAAACCAAACACAAAATGTACTTGGAATATCTTTCATTCAAAAAACAAAACAAAATAATTCATTACAGACTTCTATTACAATGCAACCTGGTTTAAAGAAAGTAAGCAACTATGCTGAGAAACTGCAACTTAGTAGCCCAAGCAGGGTGAAAATTTACCCATAGTAGTAAATGTCTTAAATATATCAAAGACATGAACAGCTGTTGTAGGATAAAGCAGAGGAAGACTGAGAAAAGAGCAAGAAGATATACGGACAGCCCTGTGGTTTAACAGTAGAACAGCAGAAATGGAAGGAAAATCAACAGACATGTTCTGAAGAACATAAAGGTTCCGCTCATTCTCTAAGGAGCATTGTATCAATTCAGTTCCTCTAGTGGAAAACTGTAAAGTTTTGTATTAGCAGTGTTTCTTTTGCATGATCAGGTAGTCCCTTCCAACCCAGAGTGATTCTGATTCTATAACTTCTCCAGTGAAGTGAACCTGCTGTGGCAGGGGGATTTGACTAGATGATCTTTTGGGGTCCCTTCCAATCCCTAATGATTCTACGATTCTGTGATCTCTGGGAAAACACTTGAACACTGTCAGGGGTATGATCCTTTCACAGGCAACACATGAGCAGAAGACAGACAACGGCAAGTTCATGGCCAAATAAAAGTGGCCACATCATATATCAGGAAGGTGGCAGGGGGAAGAGATTCTGGGTGTGCCAAAGTGAATCTAACAGAAGGTACTGCAAGAAAGATGTGCACTTAGTAGGGAATAAACATTAGAAAAGGAAAACAATTCACAAACTAAATAGAAACCTAACATACAATATTTTGACTCTGAAACTCAATTTACACAAAATAAATTTTCAATTAATTTTCCTGAATTATTTTTTGCACTGTTAAATCATAGCTACAGCGTGAAAATACAGGCATACTTGCTGCAGCCTGAGTTTTCTTCTTCTATCATATTCTTCTTTCAGAAGCATGGTCTCTTCATTAGGACTAAGTCTCAATTTCCACACTTTCGCAACTTTATTCTTCATCTTTGGAAATGCTGAATAATCAATGCCTACAAGAACAACATGAAAAACAGACTGTGCATAAATGATACAGGCAAACCAGTTATTAGAGAAAAACACAAATACGGTATCGATACAAAGTTACACCTAAGAATGCAAACTATGATTGTTCACTCTTCCAACTGTACTCAACAACGCAGTCACTACCTTTGTCACAGTCACAAAACGCACTGCTTTTGAACCATTTGCTATGTAGCAAACTCCGCAACACTATGACATTCACATTCTGCACTGTGGACTGGACAGGCACATCTGCGAAGTGACTAAAACTCCATTCCACTCTGGGAAGGTTAAAAAACAGCCTACTGGAAACCCACAGTGAAGCAAACTGGTCACTTAGGTGACTTGTACCGAAATGTTATGAGACAAGACATTGATTTTGTTAACATTTTTGACTGCAGCCCAAGGTTTTCCATCTGGAATACTGTGAAACAAGAGTCTGCATACCAAGCATATCACTAGAACACTACAATTTCTCACTGACAATATTTTACTTAAATTTTCTTAAGTAGCCATTTAAAATTACATTCCCCTTTAGATCTTACTGTGGAACCAAGGATCTAGTCATTTTACGGACCACTTCCCATTTTTCTTCACAATTACAATTTTTATCTGCACAGCAAAACAAGATTTTTTAGCCTGATACACAGCCTAGTCCAAAACTGCTTCTCCCCAAACAATCTTTAAATAGTCGTATCACTGAAAATACTCTCCCAAGAACAAAGACTTTCAAAAGCTACTGCTAAGTTCTAAAAATCAAAAGCTTTTTACCAGTGAACAATCCATGCACTACAAACAATTTAACCAACACCTAGAAAGACATTTCAGTACCACAAACACACAATAAAAAACTCTAAATAAATCAGGTGAGGTGGATAAACGAAATAGTTATTTATGAGATACTTTTCATACAGGATTATTAAGCTAATGTATCTCAAGTACATTGCAGGTTAAAAAGAGACAGAATATTATGGAGAGCTGGGTCTGTTTAGCATAGATAGAAAGAGACTGAAGGAAGACCTCATAAATACTTATCAAGAGGATGAGATCAGATGCCCTGTGATACAATGGGCACAAACTGGAATGCAGGAGGTTCAACCTAAACATAAGCTTTTTCTCACTGAGGTTAACAGAGCCCTGGGACAGCCTGCCAAGAGAGACTGTGGAGTCTCCACTGGAGAAATTCAAAACCTGTCCGGACACGTTCCTGTGCGATCTGCTCTAAGTGGTCCTGCTGTAGTAGAGCGGTTGCTCTTCACAGGTCCCTTCCAAATCTCACCAGCCTATGATTCTATGGTTCCTGCCAGCCTTCCCCTGTTGTGCCTGTTGAGGCACAAAAGTTTACCGACGTGCACAAAGAGCAAAAAACTACAGCCCCTCCCCTCTAGAAAGGATGACAATGTCTAGATGTGACACTTAAGCCAGCTTTCCCCGAGAACGCTGCATCACAGAAGGCCCTGTAAGCAGCGCTACCCCCTCTTACCGTCCTGCCCAGGACAGGCTACAAGAACCGTTTCCGCCGGAGAGAGAAGCAACGAAGTTACATGGTACCAGGTAAGCGGCTCGGCCTCAGGTTGGCGCTCCGCGCGCGGCTGCCTCGGAGACAGAGGGGAGGATGAAGCTGGCAAGCGCACACGCGGCCCTCAGGGCGCTCCCCACCGCCAGCGGGCAGCGCGCGGTGTAGGGGCAGGTCCCGATCAAACACCGGATCGATCAGCAGAGGGAGAAGGCGGAGGGCAAGGAATGGGCAGAGAAAGGACAGCGAGCCATCACCCAAGCCCACCGCGGGATGGTAGGAACGGGGAAAAGGAAAGAGACCGACCTCAAGGCGGGGCTGCCTTCACCGACTCCGCACCGCCTCCGGAACCCTCCCGGCCGCCGTAACCGCTAACGGTTGCTCCTGCTGCGTCACCGCTCACGCGCATAGCGAGTGGCCAATGGTTGCAGCCGCAGCGGGAAACACAGAGCCGCGGCGGGACGCACGCCCTGCGCGCGTGCAGTGCCGCCCTTACCACGTGCCGGGACCGATAGCCAATGGGAACGGAGGAACGCGGTGACGGACAGAACGCCGCGACTTATAAATGGGTCCTGCAGGCCGGGCTCATTTGGGTGGTGTGGTGTCCATGTGAGCGTCAACCACACTACCCAGTTTAGTGTCATCAGCAAACTTGTGGAGGGTGCACTCAGTGTCACTATCAATATCATTAATGAAGATATTACACAAAATTGGTCCTACTACGGACCCCTGAGGGACACCACTTGTCACTGAGTTCCATCCAAACACGGAGCGGTTGACTAATACTCTTTGGATACAACCATCCAGCCAATTTCTTATCCACTAAGCAGTCCACTCTCAAACCCACAACTCACCAACTTAGACAGAAGGATGTTGTGGGGTACCATGTCAAAGGCCTTGCCAAAGCCCAGGAAAACTCATCATTGCCTGCTTTACCTCACTAACTTTGCCTCTATGTAACCTTCTTGTTCAAAGGTCTTTTGCAGTGCACTGTGCTGCTAAAGGATGATGCCTGTAACCTGAAAAATATGTTAGGGTTGTACTAACTTGAGGTGCTTCTGGTTCAACAACTGGACACTTGAAAGACACTTAATCCTGCTTAAAGAAGGAATGGTTGGCTTCCTACAAGCCAGGACACCCTGGCAATTGCGGTTTGAAGAAGGCATTAACAAAGAGCCTGTCAACAAGATGACTAAAGGTTATATCCTTAATGTTTCCTCATTATATCCTTGTTATAATACCAAAAGTCACACCTAGAGGTCAAGGAGACCATTACCCAGATGAAGGCCCCCTCTTCTTAGCAGGTAGAAGGTAAGTACATTGTCACTTTAATTTGAAGAAAATTATTATTTAGCCAATTAGCTTTAGGATTAAAGTTTTAATCACCAGTAGAGACTTGATAAACAATGAATGTATTCATTATGCTAATTTGGATCAGATGAATGAATGAATGCTTTCACAACTTTGTGGGTGACCGCTGAGCTCCCAGCTTTGCACAAATCTGCAATAAAAAATCCCTGGGCTCTAGGTGTGGATTGGCTGTTAGTGCAATGGGTGAAAGAACCCAGATTTTGGGATAACAGTGCAACTACATAATCACAGAATTACTGAGGCTAGAAAAGACCTCTGAATTCATCAAGTCCAGCCTATGACCTGACACCACAACATCAGCCAGACCAGGGCCTAAGTGCCACGTCCAGTCTTTTCTTGAACACCTCCAGGAAGATGACTAGTCTCACCACCGCCCTGGGCAGTCCATTCCAGTGTCTAACCACCCTTTCAATGAGGAAGTGCTTTTTAATACCTTACCTAAACCTCCCCTGGTGCAGCTTAAGGCCCTGCTCTCTTATCTTCTCACTAGTTGCCTGGGAGAAGAGCCTGACCCTCCAGCTGACTACAACTTCCCTTCAGGTAGTTGTAGAGAGAACTGTGAGTAAAATGTAGGCTGTGGCAGTGCCCCTGCAATTGCATTGCTTTAAGTCTGAAGCAGGACTTGTTTGCTGCTTTGCTTTCATCCTCATGCTTTAGTTTTACTTTTTAAAAGGAAACATTTGTTGTATGTGTGTGTTTTGCAGCAGTTGAGATTTGAGGGCGGAGCCATCTGATAACACTGATTTGTGAGGAACGTAAAATTAAGTAAAAACTTGTTACTCGTGTTGAGAGAAACTACCTTGCTGCACATATGGATGAAGACAGAGAGGCTGTGCTGGGCTGTTTGTTTGCACTGAGTGTGTTCCCAGGGTCTGAACTGCTGCTGCAAAAATTAGTGCTTGTTACTTATAACCGGCTGATCAGGTATGAAGGAGACAGGCAGTTGGCTCATGCTGAAACATGAGTGCAAAATGTAGCCATTTTCTATGACAGTTTTCTTCTAGAAAAAAGGAAAAAACCTGGTTTGTGTTAGATGCTGTCACAGTAACCTCTAATTGTGTCCTGCAGAAATGAAGCCAGGATGGCTGAAATTGCTCGGTAAAACTTAGCTGTTTGGTGCTTACAGATGCATGACCACACTCAAAACACTATAAGAAAAACAAGATTGCAAAAGAAAAGATGTGAGCGTAGGAAGAAGAGGTAACAGCACAGCTGAATCTGCTTTTTTTCCCTGCCTTCTGCATCTACTGCCAAACTTCCTCCTTATTCAGAGACTGCTGTGCTGTGGGATCAGTTAGAGAGATAATTTGCTTCCTGTCAAGTGCTTGCCACGTGCTGCAAACCACTGACTGTAATAGCTGGTACCAAGTTAATACCTGATTGTACGTTAAAGACACCCAGATGTTTCACAGTGTGCATACTGAATAAATTAAACATGAGCGGTGTGCTTCCAAGTGTGTTTCCCAGTCTCCTTATTGGTTTTTTTTGTCCTTCAACGTTTTCATTATGGCAGTGCTCTCCACGGTAACATCTCTTCTAAGTAGCTTCATCCTGCAGGTCAACAGGTAAAAGAAAATTGAAGACAGTTTATTAAGAGAGTAATTGAGATTATAGATTTTAGAATCCCCTACTTATAAAATGTGAAAGAGGTCAAATATGTGCTCCTCGATTATGCACTTGGCAGAAAGGGCTGTTATGAAGCCTATGCCTGCTGGGCTTGATAAGAATTTTGTTTCAAGGGTGTTTAATATAGTTTTATATAGTCAATATATTGCAGAATTATTTCTGCTACCACTTGATTTACAAGCATACACTGAAAAACAGGGACTTAGCCAACAGCCATTTTAATACTGCAGTGTTTTCCACTTTAATTATAGCTGTTGGAATTAGGTATATTACAGGCATGCATTAATCCTTTCCCCTTATGAAGTAGGTGGTGTTTCTTTTACAAAAGGTGAATAGTGATGCAGCAGTATTGATGCGTCTAGACAGACATATATCATACTATGGCTCCCCTATGTTTCAGTTACTTGTCACATTTCTCCTGGGTAAAACTAATGATACTTGGAGGAATTATCCACAAATTCCCAAGACAGCTGGGAAAAAATCTGAACAGAATGTTTCCCATACATAAAAAATATCTTTACAATGTGAGTTTACATGAAAGCAGAAATGTAAAAGAAATTATTTTTGCTTCATGTGTTTGAAGAGAGGTTGTGTGACTGCAAAGTCAGCTGCTGAAGTGGCCTGCAGTGTACAGTTAGGAGCTCAAATTCCAGTATAGGCCTTGTGCTGTCCCAGAAAATGGCTTTTGAGAGTGGGACTGTCCATACTTCCCTATCACAAAGGATGTTTATTCCATCAGTGGATGAACCACTGCGAGAGATGTTGGCACAGGCGCCTTGCCTTGTTGTGCTCTGTGGGACTGTTAAGTCAGCATATCAGGTTAGTGAGATTGGAGCTGCCTTCATGTGCCCTGAATGAGCAGATTCCCTGTCTAGTGGGCAGGCTGATTAAAGCAGCATAAGCAACACCTTTCTCTTACTGCCACAGGAACATTTGCTCCTTTCTTCATTAGAAATTCTTATCTGGCCACTCATGTCTCACACACTATAAAGGATGACCTTGCAGATGCTTCTGCCTCTTCCGCAGGAAAGTGCTGGTTTTATAGGTTTTCTGAGATGCAGTAATGGAACAGTACAGCCACCTGACAGCTCACCCTTATGCAGAACTTGGCACGCTGCAAGAATTAAGTATTCTCCTTGAAAACCTCTGAAGGAAAAGCTTTAAAGAAAGTGTCATAGTCAGACACTAACCCCCCTGCCCTGAGTCCTCTAACATCTCATTAGACAGGAATGCAGTTTTCTCTTTGGTGTCTCCTTCTTGCTGATTGCTGAAGTATTGGAAGGAAATGAGAACTTCTCTTTGCTTAGATTGGCCTTTCCCTGCATTCAGTATTCTGCAGTGTCATACACCATGGTCTTACATGTTTCCCTGTGCTTCATAGTGGTTTGAGCTGTGATCACTTCTTCCATGCTGGTTTATCTCCTTCAGTACCTGACATTGGATGTCTAATTATCACGACCACCAGGAACTAGCAGGATGTGGTTTTACAAAGGTTTTCAATCCTCCAAACTACAAAGCATTTCTTCTTTTTTTTCCAAATAGTTTGGATTACGTGTGTTTTTAATGCTTAAGATTTGCAAACTTAGGTGGAATTTCCTAACAAGGAAAAAGGGCTAATCTTTATTTTTAAAGACTGACTAATCTACTGTGGTCAGCTTGAGCAACCACAGCCTGTAATAGTCTCTGACTGAGAATGATTTGGAGATAAATTTTCTTGACAGATGTGGAAGGGTAGCTTTTGTTATTATGCTCCATGTATTGTAATAGAAATCTGCAAAGCAATGTTTTCCAGTACAAAGCAACTGTATTCAGAGCTATGTTTGTATAAAGTCTCAATGTGCAGATTCTATTCATAATAAAGATGCTGCAGGTAAAAAAAACCAAAGCACAGCAAGATATAAGGAGTAGAAAACTACCTAGCTGCTAAAAAGATAATTACATATAATTAAATAAAACGCACAACCTAAAATTATTGCCATGGAAAGACAGAGAAATGCCTGTAAATTCAGATCCAGGTT
Organism: Phoeniculus purpureus; assembly: GCA_028565055.1. Classification (NCBI taxonomy): domain Eukaryota; kingdom Metazoa; phylum Chordata; class Aves; order Bucerotiformes; family Phoeniculidae; genus Phoeniculus; species Phoeniculus purpureus. The sequence goes on from JAOXOE010000001.1 coordinate 111,111,930, forward strand.
TAGATATAAATGATTTTGTCTTACGGGAAAAAGGATAGCATTCTTTCTTAGGACATTGGTACACAAGCTCTTATTAGAAAACCAGCAGCAACATTAAGCAATGCCCATCCTCTGTCACAAATGCCCCTGGCACTTCACCCAGTGTTCTTAGCCCAGCTTAATGGTTTGGGTTTCTGGAAAACAAGAGTCTTGGGATTATGTTAGAAACAGGACTAAATGCTTAAGAACTTATTCTTCATGCGTTAACCATGGTGCAGAGTAAGGTAATTTTAAAATGGGCTCTCAAAACATCAAACAGATGAATACTTCCAATGCTTGAAGCCAAAAAATATGAGCTGGATTCAGGTTTTTACAGACAAAAAAGAGCCTTGTGTAACTACACTGCTGCATGTCCTCAGAACCAATTTGCCTACTTATTCTGTGGTGTCAGGGTATGCAGAATTCTACAGCATTAACTAGGTGTTTGTGAAGGTATCAAAAAATAGAATGGTACTAGGTTTTCTGGTATTTCCTCTAAATAATGGATTCTGTTCTGGCAACATCTCCTAAATGGCTTGAAATTTGACTTTGTAAAAAAAGACCTTTCCATGTGATTAAACATGCTTTTGAATTTTAGTCCTACATATTTTCAACACGTGGTACAGATGACACTAACAGAAAACTGATTTTTTTCTGATTTTAAAATTAATACATTTTCTCAGTTCCAACTTGATCTATTTTGTATTGCTTATCTTCTTTGGTTTGCTTATGTTTATTACATTGTATAAAGGAGCTGTTGGAATTTTCACAAGCTGTGGTTGTTTCGTCTAGACCCTGTGCTGTAAACAATAAAATTAGTGTTGGAACATCTTGAAGAATAGCTTAAGGCTTTGAGTCTCTGGCAAACTTTGCAGTGGGTGACACACAGGATAAAATACAGAATGCAGGTCTCCAGTCAGGAAAGTATATGTCATTGGCCTTGGATATCTGATATAATATCTTAATGTAGTTTATGAAATGCCAGCAAAATGCTCATAGTGTTAGAGAGTGGATCCTGGTTTGATCAAGACCTTCATCGCCTAAATCAAACAGACTATATGATCAGACAGCTCTGTGATCTACCAGATTACACGTCTACCACAAATTACCTTTGATGTTTTCTTTAGTAGAAAGAAACTGATTATACCAATGAGTCAGTAAAATGTTTGATGGAGGAAATGTGTTTCAAAGGGATCCTTACAAAAGGAATGGATGGAGGAGAAAAATGTATAAGGAGTGAGAATGAATTATCACCAAAAAGAGGAACTTGAAAAAGCTGCAGAGTGAATGAATTTGTGTTTAGAAGAAAGCCGTGGACGTGGAGCGGGGATATACTGCTTCTATTGCTCTGTTTTAACTCTTTTTAATAGACACAAATTTCTCTGCAGACATGGTGACATTTTCTGCCATAATTTTTCTAAATATTATAGAAACCAAGGACAGATGAAAGAACAAAGGGTCTTTAGTAAGAGAGAGGTAAATTTAGAGCTGAGTGTCTGCAAAAAAAATGTAGAAGGGAAGCAGATTAATAACTTACATGCTAGTTCACTGAACTGGATTCTGAGCCTCAGTTTTCCGCAAGATTGTAGAATTTTGTGCGTGGGATCTTGCCTCAGACTCTTTGGGATTGATCTGAAAAAGGAACTAAGTCCCAGAATCCTGATCTTGTAAAGCCTTGTTAACCTACTTAAGTCTAGAATAAGATAGTATTTATTATCTTAAAGGTTCCTCAGCGTCTAGATTTTCTGACCTTTGCATGCTCAAGCTGTTCTAATGTTGACAGGACTGAACGTCTCAGAATCTGAATCTGAAGGAGATTCAGGAGTTACACTTTTCAAATAGAGGTGAATATCAAGTGTACTCAAAGTACATGCCACACTACAACTGAACAGGATTCTGCACAAAACACACTGGTGTTTTATTCTGTGATTGAGGAGAAGAGGCAATTGGAGACTAGGACTCTTGTTTTCCATGGTTTTGTCTGAACAGCCTGATTACAGGCGTCTGTTTCCTCTATGGCCAAATTAATAGTGAATTACATTTTGCACACTGTCACAGCTTCACAGGAAGATGATGCCGTCTTCATAGAGAGAGCTGTGCGTGGTGGTTAGAACATCTCTGTGGGAGACTCTGACTTGTGTGAAAAGACACTGACAATTTCCCACTTCCTCCACAAGTACTGTGACCACCAAACTGCTGTTAAGTTGATTTGGTTCCCACTGCCTGCTCCTGTTAAGGAGGGGAAGAAAGAGCTTTACCCAGCTTTTTTTGGAAAATGTGTGTTCCTATATTTAGTAGAGGTTTGAGGCTAAAGATGTATTTTCTGAAAAGCATATCCCTATGGGTCTAAGATGTGAAATACAAGTTATATTCTTTTTCTCAGTCTTTGCTGTAAGCAAAGTTAGATAGCTGCCCCTTTGACTCTATGTGGTCCCCTGTTGGTGTGCTCACATCTTTAGATCATACCTGGAGGTTCCAGTAATGCCCAGGTGATGTGCCCACCACTATGAGTCCTGAAATCGGAGGTGTCTACTGAATGTGGCCCTTTGTTTCAGATATTAAAGCAATACTGTGGTCAGTAAAGGAAACGCGCAGCACTGGTGGAGGTGGACACGGAGAGCACTATAATTTGCCCCAGTAATGTCCTTTGTAAAGCAAATCCATTATTTTTCCCCCACTGATCCAATGAAACTGCCCCAATCTACTTCCTTGGGTGGTGATCAGTGTTCATCTGGAATTTTATCACTGTCCTTTTTAGAGGATAATTAATTGTTTCACATTCATAGAGGCAAGGTAATAACCTCAGATTTACACAGAGCTAATTTCTTTCTTTGTCAGTGGGTTCTGCAGGATGTGAGCAATTAAGCTTCTGTGGGAGGATACAGGAAACATGATTAATGGATCAAAGAGACACCATCCAAGGGAAATGGGTATAACACCAAGGGAGATAATGCTCCATTTCATAATACTTATGCAAATATGCCAAATGTTGGAGAATTCAATTAATATTTGACAAATGTATTTTCTGTGATGCAGAGTAAATACATACTAGGGAAAAAACAAAGCTCTGTTGCAATTATCTGTTAGCTTCCTCTCACACAGGCTGGGTTGGCTGGGCAGGCAGCTCATCCCACTGCAGGTGGCAAAGAACATGGAGGCATGAGTCAATGCCAGGCAGTGATCTTGCTTGGATTAAAAGAATGGACCCAGGTGGAATTCTGTGCACCTAGGATCAATCAGCACTTGTCAGTGTGCTCAGGTCTATTGCTTAGTCCTCTATTAAAAGTTAAACTGCATTCCATGTAACTGGAAATTGGCTTTAGAATGAAGGATTCAGAATTAGATGACATTTGAATTCTTAATTTTCTCTTTTCTTTTTTGTAGAAGTAACATTAGTAGCAAAACCCATCATCAAGTCAGAACCAAATGCCTGAACTAGTGGAAGACACTGGGCTGGGAATCAACCTTCTGAGCCTCAGTTACCCAAGTATAAAATGAGATCAGGACTGATTATTTATAAAGGCAATGACTCATACAGATACTGTAGTGATTTGAGATGCACGAGTATCTGGATTTACTGAGGACATAAGTTTCTTGTTTGTTTGCTAGCTTCCATACTGGTATAATCTCTATTTCAAAGTACCCCATTCTCTTCCTAAGGATTAATAGGAGGTTTTGTTTTGAAAAATCCTGATCCAGAGAAGGAAAGCATTTGAGAATCATCCTGAAGGGTTTCTGACCGTACGGACTGGGCACTGAGCTAATGAAATGTGGCAAGAGTTATAGAGCTGAAGTTCTAAATATAAAACTTGAGTGTGTCCTTAGTTGTCTCTGTGCTATAGCTGATACTAGGGCCATTTCTGTATGCACACTTGGAGCTCTTAAAAAATAGTTCCCTGAGCAATCTAGCTGCTCCTCAGCTAGTCACCTGCATTGATCACTTACACTGATTTGAAAATATGGACCAACTTGAGACAAGTTGATTGACTGAACTTTCAGTCATCTTCACAATTAAAAAAAATTACCCTCACAGAAGCTCTTCAGGTAGGAATTTGGGACAGTTCTAGAGATTTACCCACACAGCTCCCACTGTACCTTTATCAATTTATTTGCTTAAGTGTGTTTATTAACTTTCTAAGTGGAGAATATGATTGTAAGACTCCCTTACAATCTGATTCTTGCTTCAGAACTGACCAATATTTACATAGACATTTGTGAGTAAGCAGTGTAATCTGTTCCTACACATGCAAAATCAGTCTCATAGGACCTTTGTATGTAGAGGTTTTGTACGGAGTTTAAGATAATCTGTAAGAATGGATTATTATAATATACATGCCGGAGCAGTCATGTAGCACTACAGGCCAGTCAGATTACCTAAGAATGGAGCAAAACAGTGGTTTAAGAAGATGAATCACATGATCCAGTTAAAATCGTCCTGTTTGAGAGATCTAATTCACCATGTGAGCATTACCCTGCGCCAAAGATCTCAAGCTGATGCTTAGTGGTCAAAGCAGTTACCCAGGGCAGTAGAGATTCAGGGTTGATCCTTAGCCTTGCAAATGCCCTGTTTCAGGCTAAGAAGGTCTCTTTGGGGCACACCCTGTGCCAACTGAGCTGCTCTGCATCCAGGAATGAGACTGGAAACAAAGCAGAAAGGGCAAAGTGAAAGGACCTGGAAGCTGAGTTTTCCCCTGCTGTGCTGTGAACTATCAATGTGATTTACATTAGATAATATTGAGATGTACATTCAAAACTGATAAGGGAATTAAGACCCAAGGTTAGACTTGTCCTTCAACCATTACATTCATCTAGAAAGAATGAACCATGCTTGTTTAGGCCACTACAGTGGGGGGAAGTTCTGTGCTGTGTACCCTGAATGGGCAAAAGATCCAAAGTCCAGAGAATTGCTCAAATAGAACAAAGAACTGTTATCCTCAGAATTTCATACTGGCCTTGTGTAGCTTTCTGGGTTACCCTGGGAAGAGTCTAATTCTTTTCTTTGAGAATAAGAACCTTACGTGCGTAATGTCAGTACTTTGATTCACCCTGCTGAGAACAGACTTTGTGATGCCTGTAAGAAGTGCATGAATAGGTACTCTGGATCATTTTCTCTTTGCTTTTGGCTGTAGGACAGGATATGAACCCTATTTTCTACTTGCAAGGCAAGTGTTCATTCATTTTGATTCAGTATAGTCATTAGAAGATCTTAAGAAAATCCTCATCTCTTCTACTCAGTCATTTATTTAAATCAGAGATAATAAATTTTAATAAGCACTGGTATTTTCCTGAGTTTATGATTTCTTTTAACAAGCAATTTGGCAGTGATCTTTGAGTTATTGCCTCTAATAGATGACTTCCTTGTTGTCAGGGCTGATTCCATCTCAAAATGTATTAATCTAACCCGCATGTGTGTTTTTAGTTAAGTGCATCTTGGCAGACATCCATCACTGAAATCAGTGCTGAACACCACAGAGTATTTTTCTAATTGGACATAAAATTTGTAGTTCTATAATACAATCCTTGGCTATTACAGTATGTCAAATTACCTTTAATGGGCTCATTTTCAGGACAAGTTGGCCAAACCACTGCTACTCCTAATTTATAGGGGCTACAGAAAAAGTTACTTTCTTTCCTAAATTAAAACTTTTTAGGAAATACTGTCACTTCTTTTCCTTTTAGCCTGAGTGTACAAAAGCCTGATTTTGGCAATAAACTATTTTCCCAGTGTGTATGTGAAAGGTGGGTGTCAGGAGGATGGAGCCAGGCTCTGCTCAGTGTCATATAATGATAGGACAAGGGACAATGGGTATAAGCTGGAACATAGGAGGTTCCACACCAATATGAGAAGGAACTTTTTCACAGTGAGAGTGACAGAGCACTGGAAGGGGCTGCCCAGGGGGGTTGTGGAGTCTTCTTCTCTGGAGACATTTAAAACCTGCCTGGACATGTTCCTGTGTGACTTGATCTAGGTGATCCTGCTGTGGGGCAGGGGGATTGGACTAGATGACCTTTCGAGTTCCCTTCCAATCCCCAACGATTCTTTGATTCTATGATTCCATAACTTGACTCTTTTAATGAAGAGCCACTTCTTCCTGGCAAAAAAACCCACAGAGCTTTTTCTTTTGCGTGGCAAACCCATGGAGCTGCCTCAGAAGCAGAGGTTTGAGGTCAAATTCTTATGTCTCTCTGCCCCCACCAAAATTTAGAACAGGTCTCACTGACCAGCAACAACAGACACCCCGTGCTAACCTGTGACTGAGGGAAGTTTTGGTATCCAACTGTTGTTATATTTAATAATAGAGCAGAGGATGCTCTGAACCCAGCCTTGCTTAGCTCAAACTTCAGGAAAGAAGAAAAGAACGAGTATCACAGTTCTAATCCCTGCCAGGTTTCACAAGAGAAACTGCTACACATAAATAAATAGAAATGTATAGAATCATTAAGGTTGGATTAGTCCTCCAAGATCATCCAGTCTAACTGTCAACCCAACCCCACCTTGCCCACTAAACCCTGTTTTCAAGAGCCAGATCTACACAATTCTTCAACACCTTCGCCAATAGTGACTCCATCTCCTCCCTGGACAGCCTGTTCCAATGGCTGACCACTCATCCAGAGAAATAATGATTGCTGCTCTGGAAAGTCCTTCACAGAATTACTGTACACTAGGGATTGGAAGGGACCTTGAAAGATCATCTAGTCCAATCCCCCTGCCACAGCAGGATCACCTAGACCAAGT